>NW_027019328.1:9532827-9921987 GCF_013076305.1 Rhopilema esculentum | reverse complement strand
GATCAGACCGGTTTGCGTACAAATTGGAGCAACGTTGGTAACGTTTCCCCCAGTATAAGGCGCCCCAGTATACGGTCCAGCCCCAGTATAGGGATTGTCAATCAAGATTATGTTCTTAAGTGCCGCCAAAGCCGTTTCGGTTCGTTATCGTCGCGATGATAGATAGAAGTTATTTCAAGTCACAGCGGCTTCTCGGCCAGTAGACATTCAGCCATACACTTTCAGCAAGCGGCCATGTTGTAACAGCCGTACTTGAAAGACATTCGCGTAGCTCACCTTTAAAATATTATACCTTTAAAACTCATACAAAATATAAGTTTAGTTGTTTAAGTTTCGTTTTATTTTGCTCGTACCAAGTTTTGGTGCGACTATCGAGCCGAGTAACGTGGGAGCCTTTAGCAAGAATATAGGGCTCGCTCGTTCAGCTGACAACTACGGGGGTCAAATTGTTTCTAAGATACAGTTTTGAAAAAATCTTGACTGAAACTGTTTCGCCGGCCAATTGAAATCGGTGCACTTGCGTTTAGACTTTATTTGTTTTATTGTTTTGTGGGGTTCCTGGTGTTTAATGTTGCTTGCCTTGTTTATATGACGAGCATTGACTGGGGATTTTTATGAACGGGGTTCCCCAATGATTGCTTGCGATAGTTGTAATGAATGGTTTCACGTAGAATGTGTCCAAGCAGTAATAAAAAGGCAGAACATTGCAGTGCGAAAATTGCACTGCAGTTGGAAGCGAAACAGAATCACAACATGCCCCGCTGAATAAAAAGAGGAAGGAAATGGCTATGAGTAAGGGTTCTAAAAGGAAAAAAGAGTCTGCAACCTTACAAGGGAAAAGAAAACCCATTTGTTTGAAACCAGTTGAGAGCCCATGCGAAAAGAAAGTTGCAGTAGACGTTAATTTGAAAAGTTTGAATAAATTCTTACTAGCTTCACTAAAAAATGGGTCAATTGCAGAAAAGCTAGCAATGTTTAGGAATACAAAATTACCGTCCGTTTATGCAGAAATTATGAATTTAGTATTGAAAGAGGATATTACTCTAATCGAAATTTTAGCATCGCGCGGGGAAGGCTACGAAGAGGCTGCCGAAATGATTTCCCTGTTCCTTAATCAGAACTACGGTAAAGAGTTGAAAATAAATAAATCCGACTGCGATATGTTGATAATTGTAACAGGGTCATTCCATGCCAATGAGGGACAGTCATGTAATGCACCCTCTCAAATTTTCCTGATACTCCTATCAGATACTTAGCATTTTGAGAGGAAAATAACCTGAAAATTTCAAGTTGATATCTTTGCTCATTCAGATATTATAGTTATTTTAATTTTTGCTGATTCAGCATAATATTATCCACATATCCGCCATTTTGAATGTGCAGAGAAAGAATTTGCCTCTATAACCTCTCACTGCCTTTTTTGCAAAATTGGGACATAGAATGGCTGATAAATTATTGGCCAGTACTAAATAATGAAACAAACAATATATGATCAAAATCAAAACTGTCAATTGTATATTTAATGTCAATTACGTTAAAATTAGCCGAACTTTTCATGCTCGTCATATAAACAAGGCAAGCAACATTAAACACCAGGAACCCCACAAAACAATAAAACAAATAAAGTTTAAACGCAAGTGCACCGATTTCAATTGGCCGGCGAAACAGTTTCAGTCAAGATTTTTTCAAAACTGTATCCTAGAAACAATTTGACCCCCGTAGTTGTCAGCTGAACGAGCGAGCCCTATATTCTTGCTAAAGGCTCCCACGTTACTCGGCTCGATAGTCACACCAAAACTTGGTACGAGCAAAATAAAACGAAACTTAAACAGCTAAACTTATATTTTGTATGAGTTTTAAAGGTATAATCGGTCATACAAGAGGCAAAATTTATGCAAAAGTGCACAGAGGTCCGCGCTACTCTGAGAATTCTCTATGTCTGACCCGGGGGTGAAGGCCCCGCGCGTGTCTCCCACAACCGAGGTGTAGTTCTTGGGGAAGATAATTTTTGAACAAGCAAAAAACGCAATGTGACATGTGAACTTGATTTTCAGAATGCTGCATATAATCAAAAGGTTGATTTGCAACCTTGTGAACATAGCGAAACCCTCTTTCTTCTAACTTCTGGTTCATAAAAATCCCCAGTCAATGCTCGTCATATAAACAAGGCAAGCAACATTAGACACCAGGAACCCCACAAAACAATAAAACAAATAAAGTCTAAACGCAAGTGCACCGATTTCAATTGGCCGGCGAAACAGTTTCAGTCAAGATTTTTTCAAAACTGTATCTTAGAAACAATTTGACCCCCGTAGTTGTCAGCTGAACGAGCGAGCCCTATATTCTTGCTAAAGGCTCCCACGTTACTCGGCTCGATAGTCGCACCAAAACTTGGTACGAGCAAAATAAAACGAAACTTAAACAGCTAAACTTATATTTTGTATGAGTTTTAAAGGTATAATCGGTCATACAAGAGGCAAAATTTATGCAAAAGTGTACAGAGGTCCGCGCTACTCTGAGAATTCTCTATGTCTGACCCGGGGGTGAAGGCCCCGCGCGTGTCTCCCACAACCGAGGTGTAGTTCTTGGGGAAGATAATTTTGAACAAGCAAAAAACGCAATGTGACATGTGGACTTGATTTTCAGAATGCTGCATATAATCAAAAGGTTGATTTGCAACCTTGAGAACATAGCGAAACCCTTTTTTTTCTAACTTCTAGTTCATAAAAATCCCCAGTCAATGCTCGTCAAATAAACAAGGCAAGCAACATTAAACACCAGGAACCCCACAAAACAATAAAACAAATAAAGTTTAAACGCAAGTGCACCGATTTCAATTGGCCGGCGAAACAGTTTCAGTCAAGATTTTTTCAAAACTGTATCCTAGAAACAATTTGACCCCCGTAGTTGTCAGCTGAACGAGCGAGCCCTATATTCTTGCTAAAGGCTCCCACGTTACTCGGCTCGATAGTCGCACCAAAACTTGGTACGAGCAAAATAAAACGAAACTTAAACAACTAAACTTATATTTTGTATGAGTTTTAAAGGTATAATATTTTAAAGGTGAGCTACGCGAATGTCTTTCAAGTACGGCTGTTACAACATGGCCGCTTGCTGAAAGTGTATGGCTGAATGTCTACTGGCCGAGAAGCCGCTGTGACTTGAAATAACTTCTATCTATCATCGCGACGATAACGAACCGAAACGGCTTTGGCGGCACTTAAGAACATAATCTTGATTGACAATCCCTATACTGGGGCTGGACCGTATACTGGGGCGCCTTATACTGGGGGAAACGTTACCAATATGGTTGAGGTAATGTTCAAAATGAAAGCATAAACTTGATGGATACCTTTAATAGTCAAGATCGATAAGACCGATCTTCTAGCGAGATGAACGTTTGCTTACTATAAAACACGAAATGATACGTTACCATGAAACTTGATCATCAATTTTACATCAAAGAACATGATAGAATGATGGCGCAATCCCTTGTGCTATCCTTTCCATCTCTAACAACCTTTTCCAGCACCTCAATAGGCCATATTGGATTTAGCCAAGTATTCAGTCTCGATCTGATACTAGCGGCTGGCGCCAAAATTATTGGCGCCAGAAATTTGTGTCACGTGCAGGGGGCAAAAAGACAATAGAGGTGAATATTAACCACACAAAAAGCCAAATTTTCAATTTCAACCTTTGAAATTCAAAAATATTTTCCTGTTTCCTAATTGTGTTACCCAAGAGGCTCCAATCTCATCAAAGGCTATGAGAATTTTATAATTTTCAAATATTTTGCTCTTGTTCATACTTGTCGTCCAGGGTCGGTGCTAGAAATGTTTCTCGGGGGAGGGGGGGGTGTCAAGCGCCATGTTGCTCCAAGGAGTAGGAGAATGCTCACTTGAATAAGCAGGTATACTCTGTTGTCGAAAATGGAAAGATCCTGCTCCCCCGTTTACTAATTATTGACTTTGTAGTTCTTGAGCAATTTTCCTACTGTTAATGTAGCCAAAGATCTAAAAAATTTCATTTATTTTGAAGGTCGGCTCATTTTCCAACCCTCTTTTTATCCCTATCCTTAAAGTACTATTCTGAAAAATATCTTTATAATAGTTATCTAAAGCAACATCTTAATAAAAAATTAAGTATTGGCCAATATACTTAGTAAGGGAACATTCCTTAGGATTCGATCCGTGACCAAATGGCCGGGACTTTGCTTTGACCCTTGTTTCATCATCAGAACATATAAAAGATTAGAATAAAATTGGGGGTCTCTCTTGAAAATGCCCGGAACACCACCTGTAGAGGCACAAAAAAGATGGCTGCGGCTGAGAAAGCTTCAAATGCTCATTCTGAGGCTATTTCAATGAATAAAGAGGCACATCATATAATTCACGCTGTAATTGATGTCAAGGGGTCAAGTTTGTTAATCAATATAAGAATCTTGTGCAAATGGCACTAAAGCAACTATTTTGTTTCAAGCTTCCCCACAGCAACAAAAGTTCAATTTCTTTATTTTAACTCGAAAAAAGCTCAATCCAGACTCTTAAGATATCATGCCTTGTACTCTGGAAAAGAAGAAAGTAAACTAAGCGTCTAGAGCAAAAAGACAAGTCCTTGGAGTGTAAATATCTGGCTCCCACGGTTGGAAAACAATACAAAGCATATGATGGTGAGAGATGCAATCCACGCGAGGAACCTTGCAGGGAAGGAAAGAAAAGTTTTGACCTTACAGGTTGGGGAAATTATACAGCTGTAAGCGAATGTAGAGGTAAGCAGATAGATCGTTAAAACTTTCCACACCATGTTTTTTCAAGACACGAAAAATGTACATTGTTTAAGAAACTTTTATATTATTAAACAAGAAAGTATAACAAGTGATCCAAAATAACGCACTCACATCACATCACAACTTTTAAGTCTATTTTGGGAAAGTATAAACAAGTAGCTAGCGAAATAGACACTGTGCAACATGAATCTGAAAATGAATCAACTAACTTAATGAGAAATGAAGGTCTTGAGTAGGAGATCTTGCAAGGAAACGAGTTAGAAGGTCATGTACCGATTCTTGTGTTTGTCAATACAATCAGTCAGATGGAAAGGATAAGCAGAAATTTTTCCACAAGGAATACAAAAAGAATATGTATAACAAGAAAAACTTTTACGTTTTGCCGAACCCAAGTGAAAGACAGCTCCAAGCTTTAACTGCTGGATCGGTTGGAAGGAATTTTTCTTGTTGTCCTTAATACCTTTATACATATGGGCAGTTTTTCTTGTGGAGTGGTGCGGACTGACATGTAAGTCCAGTTCCATCTAACACGTACCCATAAAATCCATCAAACAACGTTTTTAAGGTTACAGTGGCGAACTAATCCGTTTTCATACAAGCTCGGCGAGCTCGTGTTTATTTTGTGTCATTTTCTTAACTTCCTCGTCAATTATCTTACCCGGTCCCAGGGATCAACTTTTTACAAAATAATTTAAAGTTTTCAACCCTGCACTTGTTGTTTTGAAAATCTATTTAATAGTTATGCCGACGAGGGTCAAAAAATTTGGTTACGGCGTTGAATTTGGACTGGTTCTCCAGCATACTATTAGAAACTAAATTTTAAGCTAAGTGAGTTTTCAGAAGTGATGAAATCAAAAGGCTAGAATTATTGACACCCTTCAGAGGAGCGGCTGTACGTCTTTCACATTGCTTTGATAACAAAATTCGAAGGCTACACGTTCGTCTGTATGTCTAACACAAGATAATACGATTCTGCGCAAGGTCTGCAGTAAATAGAGTGTGGGACTGGATACATAACAGTGGGCCAAAAAGCGCAGCGCAGACTTCCCCCCATCTTAAAATACACGACAGCATGTAGGAAAATTAAAAAGAACAGGACAAACCGAATTTCGATTGACTACTCGTGTTACAATTTCTGAGAAACATGAATAAATATTCCAGTATAAAGTATTTGGGAAGAATTTTAAAGATACAGTACAATTATAAATACTGGCAAGAAAGTCAGCTGATTCTCTACGTTTTAGGATTGTGTACATTGTTCAAAAACGATATAAGGAATTACCCTTGCAAAGCTGTGTCAATGAACTAAAGGGCCGCGGAGCAGATTACCGATTAAGGGAGCTTACACGTTATGGAGAGGTTTTAAATACATTTCGGAAATTATAAGGGGCTAAAGCCTCAGCAGCAACCCCCCTACTTCCATGGTCCCTGAGCAAACTGATTTCTGAAATCTATTATCTTGTTATTCAAATTAATAATTTCCCTACAGTAAAAGCTGGCTGACAACATATTTTGATGTTATATGGCAATATATGTTTAAGAGTGGTTTCGATTTCTTAAAGACATTTTTAAAGGCAAGAAAGTATTTAAGCTCGAAGCAATCATTCAGTATCAAGACGTCACAACAGTTGGTCTGGATTTGGTGAAATTACTTGTCTTTTCTACAGATAAGAAAACTTCGATGCAAAACGAAACGCACCTCGGTTAGTTTGTGATGTTCCTAAACGATGTTGGGAAAGCTTGTCTTTTTACTGATATTTTAGATGCAAAAATAAGAAGAAGCATGTGATCTATCAAATAGACATCTTAATAACTTAACTTTTCAAATAAAAGCGATCGATGGTCTGGATATACGGCTACTGTAAACACCAGGGTAGGAGCTACCTATAAGTTGGGAGGTAGGTTGCCAACACTGTTAACAAATACAGACTGAGTTACAAACATTTCTACGAGACATCATTAAATTTCAAGCCTAAAAATTTAACAGCCACACATTCTATGCGAAAATTTAAAGGGACTATTTTTTACGTAACTAAAAGGAGACAACAGTTTTTATTGCTTCGAAGCATCTAAGTTTATCTGGAAGATAAAATGGTTCGAAAACATGCGGAAATGGGAGGTCCCAGCCACAGACTCTCTCAATAGGCGCTTCAAGGTGTAGAAAACAGCTTTTCTGTGAAAGAAAATGGCAAATTACATGAAGTTCTATGATGTCTAGGAGCGAAAACAAGAGCATGTCAATAAATCTATGCCTCTAAATTGAAAATCTGCCAAAAGATGTAACTAATAAATAATTCTCAAAGAAAGCAATAATTTCGCAAAACACTTTGAATGTTTGACGTGAAGTTGCAATGGTGTGAAATAGAAAATATTTCTGCTAATCAAAATATATTTCTGAATATATTGGAAAACAAACAACATATCCTAAAAACATTTTGATCTAGCAAATATGCACGTGTGTTAGTAAACTCAAAGAAAAATAATGACAGTTTTCTCTGGGTATGAGAGAAAATGTTTTCAAATACTTTCAGTCAGTATTCATACCTGGATGGTACTGGCAATTTCAGCTCCAAACCCAGATGTCAGCGGTGCTTCGTGCGCAATTACTGCTCTTCCTGTCTTTGTTACTGACTAAACAGGGAACAAAAATGGAACATAAAATTCTGTGTGGCATCGTGCTATTAGGGAAATACAAACAACAAAGCAAAACCAGCCAGCCGCCAAATAATAAAATGGTCGAACAGTTAATTTTGGTCATGTATCATAAGAATTGCAAGCTATGCTTATCAAGAAGTGATGATTCCAAAAAACGGCAAGCTGTTCAAGTTTATGAGTATTTCGTCATTGCTAACTTTGGTATTTTCACACAGTTACAATGGTAACGAAAACCTCATACTAAAGAACCTTTGCTTTCGAAAATTATGACACGTATAAATGTCATTTTTTCTCTCAAACTCAAACTAACTTCCATCTATTGGTTTTACTTTACTCTTGACACAGCTGCTTGTACTGAGCCATGGAGCTATGCTGTGTCTTAGAAGAAAGAATATTCAAATGAAAAAGACAATGGGAGATATCATTCTGAATTACAAAGTAATCAAGAATAATTTGATGTAAAATGTATACATTCTTTAAAAACAATCTTGTCTTTGTTTATTTTTTAAACATATCACTGACCTCTACAACAGTATCTTCATCCCAAGGCAAAATCGTTCTTAAATCTATAATTTCACACGAAACACCAAGTTTGTCCTGAGCCATTTTTGCAGTTTCTCTTAACACCTGAATCTGGGTGCCCCAGCCAATAAGAGTAACATCCGATCCTAAGGACACGATCAATATCAATGTTAAGACATGCATTTTTACGTCGTTAAGAACTATTACCGACCTAACAGTTCAAGGAAAGAAATTAATGCTTAAAATACCGAGAGTAAGCATGATGCCATTTTGGACACCAATTCATCCGCTGCTTGTGAAAAAATTGGAAGCAAGTAGCTGCTTGAAAATTGTGTGAAATTACATAGAATTGATCATTGAAAGAGGAAGATCAGCTTCAGAAGTACTGACTGTAAGATCAAAAATTAACATTGTTTAGAAAAGCATTGGAAAAGCATCTACTGCTACCTTAGAATAAGTTTGGTGGCAATTTTAAGACCCAAACAAAAACTTACCTTGCTCAACAATCTCTGCTTTTGATAACGGCAGTTCATAATCTTCCATTGGGACTTCTTCAACTGAAAAAGAAATTCAAGGGGGAATTAGCCTCAACTGTCAATAACCATCGTCTAGATCTGGCGATTAAATGTGCAAATAAATTTCTAGAGGGAGAAAAATCCAAGAGAAACCTGTTTAGTTTCCTAGTTTCTTCAAGATCTTTTGGACAACGCACTGCATAAATCCTCGGTCTTAAAATCCAACATTCCACTAAAACTCTTCACTTCATTTCTTTTCACTCTAACAATTTTGTGAAGAGAAAGTTTCAGTTATAAAAGTCAATTGCTTTACAAACTGTCCTGTCTAAGATTACAATTTTAATAAACTACATAAAAGAAAGAATAGAAAAGAAAATACGATGGTTGTAATAAGAAGGAAATCGTTAACTACGAAACCAAAATATGGCATATATAAACTTGGTAGCATGTGGGAAAAGCTACTATAGGTTCGAATTTTGTCTTTCATTGCCTTTTGGGTTCTTTAAGACAATTACTCATTTTTATTTCCTTGTCAAGGTCATTCCATAATTTAGCCCCTCTATAAAAAGAGCTTCATGACCTACGGAAGTTCTTTTGTAGTGTATTTTTGCAGAAGTATCTCATAGCTGTTTGTGGCTCATTTCAGATAGTTTACTGAAAATAAATGTAAGGTACTCAAGAGCCTAATCATCAAGTAATTTATGCGTTATATTCAATGTCTCAGAACTAATTGGAGCTGTGACCATAGTCCAGCCAAACTGCTGTATTATAGGTAAAGCAGACGTATTGTAAGGTGCATTTGGTAACAACTATGGCCGCACGGATTTGGAGCTTTGTAATTTACTTAGAGCTATGGTGCCACAGGTGCCCCCAAAAGGAAGACTGAGAGCAAAAGGAAGACCTTTTACATAGAGTATAAAAAGAAGAGGTCTTAGACACGAGCCTAGGGGTACTCCATAAGTAATGGAATCAAAGTGTGAGATCTTACCGTTCACTTTGAAACATAATACGTTTTGCTAATCAGACAAAGTACTTCCTAAGTTCAAGTATAAAAACATGATAACTTCAGTTACCAGCCTGTCTGTAAAGAATCTTTGGTTCCAAATAAATGCAAGGATCAGGATCTCTGATAGCGGCAAGCAAAAGTCCTTTTGCTTGAATTGGACCTCTAGGAATAACAACCTGGAAGCAGAGAAAACGAATAATATCACAAAATATACCAGAAAGAAATGATGCTGCTTGATAGAGGCAGTACGCTGGATTTTATGAATCTTGCGATGACAAAATTAATAACAAATGACATAACAATAACAAAATTGAGGTACATAAAACGATGAAAGGTAAATATAAAACAGAAAACTTAGAAATTTAGACATAACGTTTAAGCTAACTAATATTCCAGCCCAAGCTACAGGGCTTTTACGCTGCAAAGAATGTATCTTGACACTTTTTAAAGAACATCAAAATCATCCCTGACCTTGATGCCAGGCGTGTGGGCAAAGTATGCTTCGGGGCTTTGCGAATGGTAATGGGCTCCATGTCCAACTGCTCCACAGGGGGCTCTTATAGTCAGTTTCCCACAATCAAAGATATTTCCAGACCGGTATCTGTACTTTGCAGCTTCGTTTACGATCTGAAAATACAAAATATGTCCATGGTTGTTTGGCACTACCATTTTATAATTTGCACAAAACAATATACGAAAATACATTGATAAAAATACGTATATACACTAAAAAGCCAAAGTATATGCCAATGGCAATTTCAGAATGCAAAAAATACATAAAATTAAGGATTATAATAAGTTGCCTGGATAAACAGTAGGTTAGAATAACATTCAGCAAAAATAATAATAATGTTAATGATACAATAAATAATAACTACCTCACAGTGTGACTGAATATTGAAAAATAGAATACAACAGGACTTTCAGTCTACCTAACTTCTTACTGCATCGGCAGAAAAACATTGTTTATTTAATTCTTTTGGACAACTAGCCTTGGATACTGTATATCATCATAAATAAAATGAACAAATAGCTGCGATTTGAAAATGAATGAATGATAGAAGCCTGAAAACAAAAAAATATTATCAAATACCTGGTCAAAGGCTGGGAATATGTAGTCAGCAAACTGTATTTCAGCAATGGCTGTAGCCCCTCCAACTGCCATTCCAATTGCAAAACCAGCAATTCCTTGTTCACAAAGAGGTGTATTGAAAACACGATCTTTCCCTATATGGTAGATAAGGAGGTAGTGTTCTTTAATCAATTGTAGGTAGAACCAAAACAGGATAAGCAAAAATTAGAACAGGTCTCAATATACACTAATTACTGCCTATCTACTGTGACACTCCTGTTTTGCGAGGAAATTTCCTTGGATTGAACATTTCCATTTGCTCTCCCAACTTGAACTCAATTTTTCTTGATTTCCTGCTCTAACAAGAATCTCACGGGAAGAGAAGTTAATTAAACAAATTGCAATTAAAATCTGTCCTTTGCAAGTTGTGGAGCAAATCTTGTAGAATAAAACAAGCATGTTCTGTGAGCATTAGGCAAAAAAGTCTTACAGAAAGAGAACAGCCACAGCACATTTGCAAAAACAAAAATACTCAAATAAAATGTGTTTCTGCAATTGGTTGACATTTACTCACAAATCCAGAGAGAGCCAAAACCTATAGTGACAACATTCCAAAATCATTAGACAGGCAAGATTGTCTTTTCATTTAGAAGTTTTGGAATCTGTTTACATCAAAACAAAGGATCCTAGCTTCTGTAGACAGAAAAAGCTCTGACTTTCAATTAGGTGAGAGGTTAGCAGTCACTGATTGGTAAAAACAAGATAACCAATCAAATGCATCTTCTTCTTCTCACATTATTTTTGATCCACACCTGGAGATAAATTTTCACCTTACTTTTGGTCATTATCTTATGTTTATACTCTGAAGACGAAAAATGTTTTAGTATGTTATATTTCCAGTATTTCATGCAATCTTCAAGTATATACTTTTTATTATAACTGGCTTATAAAAGGTTTACAAAATTCAGACATAACATAAAACATAATAATTAAAAGAAAATTATGCTGGAAAAACTCCATTACTCTCAGTTTTTGGGGGAAATCTACAGAAGAAGATTATTGGCAACAATGAGAATTAGATACTGATTAGAAAGAAAAGCTTTTTTCTAAATCTCATTGATCAGAAGCAAAAGAAAGCCGAGGTGGAGACTCCCTGAGAGAGAAGATAATCCGTTAAACTTGCCTATACTAAGCCATGCATAAACTTAGCATATTCATTGAAGAAAAATTTTGATTTTCACTCACCATATTTGTCAGAAAGCCCAACAGTACATCTGAAAACTCCACCAAAGGCAACATCCTCACCAAAAATCACTGGGAAAAAATCAATATAATCAAAATATTCAAAATTGGTTAGAACTTTATTTTTCAAACATTTGGATAAAAACAAACTAACATTGGTATGGTTTGATCAAGTGTTAAAGAAATGTAAATACTTTTTGCATCCATTGTCTAAAAAAAGAATCATTCTAGTATCTGATAATACTTTGTACTTGTAAGAAAGTTTAACAACAATACAAAGTCATAGAAATAACTTCAGTAAGAATGAGAAAGCATCTTTTAACCTGCAGTTGGATCAGATGCAAGGGCTATGTCCATGGCATCAGTCAATGACTGAAACAGATTCATCTTTTTTGTTGGTCCTTCAAGTTAAATAGAAAATAAACTTTCAAAATTAATGCATTGCAAGTTTATACATTATGAATGTATGTTTATATGCAGGCCTTCAAGATAACCATGTTTCCATATTTCTAGTAGCGTTCCAATTGTGTGCCTGCATTGTAATTTAGTTCTTTTTTACCATGATCAAGCCAAGACCTTGTTCATACGATTTTGAGAAGTGTGGAGCAATGGATTTTTAACATTAATTAGTATTTCAGTTTGGTTTAACTAACTACTAAAAATTTAAATTTTGCACATAGACATTGAACATAGTCATTCAACAGGTTTGGTAATTGTAGTCCACAAAGTTTTTTTAAGTCCTGGCAAATTCATTTTAAAATTACAAATACATTCTTGTGTTTCTTAAATGCCTATAGGTTAGTTAAAAAATATATACCGCTCCACCCCTACCATTAATAATGAGTGGTACCTAACGCAAAACATTCATCTAACAACTTTTGTCCTCATTTTATTTGTTTCAAGAAAAAACAAAATTGTGGAAGCCATGGGGTGATGCGTGAGAAATTGCTAGGGTGTAATATTATGGATAAAACCATGACTTGAAGATATTCTGAGATCCTGCATAAAAAAGTGCGATGAAGGACAAGTGCTTGCGAAGTTACTTATTTATGGGGCTTTATCAAAAAAATAGAGCATAAAATTCTTTAAATGATTCCTATGGGCAAATTCATTTTGGAAGTGTTATCTCTTCTTAAAATAGCCTAATAATCTGACAAATATTTCCAATAGGCTTTGGTAAGATTTTGTACATAATAAAATAAAATATTTTACTACGTAATGAAACTTGAAGTAATAAAAATCTGTGTTCCCTTGCAGTAACAAATATTACCTAAGGATTCATCGGCAACCTCGGGTATGTATGAAAAGCCTCCAGCATTCCTACGCTGATTGACAAATAATCTACCGAGTAGCCTTGTCGCTTTTCCAAATGGTCGGATGCTTACAGCCGCCATTTTGTAAAAATGTGTCAGCAAACTTCGAAACCCTGTGGTTCTAAAAACTTGCTCGAAATCTCGTACTGGTGTTGGGCCCATGTGGTCAATATTTCTATGGTTATAGAAAGCTTCGAATGTGGTTCATAGTTGGTGCAAGGACAGGGACAGGAAGGGAAGATGGCGAACATTAGCGATGAAAAGGCATCATTAATAAAATCGTTGTATAAGATTGAAGGCGTTAAATTTGGCGACTTTACGTTAAAAAGTGGCATCCAGTCGCCTATATATTTTGATCTCAGAGTCATTGTTTCCTTCCCAAATTTGATGGCAAAAGTAAGCGAGCTTTTATGGCACGCAGCCCAAGAACAAGGTGCGGAATATTCCAAGGTTTGCGGCGTTCCATACACAGCACTTCCACTTGCCACATGCATTTCTGTCAGTCACGAAATCCCTATGTTGATTCGGAGAAAGGAGGCAAAGGATTACGGGACAAAGAAAATGATTGAAGGGAAATATGAACCTGGAGAAAAATGTCTGATAATCGAAGACGTTGTCACTAGTGGTGGCAGTGTGTTGGAAACGGCCAAAAGTTTGCAAGATGTAGGTCTGACAATAACTGATGCGGTGGTCTTGCTCAACAGAGAGCAAGGTGGTCTTGAAATGTTGAAACAAAATGGAATCAAGTTGCACTATGTTTTGACAGTAAGTGAGGTCTTGAAAGTGCTAGAGCAAGATGGTTCGCTCACTAAAGAAGTTGTACAGAGTGTTCAAGATTTCATTGCTGGAAACATGTGTAAAATTGATAGCAGAACAGACTCCTCAAAGGCTGGTGAAACTGACAAGAAAGTAAAGAGAATGAGATATGAGGAGAGAGAAAAGCAAGCAGTGCACAAGACGGCCTGCAAATTGTGGAAAATTATGGCATCCAAACAAACTAATTTAGCATTATCAGCTGATGTTACCAAATGTGCAAAGGTCTTAGAACTTGCAGATGCAATTGGCCCCTACATATGTATTCTTAAGACCCATGTTGATATTTTGGAAGACTTCAGTCAAGAATTTGTCACAAAACTCAAAACCATTGCCCAGAAACACAACTTTCTAATTTTTGAAGACAGGAAGTTTGCTGATATAGGTAACACAGTGATGCATCAGTTGGCACATGGCATTTACAAAATTGCTGACTGGGCAGACATTGTCAATGCTCACATTCTGCCTGGAGAGGGTATTATCACTGGCTTGAAAAGTGCTGCCAAATCAAAAGATCTTGGCTGTGTATTAATTGCCCAGATGAGTTCGAAAGGAAATTTTGCTGTTGGTGATTATACAAAACACAATGTACAGCTTGCACAGGAGCATGAGGATTTTGTTTTTGGCTTTATTAGCACATCTGCTGTAACTGACAACCCTAAGTTTGTCCACTTAACGCCTGGTGTGAACTTAGGCTCCTCTGAAGATTCTCATGGGCAGCAGTATAATACACCATCAAATGTGATAATAAACAAAGGCTCTGACATCATAATTGTTGGCAGAGGGATTTATGAGGCCAAAGATCCTGTAGAGAGTGCAAAAGCATACAGAAAAGAAGGGTACAATGCCTACCTCAAATCCCTGGAGTAATCATATGACTGATTTCTCTACTCAAGACCGCAAGATAAACAAATATCATACATTTTTTACTGATTTTTCTATGTACATTTATGTTGTGTAATTTGTTATATGAAGTAAATACAACAGTGAAAATCTTCTCTGTTTCCCCATTCAGCGTTAGGTGTAAGGCTTGGATTTTAATGTCTTAATTTAAACATTATAAAGATGATTTAAAAACAAAATTGATACAAATTAATATACATTATACTATATGTTATGCTTAAAACTTTGTCACAATATTTAACTTTTCCATGTACAAAGTCATTTCTTATGTAACTGACATTATACTGCTTTGCTAGTGATACAAATATTTACTATGACTAGAAGCCTTTTGAAAGTTTACTACCAACTTAAACTTGAGAAACAGGTGTGGAAAAAATGGCTTGAAGAAAATGAACTTTTATTAAATGTAAGAAAGGGGAGAGACCAGCCTGGAATAACTTTCCACCAGCTTGGAACTTCGGTTTTCCTGACATTCCAGTTAAAATCATTTATAAGAACATTTGTAGAGTGAAATATATTAGATTTCTTGGTCTTTTAATTGATGAAAATCTAAGTTTGAAATATCATCTTAGCAAGCAATCACATTCAAAGGTAGAATTCAAACGGAACATCGTCTTACAGTTTCCTTAGTATCCATTTAAAATTTTCCTGTTTGTGTATTTATACAGTATGCTACAACTATCTGGAGCCAGCTGCTTGACTCTTATATGAAACCAATATAGGGAATTTTCCACAACAACCGAGCAAAATGCCTATCCTTGGTTTTTATTCTTGATTTGGGTACATGAATACTGCAAGCCTTGGATAAATTTTTGCGAAAGAATAGAAATCATGTGATCGACGATGTCATTTTCTCGGCCATAAAAGGAATAGGAGCAAAAAATTCTAAAGAATTAACTCTCTTATCAGACTTGCAATGAACTCTAAAAAATGATTTGTTAGATTTCTTTGATCGTAAATAGTTGAGCTGGAAGCAATCAACTAATCATTGTTTTCATCTTGCCTTTTGTATGCCCATTCTACATTTATGGATCTTTAAACAGTGGCAGTGTCTTAGAGCAGAGCTGGACAAAGCCAGGTACATTGGCATCACTATCTTTAAAATATGAAAAAAATTGAAGAAAACAATCTGATTTTCCCCTGCTGCTTTACTAGAACTATTTGGTCATTTGCTGCTTTACTAGAACTTTCTGATAACAAGGAAGTCGGTTTTTGATTACCATTCCAATTCAAGTCTTTCTAGCAAACACTATTCAAACTGTACATAAACATTATTTGTTGTCAGGAGGTCACGAAGGGCCAGTTGCATTTTCCTCCCTTTCAATCATACCTGTTCATTTCCCCACGGCTATTCGACCAGCCTGCTTGCTCGAAAACATAAGGCACACAAAGCACAAGTGACGTCACTTCTTTGCTTTAAAGGCAATCGACAGATGTTAAGCCATTTGCCAATCATAATTGGCCAACCAAAAACCACCCAGAAGCTTCTTGATTGGCCAATAGTTGATTCTCAGATAGCAGTAATCACTTTAGTATCTGTCGATTTCCTTTAAGTATTCAATATGGCCATTCGTGAGGATAACAACATTGCAAAATAGCGAAACCACATAAATTCTGTAAAAGAGAAACATTTGGAAAGGGGATTTCTTCTTTTAAGAACACAGATCTCAAACAGAAAAGCTGGGGATCAACATTAAATGATTGGCAATTACTACCAATGTTTACTTTTTATATTGATTCTACATCTGAACATATGAAAACTGTAGCGTTTTAGATGGAACCCAAACAGTAAATACTATTTTTTGTGTATAGGAACCAGATACGTTTCAGAACCAGTATGGATGTAAACGTTGGTCTTCGTTCAATGCCATTATCAACATTGCTCTTTCAAAATAGTTTTCTTGTCATCTACTGTAAAATGTTTAAAGATTCAATTACACATGTCAGCGAATTCTTAATTAGCCTTTCTCTAACTTGACCAATCAAATTACAGAACAAAAATTATACCAGGAATCTGTGATTGAAGGATTCTTCATACCTTGCCTGACCAGGGCCTATAAGAATGACTACACAAAAGAAACCTCAACTATGAAAACACGTGCCATTCATATATTCATATATTACTTCAGTATAAATAAAAAATCAATGTGTCCTGTGACAATGTTATTAACAAAACCCAAACAAGAACTTTAATTGAAACAGAACTGAATCTGCAAGAAGCATTGGTTGCCCCTCATTTCCCAAGGCACTTTAGGTTTTTATATACAAAAGCTAACTCATGTCCAAACCTATTGAAAATAACAGCAAAATGTTCTTCTATTTACAGATCTTGTATTCACAATGCATTCTATTCGGTTTCAATGCACTCACTTTTTATTTGAGTTTGAGGTCGGCTTTGAATGGGTCTTTTCTTGATCCTTTTTGTGTAAAATTGACTGATTCAACTTGCCTTTTCTAAATTTCCCCTTTCCAGTCGGCTTTTTGCTCAGAGTTCCAGTCCTGTGCAGCTTTATATGCTTGGCATGTGATTGCTTAGACGTCATAACTTGATCACAAACGTTACATGTATATACTGCAAGCCCATTCTTAACCATGTCTTCCTTTTCATGTCGCCTCTTATGCAGACGTAGGAAGTATGATGTATTGAATGCTTTCCCACAAGATTCGCATCTGAATTTCTTTTCCCCAGTCTCTAAATTGATTTCAAATTCATCAGACGTATTCAGTTCTGTTTCCGCATTGTTCAAAGCACTGTCATCAAGACAAAGCTTATTTGTATGTTTGTATGTCGTACTTCTAACTTTTTTCGTTCGTTTTGTCTGCTTTTCTGGGTTTTTTCTCGGAATTGAAGAACAGAATGTGCATACAGAGTTCGTGATACCTTTCTGTACAAAATGTGAGTCATCACAATGGCTGCATTTGAAAAGTGGTAAAGTGCTTGGTAAATGATTATTTACAAGGCCTAAGCCACCTTTCTCAGTATCAATAGAATTTGAACACTTCAAAACCTGCCTTTTGTTCTTGACTCTAGTAAAATTCACCTTCTGATTTCTTTTTTGTCTTTTCACGTCTACCTCAACGTTGTCTCTCTGATTTAAATCACATCTATTTACGCCTGGCTCCCCTGGTGTCTGCTCGAATTCTAACTTCGAAACATAAGTCTGTCTGACTGCATCACAAGCAGCCTTACTTTTCTTTGAATTATGCATTCTCTCCTCCCCGATTACTGCAGCACGCCTACGAACGTAAATGAGGGAAGAAAGAGGACAAGTCACTTGCTCACTTCCTGCAAATGGCACCTGACTCTTCACTACGATCTCCCCATGGCAACTCCCGACATTGGCTACTTCAGATTGCAAAGTCAAGCCTAATCTACGATCCATTGAAGAATCTTCTTTTTCATTTGAAGTAAGAGATACATCTCCGGTCATTGACACTCCATTTAAAGGTGCATCAGTAACATGGTCCTGTTTATCAACAACAACTTTTTTGTTTCTTTCCTTTATTTTTGACCCTTTCCGCTTTCTAGTCCGACCCCTACGCTCTGCTTTCTCATTTTCGCCAGCAAAATGATGGCATTCAAGGTTTTCTGCCATTCCAGCAGAAGGGCTTTGCACTTTCGACAGTTCTGGAGATTTAATAAGTGGCTCCTCGCTCTGTACTGGGTCACAGCATCTATTCAATGTATTCTCACAATGAATTTCCTCAATATCAACATTTTTCACTTGGTTCTGCTGCCATAAGCCTCCCTTTACATCTACAAATATTTCCTTTTCGCATACTGTTTCTCCATTCACCATTTCCGAAATATCCGTTTCCTTTGATACCAAGGCATTTAAACCCGACTGTACAGACATTCTCTCCTCTACATGATTATCTTGAACTTTATCAACCTCTCTGCAATTGACAAAATCAATAATACAACCCTCCACTTTGCTGGGCAAACCATTTACTACAACAACACCTCTACCAGCATCTTCTCTCACTTCCTCATTTCTGGAATTCCTGTGCATCTCTACGCCTTTACTAGCTGCTACCCCAATAAGAGTGCTTCCTGATAAGTTTTCGTTTTCGTCATTCTTCCAAAACCAATCGATGACCTCATCATCTTCGTCTTCAAGTCCAATTTTTGACGTATCAACTAAAGGCTCTGTCACTTGATTTTCTTTCAAGCTGCTGCCATTGAAAGCTAAGCTCATGTCCCGATCTTTATTTTCAAAACTCTTGATGGATACAACATTGCTGTTCTCATGAGAATCAGAGTTCATACCCTCAAATGGATTCTGCGTGCTTGAATTAACATCTTTTTTCCTACTGACTTCACCTGTCCCTTTTCTAGCAGAACGTTTCGACTCTGCTTCAACACAGTTCGAAACTACAGTTGATTTGGTCTGCCAATCAGATGTTACATTTGAGGAACTTTCAGTTTCCTGTGGTTCTGATTCGCCATCAACCTTGATAAATAACGCTTGTAAAATCTGAGCAGATTCCTGTTCCTCTAAAACGCAACTTTCGTCACTGACAGGAATTTGGGCATCTGAATCTTCATGAAGATCTAAATCTACATTTTCATATTGAATGCTCCCCCCAGAATAAACCTCCTCGCCTGGGAAATCTGGTTTAGCTGCTTGTTCTGGTTTATTTCCTTTACCCCCTAAACTGCTTTGTAATGCAACATGTTCTTCTGAAATCGAATTTTCATCATGGCTTTTAGTTGCTCCAACAATGTTCTTGCTACTTTTCTTCTCTACTCTTTCAGTAACTGAACTTTGCGTCCCAAAATTATTTGTAGACAAATCCATTCTTTCATGTTTCCTTATTCTTTCCTTTCGCCGCACAGCAGTGTAGGCTCTTTTTCTACTCATTTTATGAGATTTCACTAAATGGCGAGTAAGGTCATTTTTGCTTACCAAAACCTCCCCACACTTGTAGCACTGAATAAAGTTATCCGCTGAATTTACAAGTTTTTCCACAACGTAATCTTTAAAAGCAGAATAACTTTTATATTCGCTTTGATGTGTGTCACAGCCTGATTTGCTTTGCTTGTGCTTAGCAGAGCTTACGTTCTCATTTGCAGTTTTCTCCGAGGACAAGTTTGCCCCTTCACTCTGATGATCATGTGACTTATGCTTTGCTCTAGGCAGTTGTTCCTCTTGATTTCCAATCTTTTCGTGCTCTAAAAGATGCCCTCGCAACTGTCGGCTGGTTTTAAAACCCTGTGAACAAACCCTGCATCGGTGCATGTGATCATCCACTGGCGGTTCATTTTCATGCACTAAAAGATGTTTGGTCAATGACCTCAGGTTCATGAATACTTCATTGCATCGATAGCAATGATACTTCAAGATACTATGTATTGGCACATGTTTCTCCAAGCTCAGTGCACTTTTAAAGCCTTCCCCACATTCTTTACATTGAAAAGGAAGCACCAGCTCTTTCTCTTTTGACTTAGCTGCCATTGTTAAAGATGCACTGTCTTTCTTTAAATGCTTCTTGGCTGACTGAGAATGTGGGTCCGCATCAAAAATCTTCCTTTTCCTGTCATTTGCAATATTCCCTGACTTGTCTCCAGATGGTTTCTCATTCTCAGTCTCAGTTCTCATTTTCTTTTTTATTTCTTTCATTGCCCCCTTCTTTTTCAACTCTTTCGAGGTAATTGATACCTTCTTCTTGTCATTTTCTTTCAAAAGCAGATCCTCTTTGAAACCTTTCTTTGAAACCATTTTAGAGTTCTTTATTCCAGGCATTGTTTTGTCCTTAGGTAAGCTCTTTTTATTAACTTGAGCTTTTCCTTCTGATCCTTCTTTTAGTTTCTGCTTCTCTTTCACTGTGCCTTTCTCTTTCAGTTTCTCAGACTTTTGTCCTTTTTTTGTTTGAGTGTTCGCATTTGCCAACGTGTTTTTATCCTGTTTTGTAGCCACACCTTCCTTCTTTACTTTTTCACTGTTTGGTTTCACTTTAGTACCAATTTCAACATTTTTCTCTATCTTCTTCATCTTTTTTTCTGAAATTGATAATGTCTTTGGCTTAAGGCTATTAACTGGCAGCTTAGCTTCTGCACCCGAGTCCTTGCTATTGGGAAATTGGATAGTGTTCCCTTTATGAATGTCTTTGCGGTGACGTTTCAAAGCCTTTTTCGTCTCAAATGTCCTTCTGCAAACTTCACACATGATACATGCTGACTCTGATTGGTGAACGACAACAACGGTGTCTTTTAGCGGAAAGCCTGGCAAAGGAGAGAATGAAATATTGTAAAAATTTGTAATATCTCAAATAAAATACAGATTAAAATAGAAAACTTTCTGGATAGAAAAATTTCAGCAAAACAACTTCGGACTAAAAACTTCCAAGCATATCGAGAATTTTGAACAAAAAGGTTTTCCTTTGTGGCAAAATATAGATTAAAACGTACTGGAATAATACGTTTTTTTAATATTCTCATAAAATTTACAACGACAATCAATTACAATACAAAAGCCTAGGGAGCATGGAAATGCATAACAACCCTAAGACTTACACTTAACATAGAGACACAAATATTACAATAATAAGCTACAAAAGTGATTGGAGTGATTGTTGTACGTTGATTAACCATGGGAACTTAATTTAACCATAGGTGATAAAGACTCTACAAAAGAGAAACAGAAGAACAACAAGGAAAACTATGGAAAGATTGAGTGAATCAAGAGCACCAAAAACTTAGTTGCATAGGTTTCATGCTTTGTGCGATAGTTGTCTAAAAGCTCAATAACAGAAAATAAAAATTTTAAATTGTAAAAGCCTATGCAAAAATGACGAAAAGACCTTTTTCTTCTCGACTCCTTCATTCATAAATATCTGAGGCATATCCCATACAAAGTAGAGAGAAGACTGCTTACCGTACGATGAAAATTCCATTTCAGATGCTGCCTGGTCATTATTTTGATAAAGATAAGCATCTATCAGCGTTCTTCGAGCCTCTAAAGTATTGCTATCATTTGCATTCGATGTGTCCTGCATAATGCTGTCACGGGGTTCAATCAATTGAAGCTCGCTTTTGTTCATCTGGACTCGAATACTGAAGATGAAACATACGTAGAGATCAAATCAAGCTTTCATGTCTTTAACCATGTTACGTTGTTCATACATCTGGATACATTTTGCAACAAAATGAGTAAGCATTGGACATACCAAGAATGCAACAATTATGGATTCATAAATTTGATGTGCGTAAAGTTAAAAATGAAAGAAATATAATACTTTAACATTAAGAAAACACAACAGAGATGTTTCCAGACATATTCTACACACAGTACTATAGGCTAACTAAAAATCAATTTGATACACGGAATCAAAACCAAACGATTCTACTTTTGATTAGTGTAGTTCAACAGTAATTTCGAAATTAGAGTTTTGCAGCAGAAATATTCTGAGAAACCCCCCTCCCCCCCTTGGCTCCCCCTCTTCGCTAAAATCATCCTGAAATGGTGTTAACATATAATACAATTAAGTCTTTTCTCTTACAATTCATCTTGACGAGAATTTGGCTGCAACTGTTCCCAATCTCCAAGAAAACCTGAGCTATTACGAGGCACAACAACAGTTTTCCATTCATGAAAATGGTAGCTTGGTTTGATTAAGCATCTCTCAAGCCCAGTTCTTGGAATCAACCTGTGACAAGAAAAATTTATCCTCTTATCAAAGAACGAAAAAGTCATAGAAAAGAGGAATGTTATATGCCAGAAAATGGAATAAGGTTTCTTGTAAAAAAATTAAACTATATGATGGTAAAGCCCTTGAAGAAACATATAGTCAAAAGAAGATCATCTAGTCTTTATGTTAAGAAAGAAAAATTTTGATCTATATATATATATATATATATATTCAATAGCTCCTAACTTTAAAGTTCTTTAAAAATATAAATAGATACTCAATAAAAAAACAACTTGGTTGACGTTTCGCTATAAGCTTCTTCAGAATAACTAACACATACATCTGGAGCGTAAAATAAGGAATACGGAACAAAAGAACAAAAAGTAACACATTTTACAAGCAAGAACAATAATAGCTAATTTAACAACATAATGATAGTTTCTAAGCACAGCCGGAGGTGAGAAAAGATGGATAAATACAATAGATCAAAGAACAATAGAACAAGTGTGATAGCAGATGGTATAGCATGCAGAAAGGTCCAAGGAAAAGGAACGGTAAATGCTGTCTGTCCCAAAAAAAATAAGAAACTAGGTAAATAAATATAATAAATATAGAATGCAAAGAAAAGAAAGAAAGTAGATAGAAAACGTGGAAAAAATAAAAATAAACAAAAGTAACAAGGAGAAAATAAACAAAAAGATAGGAAATAAAAATAAAACTATGTGTCAACTAACCTAATATTAAGGCCCCGGGGCGCAAAAGTTTCTAACTTATACTGCCAGAAACTTTCACGTATCCTACCATTCCCATTAAGTCTATCTATAATAGTAACTTTTATATCTTCGAGAAACCCATGATGATCCTTCCCTGCAAAATGCCGGAAAAAATCAGCCTGAGGTACACCCGAAGAGCCCCCGATAAGCTTACGATTGCACGCCTTGTAGTTATTAAACCTAAGCCTAAAAGGCGTTCAAGTGCTACCCACATACTGTACACCACATACTTTACATTCCATAAGATACACAACATTGGACGAATCACAATTAAACGAAAAATTTATCTTATATTCCTTATCAGTTATATGGGAAGTGAAAGTATCAATGTCACACATAACATTACACACTTGACACCGAGACTTGCCACACGGAGTACAACCCTTGTTATGCGAAACCCCTGCCCCCTCACTATGAAGTTTAGCCCTAACTAGTATATCTTTAAGATTCTTACACCTCTTAAATGATATCAAAGGTGGCTGAGGAAACACCCTCCTATGCTCTTCTGATACTGTAAGCATAGAATGAAGTCTCCCGGCCACCTTGCCCAAATTATTCAAGGCTGGATGGTATGTGGTAACAAATGGAACCCGCCCATTCCCACTGTGTTCATGTTTCCCATTAGCCTTATCCAGTAGTGTAACCCTATCCTGCCTACGTGCCTTATCTATCTGTTCTGTTATAAGTGATTCCTCATACCCCCTTGCCTTTAACCATCCAGCCAAATCCCTTAACCTATCCCGTAACTGGCGATCGTCCGAACAAATCCTACGTAACCTTAAAGCCTGACTATAGGGTATCGCCTTCTTGGTATGCCATGGGTGACAAGACTTCTTATGTAAATACTGATGTGTATCAGTAGGTTTACAAAACAAGTCTGTCGTTAGGACTCCCCCCTCACTTACACTAACCTTAACGTCTATATATATATATATATATAGATACTAAATAAAAAAGCAACTTGGTTGACGTTTCGCTATAAGCTTCTTCAGAATCTCATTGATATATTTTCTCTTGAGAGTTTTATATAAATATATTAAAAATTAAATCATATTTTATCTATTTTACATTACATATATACAGACCACCGGTCAACTAAATAACGGTAGTTTCAAGAATTTGAGGTACAAAAACAGTAGAAAGTACAATAAAAACAATAGAACTAATTAGGTAGAACAACAATCTTACGCATCTGGGACGTAAACTTGCCAGCTATGTTTTGTTCCTTCAAGGGCTTGATACACTCAAATATAAGCAAATGATAACGCAAACAAGAAACTAATAATCAAGCTAACACATTGGTCATAGGAATTAAGACAAACTTAAAAAAATTGATGTAAAATTAATAACCATAAAAAGAACTAACCTTGTAGGTCGCACATATGCATCTTTCTGTTCAGCTTTAGCAACATCTTCAACCATAACTAGACTGTCTGGATGACTCTTTCAAAAAATCAAACAAAGAAAATTTACTACGGAAATACTTTCATTTTTAAGGTTTACTGGGTCTACCACCAAAGAATGAAACTTTATAAAATGTCAGGAATTGAATCGCCAATCAGTAAAATGCATTTATCGGGCAAACCTTCAGGGGTATACAAGTATCCAATGTTGTCGTCAAAGCTCATCAAAAAGTCTCTGAATCATGGATCATGATAAAATAATGTTGATAACAAAATTAGCCATACAGCTTTATGCTGGTAGAGATTTGCAATCACAAATCAGATTTCAATATATACTGACCTTAGTGTCTCTTGGCTGTTTTCCAGTCAGCTCATTGGAAAAACTTGGCACATAATTAGTTCCCCCCGTTATTTTTGACAAAACAGCATCAAGCTTTGTCCTGGAAAAATGTAAACATAATGCTAAGTTTGACATTACTCAGATGGATAAAAAACATTGTTAGATTTAAATGGATAGACAAATTGTGTGGACAATGATCTGAACAGCAGGGTTCCTAGATTGAATACATTAAACAAAAAGCAGGCTAAAAATTAAATTATATGAAAACAATATTCCTCTGTAATTATTTGTCCTCTCTTTGCTTCCCATGAAAGTTAAAAAATGAACTAAAGTGATGTGAGTGTTACCCTTGTTCTGAAGAAATTGTAAAAGATTTGAAGTAACTCTGCAATTAATGAAAATCCTGTCCAACTTTATTGCAAATTTTATTATTGAGATAAATATAGTCCCTGCAAGCATAACTGTAAAACTATTACATTTGGCCGATATAACAGAAGTTTTTGCTTTTGAGACCTAGTTATAATTAAAACTTAAAGCAGTAAGGTGTAAATAGTTTTCTTGTTACAAGATGGAAAATTCCATTGAAGCAAACAGGTACAAGAATCAACCTCATCAGGTTTGACTCTGACATGCATTTTCAAGATCTTCTGGCAGCACCTTGTTATCTGATCCTGGTTTGGTGTAAGATAGCATGGCTAAAATTGTGAAGTTTATGGCTAACAAGGTGAAGTTATTTTTAATTTAATTGCTTTTCTAGTTCTGTAAAAATTTGCTTAATGGTTTTCTTCATTTTTCATATAAATGGGACTAGAGGGCGGTGAAAATAATCTTTAAGTCAACCAAATTTAAAAAAAACAAATGATTACTGAAATGTTGAAATATTGAACAACCAAACCATTCTAGTTATGTACATGGAGTGGGGTGCTTGATGACCAGGAGGAAGGTATGTATATGTGCCAAATGTTTATGTGTCCCATGATTTGTGCCAAATGTATAACAGTGGATAAGAATCTTGATGACTTAACAATGGACACAAACAAGCCAAATTCCAATGACTGAGACAATCAAAACAATGCATGCACAAAATGCCAAAATCAAAGGATTGTCCCTATTTTCCTAAGCAAATTAAAAATCTGGTCTAGCTGTTGGAGAAACTTGGGTATCCATCCTCTTTGGATCAAGTAGGCAATCTAGATCCTTTAATGGACAATTAACTCCTGAAGGCAACCCCTTTGGATTCAACTTATTGCCCTTGGTTTTGAATGTCATGAAAGTGCAGTTATAGTTAGTTCTGCATGTTTATGGTAAAGAGTGACCAAAATAGATAAGAGCCTTGTTCTTGTAATTGAGGAATGGTTCCATTTTTCAAGAGTCAACATAATTAGACCTGTTTGCAATTTGCCATATGGAATTTAAAGGAAATGCAGAAATACTGTTTGGGTGAGTTTTGCAAAATTAACTTTTATGAGACCTGGGAAGGAACAAAGACATTGAAAGGCAGAAAAGCACAGGTCCAAAGCACAAACAGAAAATTCGAATATATAGAAAGTGTTTTGATTTTGATTAGTTTTTGACAGCTTTGCAATGTTAGCAAAACTTTTTTGCAGGTTTCCAGGTTTTGTAAAGTAGTCACAAATTGCTAGGAGGTTGGTTAGTAGGCCATTTCTGTCAGAGCATCAGTAGCACAGCTATTACATTTTTGACAGAATATTGTAAAATGCGTTCTAAGAATTGGTGTTGTATTACTTTGTTCAATCAATTGAAATTTTTCCTATCTACATATTCTATCATAAAATCATAAGCAATGTAGTATGATGTAAAATCCTTTCTATATATTCGAATATATAGAAAGTGTTTTGATTTTGATTAGTTTTTGACAGCTTTGCAATGTTAGCAAAACTTTTTTGCAGGTTTCCAGGTTTTGTAAAGTAGTCACAAATTGCTAGGAGGTTGGTTAGTAGGCCATTTCTGTCAGAGCATCAGTAGCACAGCTATTACATTTTTGACAGAATATTGTAAAATGCGTTCTAAGAATTGGTGTTGTATTACTTTGTTCAATCAATTGAAATTTTTCCTATCTACATATTCTATCATAAAATCATAAGCAATGTAGTATGATGTAAAATCCATGAAACCAATTAAATAATCAAATAGTCAATTGGAAACCTAGCCTCCTTGAACACAAAACAACAGCTCTAGCAAATACATTTTATAAGAAAGTGGAAAACAATGTTTTCTTAAAAGTTTGAATCATTCTGATTTTAACCTTTAAACTATCAAGCTGCTTTTTATCAAAACATCAATAATTAAAGCTTACCAGAAAGGTAACATTCTATTTGAAAGAATTTGAAAGCTTCACAATTATAATGTTATACATGTGACTACTGGAAGGCACAATAAAAACTTAATTCAATTCTTTAAACCATGTGACTATCTTTAAAAATGGCTGTGTCATAGTGTTGTAAACAAACCAAATAAATGGAATGTTAAGTGCTCTTAGCTTGACGTGCTGATTGTCAAAATGGCAGATGGTGCTTTGGTGCTACGATAAGCTTGATAAATTGTATTTTCTGAGTGCATTTACCAAATACATGGGATGTTACATAAACAGAGTAATGGCAACAGGGCCTAAAAACTTATATCTTTTTTGTTAAACCATTAAGTTTTCAAGAAACTTCTTCCAAAAATCTGCAAAAATATTTGGTTTTAAGAAATCTTCACCTTTACCTTCTAATATATGACATTTAAAAGGCTATCAGGTCCTTATAGAAATCACAAGGTTTCCATTTTATGGATCGCACATTTTTCAAGGTGTGCAATTACCAGCTAGCTGACAATTTAATATTACCAGAACTTTAAAGCAATTGGTCTAGGCCAAGGAAATGAAGCTCCACTCAATCAATGGGGAAGCCGTGTTATTTCTTGTGGTGAATTTAGATAGAATTAGATAAATAAACAGCATTTTAACCACCAGTGTCATATTTTAGGGACACTGTGATAAATAAATTTAAATGAGCAATTTTCTGCCAGATGAAAGTATTGAATTAAATATTTAAGGAAAAAATTGGTACAAAATAGTTACAAGAAACTTTTAACTATCTTTGGGTTTACAACTTGAAGTAAATGATAACCTCAAGGGTGGCCTTCTTATATTGCTGCCATAACTATTATAGTTCAAAGAAATGAATAAATTTTCTATTGAATAACTTAACGTTCAATTAATAACATCTATTATAGGTTAATTTTAAGTTTTAAAAGCTTTCATTTTAAGAAAATGGCAATTTTTGCAGACTCCGACCATTTTGTTCCAATACTTTTAGTGGCGTTATTGGACCGTGTTTGAAACATGGCACTCTAACGTAGGGTAAACTTGTACACCTAAGATAAAGCCAAAAATGGCCCTAACTTAATAAAAGCAGATTACACATACCAAAAATGTTCACAAAAATAAAAGGAAAGGCTCGTATGACCATCGCTACCACATGGATACAAATCATGGGACACAGGTAATCTTGTCAAACGCATGTCGATCTGACCAAGGCAAAAAGTTGTTTAATGTGTAAACATCGCATTTTGTCGAGGCTGGTTGGTACTGAAAGCTCATATAGACTTAAGAAGATGAAATCAAACGCTACTTACTCTTTGGACTGTCTTCCAAATGCATGCATGCTTGCTTTTATCAGTCTGCAAACTTGTCATTCCATCATCACGTTGCTGGATTCCTCCGCATGTATTAATTTAGGCCGAGGCAAGGAAGTGTTATATGCGCATGTGCAAAGCTAATGACGTAGCTAAATGATTGCACAGCGCAATGCAGAATTGCATTGCTTTGCAATATATATCTCCAAAGTATATTCTCCAAAGCACCGATAGGGAATTTCTGACGAAATGGCTTGCTGCAAGTCAAGTCATTCTGGGAATACATATGTCTACTGATTATCTCATCACATCAACTCGCAATCTCACCACTCCGTTACTCTTCTAAAAATGTTTGACTACGGCAAAGTCATAAAGGTTTTCTTTGAAACAGATACAAATTTTCACCTTTATCTCCATGATAATTCAAATGTATTAACGGAAGGCTACGAGCTGATACAGATTCTCAACCTCCTTGGTTTGAATATTTTCAACTTCCTTGGCTGATGAATTAATCTTCTACCTTGTTCCTCGCAACAGCTTAATGCTGCCATTTCTCTAATTTACAGTTTATAAGGCTTTCAAGTTTTGGAACAGTCAGAGCAGAAGTCAACGAAAAAACAAGACATTTTACTTCATAACTACGAATATCATTGTAAAGGGTTGTTAAATGAGATGCTATGCAAACTCAAAGAATGCGGAGTAATTTCTATGCATTTTTGCCTGATATTTTCAGCAATTCAATAACTACGGTAATATTGCTAAGAATATGATTAAATTTACTCGGAACTATATTTCGGTTCTCATTTGTGCGAGCATGAGGCTCGTGTTAATTGCACAACCTTGAAAAATACTTCAACATGGCATTACTTGATTGTAAGAGCGTTCGTAAGTTTCATCTACAACAAAAAAACAACAAAATCTTGTTTCCTATAAAATTAAAATTTCAAAGATAAGAGTTTGTTGTTTTATGTCTTAATTAGTATTTAATGCGAGTGGCAAAATTACGTATCTGCAGTTTATAGAAAACATAAAAAAAAGTAAGGACAAGATGCACCTTAAATGCAAAATTAAGTTGATGACACAAAACCTGGATGTTCAAAGGAAAGCATTTAAGAAGGGGGTAGTGTCTTTACTTATCTATAATAACAACAATAATAACAATATTTTTCATGAAAAAGCCCAGGATTTGGCTCAAGATCCTTCAGATAAACAAGCCTAGGGTCATTAACAGAAGAAAAACAATCATGTTGGAAGATTCCAAAGAGCTTCTACATGCAAGGACTGAAAATGAGAAAAATCTTAACTGCAAGACCTAAGGAATTTTTAAAAAGCACAATTTTTGATAAAGATCTAACGCTGTGCAAGTAAATACAATAAACTGCGGAATGAAGATACGGTCTTAGGATAAAATAACTGGTAACCATAACAGGCTTTCACTTTTCAGAAGGGAGTTGTCATTTTGTACGCTTAGAAAAGGGTGAAATCACTTTACAACATTTAAAAAGTTGTTCACCCACTCGAAAAAGTAAAATTCATTTGATATCAAGTCATCAAGGGCTCAAACATTCTGTTTGCCAAAAGCCTGACAAAAGCTCTTAGCGGGCCTGAATTTTGTTAAAGAGAAGCCTGGTACAGTTAGAAAAGATCTGTCTTATGTGGAAAGTCAAAAATTAGAGGAAAAGGTAATTTTGTTACAGTGCAATGAAAAAGAATAACAGAAAAGAGCAAATCTATTCAAAGTCTACCAAACAGCGCAACAAATTACAACCTTCCAAAAAGGCTTGACAATGAAATCCGACATAAAAAAGACAACTTCCTGCACCTAACTACTTCTAAAAAATAAAACTCTACGCTATGCCTTGAGAGTAAGTTCAAACTAAAATTTTATTGTTGGCCATGTGCAGTTAGCGAACGCATCCATATACAAACGTCGGTCCTACTCATGCTTTTTTGGGTCTGTACATTGTTTAACTGCGAGTTACAGCTCAAGTAAGATGCGAGAAGGATACAAGAAATTGTTTAAGCTGAAAAAGCATGACATAATATTAAACCGATGAAAAACCGAATTTGAAAATAAAATACTATTTTAACAGCTTCCTGTCTGCAACCAAAAAACAATTTCCATTCATTCAGCAAGCACATCCCTTTAAATACAGGTCCTATCTATACAAAAGGGTTTGAGTCAATTACGCATAGTTTTGATAAAGATATTTATATTTGTACAAAAATAAATTTGCGTTATTTATCCCCGCTGAGCCTTTTCATCAGTTCATTCACGTGTCTAATATCGAATATGCCCATACCGAGCACGTCTTCCCTCGCTAGATCATGAAGCCCTTCGAACGAAAGCACGCCGCATTCTTTAAAGTCCTTGCTAAACATTGGCAAGCCGATAGATATCAACCAAGCTTCAACTGAGGTTGTGATCGCATCAAAGTCTGACGTCTGTAGCACTTCCATAAGAACCGCTCGTTTCTACATAAAAGAGAAGGAAAAGTGGTTTGTCAACATGTATCTTTCAGGAGCATCTTAAGTACAACACATAAAAACTCGGGCATTTCAGATTTAGAGAGCTACATGTGATCGTAACACAGTCCTCACAGAGATGAACAGTTTAAGAGAGAACTTCGCAATCAATAGAAACTATCATTGCTTAGGAACAAGAGCGTCTAAAAAAGGGTTCGCAAGCACTAAACGAAAGTTTTTGAAAATTGTAAATGTCACTCATAATGGAGACTAGATGACCTTGCGTCCTTCCCTATTGTGAGTGGCATAAATTTGAGTAGCTTCAGTTGTAGTTTAAAATTTTTTTAAATGATAAAAATTATTTTTGAAGATTAATTTGATTTAAAAGATGCTAAAATGACAAAAGGTATAAAAAAATATAATATTTCATTTATCAAAAAGGTATAAAATGTTCTCACTGTTGCTCTTCCTTTCTGCTGCAGATGCTCGCATCGCACTGTATCCATGCTTTTAATCACTGGTTCGAGCGGCTTTTCAAGTTCCGCAGAATATCGAGCGACTAACGGGAAAGGCACACTCCATCCACCGTGCTAAAGAAAAGAAATGTCAAGTTAAAAAGCTGTGCAACTTCCTTTTGTGAAAAAGTGCGTCAAAATACAGAACACACAGCCAACAACGCAGACTCGGAGATAGCTCAGTTGGATTTGGGAGAGGGCACGACACAGTTGCTTTAAAAACAAATCCCGAAATAATGTCTTCAGTCGCAACACCTCAACCCGCTTTTCACATATAAATAATTATAGGATACATTACAGAACACCCCCAATCAATGAATTTGGCCCTGAAGCGCCAGAAACTGCCATTCAGGATGGTTGGACACAAACTCAATCTGGAGTCCCGAAATAAAAAAACCAAAATAAAAAAGCAAGGCCTTTCATTACAGATTATCTAATGAAAACCGTGCTGCCGACTTTCACATTAAACCTGGCAAAATGGTTGCAAACTATCTGAAAGTGGAAGTTGGCAGGTTAATTTGAGTGTTTTTCTGGAAAAAGCTCAGTAGTTTTGCAAAGCCAATAAATATTTGGCGGGGTTAGAAGAGGGGTAGGCAAACTATGGCCCGCAGGCCAAATCCGGGCCGTCAACAAATTTTTAGTGGCCCTTAAACCTACAGAATTGAATATTCAAAGAATAAAGTCTTATGGAAGTCGTAGCTTGCTGCAAAATATTTTCCATCAACGTGAAATATTTTGCATTGAAGTTCATTCCTAAACGAAAAGAATCAAGACCTCAGCAAGCATTTGTATTTGGCAGCAGCTTTCTCGCAAAGAAGTTTATCAGGTATAAATCTTCCAAAATTCAGACAATGGGCATGTATATAGATACACGCTTTCTCTATAGAGGAAAAATATTTTCCCTTGAAAGTCTATTTCAAGTTTGTTCAAATAAGGAGACGGACAGGAACATCTTGTCCGGTGAAATAGGAAGGGACATCTTGTTCTATTGAACCAGGAAAGTTGCAGTTCTGCTTTAATATGCTCTGATTGTTTCAATGAAAGATGCTTTCGGATTCTGCTCAGCACTTCCTGACCGAACTGCTCTTCCATGCAAGCAAATGTTGTAAATGTAGCCACGAGGTTGAAAAGGTTGCCCGTCCCTGGGATAGAATGTGGTAAAGATTTCTGGAGCGAGCAGTTTGGTTTACATCGCAAATTTGAGCAAGAAAGGTTTGCAATACAAAAGTAAAAAATATCACTGTTCAGCGTAACAACAAAGGCACATCTCTAGACGGGGAATCTAAATATCAATATTATTTTGGGCAAGAAAAAACTTCGACGGCAATGGAACTGATTTTTGTTTTGTAACTGTGAAGAAGTGTGAAACTAGGAACTGATTAACGCATGCTCGATTTTTGGCCATTTCTACTTGGCATTTAATGTTGGAATTTGTAGTCATCTGGTCCTTGTTTAAATTTTCAACTCTGTCGCTACAACAAGCATACCGGATCTGGAAACGATGAGGAAGCGTAGTGTAAAAATCAAATGTCAAGAATGGATCCTTGTGGAATTGCATCAAATCGAACACAGAATTTTGCTTCTTCATCTATTAGTAGATGTGATTAACAAAAACATCTTTGAATAATAAAAAACAAAATTGAATGACAAGTTTTAAGAGCAAATTATTCAGCAAGATAACTTGTTTGAGAAACAAACTTGAAGGCAATTACCAAATATCGTTATAAAAACTCTTTTTGGCAACTTTGGCATCAAATTTTCGAAGTAATGTTGAGTTATGTTGAGTTTAATTACATCTACAAACCTGATTTGTGTATGGAAATTCCGAGATCTCTATATCTTCCTTGTCTAATTTCATTTGAATAAGTTCTTCAAGCGAGCGAAGTCTTAACGTCGGTCCTTGCTTTCTAGTGTCCACATCAATATATGCATCTTTCGTTTCGACCTGTGTAGGTTTAACCTCGGTTTTAATCTTAGTCTCTTCAGTTTGATGTAAACCTTGAATAGTGTGCTCTTTGTCAGGTTCTTTGATTTCCCGTAATTGACGAGGCGGGAAAACCGGCTTCGGTTTTGTCGTTGGTTTAGAAGCACCTGGAATAGAATCAGCCTTCTTGCCGGCCAGTGGCACTGTTGGAGTGGCCTCGTTCGCGTTTGTTGGCTCCAAAGAAATGCTTCTTCTTTTCCGTGGCGGGATGACCGGCTTTTGATCACCATGTGTTACAGTATCTTTACTTTCAGTGTCCTTGGTTGCGGTGGTGTTTGGTATTCTCCTAGGTGGAGGGACAGGAAGCTTTTTCTCTGTTTCCCCCTTCGGTTTTACTTCAACATTTGCATTGAACCCATCGTTTTTAACTGGAACTGTAACTTCCTCGGGCTTCTGGCTTGGTATTGGTTTTACGTCATTTGGGGCATTAGCCCTATCAGGCGGCTTTGGAGGAGCCGTTGCGGATGCAAGAGGTGGATTTAAGCGTTCATCTGTCACTTCAGATTGTTCATTATTCAAGCTATCATTATTCCTATTATTTGTTGGGCACATCGAGCGTCTTTTTATTTCATTTGATTTTAGTTTAATTTCTTGTAAGTCTTGAGCCGCAAAGGGAAAGGATTTAACTTGAAAGACATTATCACCGTTGTTGCCTTTGGACATAGAATCAAAGGATGAAGCTTTGAGCTTATTCTGAAAGGAAACCTGCTCAGAAGAAGTATCGCTATGGTTTGAATGAGTTGGTGAGAACTTTCGCTGGCCTATTGCCATCTTTGATGGTGAAGGAGCCGATAAGGTGGGTTTTAAGGATCGTTTACCGGCAGGCGATCCTTGCAATGCGCTGTCTTCGGGCCGGGAGTCCTGATTTTGAAAACTGGATTCCTGATCTTTGGATATAGGGACGGGTGGAGGGTTCTTGGCAGGTTTTGATAATGATCTCACGCTGTTTGATCTGCTCTTGGAGCCTAGAACACAAATCGATCAATGTAAATTGAAAACGTTTTACACAAGAGTGCACGAGACTGTAATTATCTTTATATAAACAATTATCACTGCACACAAACATATACGTGAATTAATGTATTGGAAGCTAGAATCGATGTCACAAGGAAAAACCCATAACATTCGCAATTCTTAGCAGCTTTCTTGGAGACATAGCTCTTTTAAAGACGGGCTGTTAGCATACCTGTGCTTCGTCTTTCCGAACTCCATCGATCAATGTTGATATTTCCGGCTGAAGTGTTCGGCGACCCATCCCCAAGAAACCCTAAAAGAAACCAGACATAAAGATTTACTTGTCTGTTAAGAAGTGCACGATGCCACGTAGACAGAGCTATCCAGGCGCTGATATGTAAAATAGAACGCCTCTAGACTTATACCCGAGTTGCATGCTTAATCGGGTCACCTAGTTACTTGCATCTGGACAAAGAAGTAAATGCCCCCAAACCTTTGTTGCCAATCTTTGTGTAATGGTCATCGAGTAGACAAGGGATTTTGCCTTCCTTATGTTGTAATAACTAATGTGTAATGTAACTTTATGTCATAAAATACCGCTCTTTAGCATGGCAATGACTAAAAAAGCTGCTGATTCAATTCAATAGCTGTAGTGACCATTAATATTATCTCATCATACAATTTCGACATACCTGCATGACCATTATCAGCTTTGTGCAATTTCTTATCGCCAAAGGACCGCAAGTCCGGGCTTTCTCTACTGATGTCACTTCCGGACGAATGTCCCAAAGACACAATGTCATCGAACTACAAATATTTGACTTATTAATTCAAATCTGAAATACTAAGCTTTAAATTTATATAAAATGAAAATAAGAAGAAACTTTTAAATGCGTTTATGATTTTGTAGGCTTATGCTTTGTAGACGAACAGCATGGCTAAAAAGCTCGTATGTGCTTCATATATGGCAAAATTTCACAATGCGTCAAAACTGTTGTAATCAAGGAAAGAAATACAGATCACCAATACGAGAGCCACAGAAATTCTTGAAAATATAGATAAATAGGAGAACGGATTGCGAAGTCAAATCATTACACCACATGAAAATTCTTGAAAATATAGGAAAATATGAGAACGGATTGCTAAGTCAATCATTACACCACATGAAAATTCTTGGTAAGGTAAAACTTAGTTTCACAACTGCAACCCTTTTGATCTGCAATATGAAACTGCCTCATTAGATTATTTGATGTCTTCATATGAAGAAGACTGTGATGTTATGAAATTGGAGAAATTGATACGAAACTTTTATCAAGTGAAGAGTAGACTGTTTCTGATTCTAACGACTTTCAAATTCAAGTTTTAAGTTTTGAAATAGATAATTTCATATTCTTTTATCGTACATCTTATGTTTTAAAACGGAAACAAATATTCCATCCTAAGGTAACGCCTTCAATAACCTTTTTTGTTTTCTCTGAACACCGCATAATTTGTGCAAATAAATTTCTTAATCATTTTTTTTTATTACTGTTCACAAAAAAGCCAGTTTTGTCATGAATGACTTAAGAGAAGCTTGGGTCGCAAATTGGTGCCTTCCTTGTCAATACCGCATTTGACGGTTGCAAATGATTGAGAGGCTAACGTAAACGAGGTAGGAGATTTTAGCACACTTGATAGTAACAGTTGAATAGGCCTATAAACACACTAAAAACTACAAAAAAATCTGGAAACTTTACCACATAAAGAAACTTAAAAAGTTAATAAATAAGGCAAAATATTTAAGCAAAATTTAATCATGTAGAACTAGACATTGTTTCAAGAAAACCAGATTCAGCTGTAGTTTGTCTCGAGTAAGTTGGTTGACAGTGCATCACTAAGATCGCAAAGAGAGCATGCTACCAGCATTAGGCAAGTTAATCCTTTATATCAACTAAACCCACTTGTGATTCATCCTGATCCAGGAGCGGCGTTGTTGATCGTCCATCTGCATTGCTATCACTCCGATCTGAAATTGATTTTTAAAAACATCAGAGAGTTTCTGCGCTAGACGGGGGTCGGTTTATCTAAAAAACTTGTGCGTGGGAACAGGCTGCAGGATCTATTTCTGACTGAAAATTTTTTAGCAGAAATAAAGTAAATTAAGCGATGTTGAAACCATAAAAATTATCCATTGAATAGTAAACAGTTTGAGCATATGAGAATCGCTAAATTGAATTCTTATTCCTTGATAGGGAAGTTGTTGCAGTCAAAATATTATATTTGATTCGCTTTGGATACTTGAAAAGGGTGTTTCGCTAGTGTCATCTACAGTGAATGAAAATTAAAATGCAGTAACCGATTCATAGCACGCAGTTACCGTTGTAATATCAATTTTAAATATAATTAACAGGATATGTATAGTCAAGTAAAGAAATTCATCGCGAATCGAAACCGAAAGTCAAATTCTGGTAATGGGATTCTGGTGAGATGAAAGATTACAAACATTTCTTTGTTTTGGTCGGTAGCCCAATTGCCACTTGCTACAAGAGCAGCTCTAACTGCGCCGAGTTCATAGAAATAGTTTATTAACAATTATACAGTTGATTATTAATGATCCTTTTAAGACCAGGGGCCCCAAAATTAGTCAATACAACTCTTGGGGGTCAACAAGACTATTCATAGGGCCGATTTATGTCGAAACTGCATATTTGTTTAATAATAATCAACCTATTTATCTTTATGTAGATTCTGTCGAAGGGCGTCGATGAGAAACCAAAGATTCCATAAAGGCAATTGGCTAGATGTTTGGGGACCCCTTACTTAGAATACGGACACAAACCTGTGGTGTAGAACATTGAATGTCCCGAGGGTCTCCCGCGTTCGATTTTCTTTCGCTTTTTCTCTTCTTTTTCTAATTTCTTCTTTTCTTTCTTTGTGAGCTGATGCTTGTCTATACCTTTCATATGGGACGGCTCGCCCAAAATGGATTGCCGATAATTCCTAGAAAAAAACATTTTGCTCATAAAAAACAATTTGAGATTCTCAGATACTGGCCATATCACTTTGAAAGTTATTAAGGCAGAGAGAAAATGATGTTTTATCTAATAGTCAAGGTCACTTAAATCAAGCAAATACTTCTTATTTGGCATTGCATTGCATAACATGGTGCTGGCTAAGCCACCCCTCACGAGTGAAAAATTGGAATTATGGACAAATCTAGAATATAAATGTACACAAATAATATGAGAGACAGCAATCAGTTTGACGTTGATCCTTCTCTCTTTGAAACCGGAACAACTTGAGTTAAGAAAGATGCTTTCGATCCTCATCAAATCGCCGTTTACCATAGGCAATACCATCATTATACAGGGGGCATAAACCACTGTTGGTAATAAAACAATAGCGAAAACTGACGAAAAGTAAATGCAACTTGCTCGGTAGCTTGGGCAACAACGTAAGCTTGCGAGATTTCTCCATGCTTCACCTTCGTCTGGAGTTCAATCAGTTGTTGCTGATTAAAAGTCAAGTCTTTAGCAACAAACGACTCTCTGTTCTTCTGCCCTTTCTTATCACTACCCGTCGACTTCTTCCGCACATTCAGTCCAAGCAGATTTTTGCTTTTCTCTCGCGTCGAATAGCTTTTTGATACCTGCTTCGATTTTTTATCTTTCTTGCTAGCGCCAACAGGTTTTCGGTCTGCAAAAAAAACGAGAGGTTTCCAAGTTATGGCATTAAACATCTTATTAAAAACGATGCAGGGTCTTTAAACAATTATAAACTTGTAAAAATTTGCAGACCCAAGGAAAGAAGCTGCAGAGGCCTAAAATTTCACGTCAATTTCTGCAAACTTTCAAAGACAAACTGATCTTAATAATTTGAATGATGCAAAAGTCGTTAGTTTTTGTTAGAAACAATAAAAATGCTAGTTCATTGCAGATTTTCAAAAGGGCTATTCGCGCACATTGCAATGGCACTTTGTACGAGGTTCTAACATATGCATTGCAAGTGCTCTTTCTAAAACAAAAAACTTCGTTTATATATATATAGTGGGTTCTTCAACACTGAGACATAAGGAGGCATCACAGTTTTAAGTACTTCTAGCTTAAAACACATGTGAGACAAACAAACTAGAGCGGGGGCATAAAAGATTTTTAGAGCCATAAATAGGCCGATACAAACCCAAATCCATATCAGCAAGATTTGTCGTGCTTTTTGTTATTCTCTTATCGTGCACTGACAAACTTGAAGTCCGCTTAAATGGCGTCTCTACATTTAAATAGTCTTTCGGTTCTTCCTGCAACACAAGATAACAAGCATCAAAAACACATTTTCAAATTTCTATATTACAGATAAACTAAAAATTCTGAGAAAACTACACAGGATCGATAAAAGTAACGTTTATACACAAATTAAATCGAATTATTTATTTGTCAAAACATCCACATCTAATAAGTTTTATTTCATTTCGTTAGTGTAATCAAAAACTTAGGAACATTTTATCAGATGAATGTCAAAACGAAAGAAATGAAAAAAATTTCAAGATCTTTGACTTACTCTAATTTCTCGTTTAGGTTTGGGTGGAGAAATTGTCTTTATATTGATTTTTTTCTTCTGTTCCTGTTGCCGCTGCATATCCATCTACATGAAATTAAAATTACAAGATGTTAAACAACTTAAAAAACTGAAACATTTCCATACTCATAAAATGCAATGTGGGCAGCCGAGATTTGGTGACCATTTGCAATCAAGATTAAAAAGCCAAAACTGTATTGCATTTTAATTCCCTGTTACAGTTTATTAAAAGAAATTTAAAAAAAAGGGTGTATCCGGAAATTCAAGGGTTGTGTTTAAAAAATCTTTAGGCTTTATCTGATCAACTTTGCTCCCAAATTTCCTACTTTGGCAACACCACTGGTTATACTCATTAATTATGTATAGCTTTTTAATCCCATTCTAGTTGTAATTCCATTAATCAAACTGAAAATGCAAAATGAAGTTGATTTCAATTGAATTTACAATGCTTTTTCAGGTAAAAAAACAGTTTGTTCCCTATGCTATCTTGTGCGGACCCCGACCTTACTCACCTATTGTTGAAATAAAATTGAAACTAGTCTACAACATTCACAATCCAAAAGGATTATCAATTTTAACACAGCTTCGTGTTGGACTCAGTAAACTGAACTTTCATAAATTCAAACATAACTTCAGTGACACTTTAAATCCTTTGTGCCTGATAAATGATGGTATTGAGGATACGGAGCACTTTTTGTTGCTCTGCCATGCTTATAACACAGATAGACGTGATCTTCTCAGCAGCGTGAATGCGCTATTGCGACCACATGGATTGGTAAACCTTTCTAATAAAGATTCACTCAAAATCATTCTGTATGGTCACGCAAAGTTGTCTTTTGACTCCAATACAAAAATTTGCGAGGCAACCTTGAGATACATTCGTGCCTCAGAGAGATTTCAATAAGTTGTTGTTGAAAACCTCCTCACTTGTGTCTTATTTGTTTTTTGCTACTTTATGTAATTGTTATTTGCATTATGTAATCTTTAATATTTAGATGTATAAATTAGTGTTGAGTTGTTTTATTGAATGTTATGGTCGCATGGTTGCTTTGTATTTCCGTGCTATCTACGGCATCATCTTGTAACCTCGGTATGTCCTTGTAACTTTCATTCAGATAAACAAAATTGAAAGATAAGATTAATGCTGTCAATGATTTAAAGATTTTAGTTTGTTGAACTAACCCTTCAAACTGGGGTTACATATCCAATACAGAGCTCTGAAAATTTTCCCTAGATCTGCAAGTAGTATATAACTGGTTAGGCAGCTAACTCAATGTTAAAGTTTTAAACCGTTCCATTTACCATTTCATTGACATCATTGTACAGTCCTGCGGGCAGCTGCTTGCGCCTGAATTGGTCAAGAGCATTTAGCACATCTTCCACAAAGGTCTCTAGTTTGTAACTGAGCTGTTCAGCGAGAGATTCCAATGACCCAAGAGAACCATCCTAGTAAACAGAGACAATCATTACAAGAACTTAGATTGTGTCATGAATGCATTTCTCAAAAGCTTTGCTATGCACAACAATTTTATTATTTTGCCTATGTGTAGAACAAATATGAAATCCAACAGCATGGAATAAAAGATTCAAACATTACAAGATGCATAGAAAAAGGCCTGTACAAATTTACTTGAAAAAACATGCCTATGTATTCATTGGTTCAAAAGTTTACCAATATAGTTTACCAATACTTATCTATACCATACACTTTTTAAAGTTTAGTTTCATGCAAAACATGGCTGGATTTGATAATAACATTTATACTGTTTAAAGAACTTAAAATTCCATCAACTAGTTTTACAATACACAATGAAATCTATCTCTCTTAGCAGCTAGATTGCAGTGTATTGTTTTTTGCAAACAGACCAAATGTGTTTGGAGGGCTACAAATTTAAATTTGGTTTCAAGCTGGGCCTGTTATAATTGCTTCATTTCTAAGTGTAACTTCTCATCCTACCATTCTATCCCTTGCTTTGCTCCAAAAAGGCTTGGTGATTGCACAGCTTGGAAATATAGACCAAAGAGAAAATTTACTATGAAAGCTATTGTACATACAACTATTCAGTCTATATTTTCATATTTGTTAGTGTTTTCTTTCCAATATTCATACAAAATAGAACAAAACAACCACTGACTGAACATTTGCTTAAAAAAAGCTATTTGTGATTCCAGACATGAAAAAATCATGGAGTGTTTCTGGGTCCAGAGGAAGTACATGGAGCCATTCCTAGGACTTTAAGACTAGAAATAGATATGGCAAGCCTCAAACAATCAAAAAAATTTCCATCATAAAACACAATGGCCACATTCAAACTTTCAAACACAGACTGTTGTTCTATGGTTCAATAAGGTTTACACTTGCCCATGAGAGTTTTGTATTTACATTTAGGATTAAACACACCTGAGTTTAAATTTGACAGTTATCAAAACTACAGGAAAAACACCCAAATAATGGTTGTGTGATAAAAGTTTAATGTTTTGCTGCAGATCTATTATTGTCCTGTATTGAATAAGCCTTATGCCTGTCTGTAACCACCATTTCCTCTGTGGTTAGTGGTTATAGATAGAGACTTGCCTTGGAAGGAATTTCATCTATTGTTACAGTAGAAAATAAACTACACACTCACCCCCATATATTTTATTACATAAGCTATACATTTTCATGATGTTTGGAACCATTACAAGGGTTTCAAAGAAACAGCACAAGAGGTCACAGAGCCTCAGGGTCCTGTTTCGTATCCAAGAAAAATTGACTGAACAAAACCTTTTGAAACTGTCTTTCAAAAGCAAATTTCTTATATAAAAAAAGCCTTAAAAAGGCCCAGGCTGCAGAAAACTCCAGCCTTACTATTTAAAGAAAAGAAATATCAAGTCTGATACACCCAAAAAACATTTTAAGGTTATTACAAAATGAAGGGCAAACAATCATTACAAGTTATATGCCACTTTGGAATAAATAGCAATATGTTTGCAAACACTTTATACAATTTTGACCTGTAGATTAAAGAAACCTAGCCAGAATGAGAGCTGTTGATCTTATGGAGAGGAAGTATACAAAATTAATGCTAATGAAGAACCTAAATAGGGTGTTTGCCTCTCTTTTGAAAATCCTGGCATGTTCCTGATTAATTAGTATTGAAAGTTCACTACTTTTCTAAGAATCAGAATTTCTACAGATCTAAAGAATTGAGATTTTACTACTAAAGAAAAGTTAAAACAAGAGACCAGCCCTGACCAGCTATTGGTTAAAGGACAGAATAATGGAAAATGAGCAATGTGATCAAGTTGATTAAAAATATAGAGTTTCAAAGTTGAATGTTTTCAGATTTTTTCAATCAAATTCTTCTTCAAATAGAATTAGACAGGGAACTCTTTGGCTCTAAAATTTTTTATCCTGTAAATAAACCATGAAACTATTTAAAACTTGGTTGCTATCACCTGTCTTCAATGGCCTTATGAATGGTAGACATGAATAGATTCTATTTAAAAAATCATTTTATCACATGGTCCCATAATTTTGTAGTATTAAAAGTCTCCTTAAACCATCTGCTGGTGATTGAAATTATGGCAGGTGTTAATTTGCATCTAATTATCTTTTCTCTCCTTTGAGTGGGCTTGTTTTAGCCAAATGAACATCATTCCCAGCATATTTTGATCATACTGACAATTTATTTTTCAAAGGTTTTTGAGGCATTTCAATTTGATTAACTAAGCTAAATTTAGAAGCAGGGAAGAAAAGCCCATAGGGAATCCAACAAATCACAAACTATTAGGAAGGATTTTAGTATGCAACCAATTTAATAACTTCTTGCAGCTGAGACTTAAAAATTACAAGCACCTGAAAGTTGTTTCGTTATATCTATAGCCAGAATACCATGCATAAATGCGGTGTCAGCAAGGATTGGTTAAAATAGATGCATTCTTTAAATTCGTTGTTTTGTTCAAAATCAAGATAGCATAAATCAAGAATTGAAATTTCAAGTCCATCGTTTTATTGCAACAAAGAGGCTTACAACAGAAACAATAGAGCTAATTAGGTAGAACAAGAATAGATCTCAAGAATCTGGGGACATAAACTTGACATATATGCTTAGACCTTCTTTTCGCAAATAATTTTTGAGAATTTATGGTTAAATTAATCTTCAAAACATACTCACAGGATAGAAATATGGTGGTTCTGTAAGCTGTATATTACTCTTTTCCATTTCAGATTTAACGCGCATTTTGAGTACAAATGGGTCGAGTTTACGAAAGACAACTGCCTCTGCTTCTTCCTTTTCTGGCTCCAATTCAAAATAAACGGCTTTCTGTTTCAGGCGACAAACACCAGCTAAGATGTCATTCTTGTCCTTGACATTAGAGATGCCAATCACGTTCAGGTCTTCCTCCGTTATTTGCCTACATATTTCCAGATTTTCATAGCCATTGTCGTAAAACGGCTGAGCATAACAAATTAGGCCCATAGAGCGCAGCCAATCCTCGACTTGTCGAAACGCTGATGTCTGACCGTGATTATCTCCCATGTTGGGCATACAAATAACATGCCATCAAAGGGCTAGTTTTATCGTTATACTTCTCTAATATACAAGTACATGTTTAAGATAATGGCAATCATCTAATGCGAGTTCCTCCCTTTTGGAATTTCATTACGATCCTCATTCCAGCAGATGACCGTCGCCTTGCGGAAGGAGATCGAATGCTCCCTCGTAGGGACCAACAGCGACCACAAAAAACAACAATAAATCATACATACTCAAGAATAAATCATACAGTGTGTTGCAAAATGGAAAGGAATAAGACGATAAATTATCATATGTGACATGGTAAAATGTGAGAAACAAAAACAATCATGAAATAAGCAACTTGATTGCAAAATCTAGTCAATTCAACACCAATATGTGGTATAGAAAAATCAACGAGGAAAAAGGAACCTAAACTATCCCAGGTGACAGCGTAAATGACCAAACCAATTCCTCACTGAACTATTCGAACATAACAGGACATAACAGTGGCGGATTTGAGTTTTTTTCTGACCGGTGCAAAAGTTGCAAAAATTGGACCACGCCGTTTAGGGACCACGCCTATTGGTGCCTCGTATGACTGCAACTAGTGTGAGGCATTATAACAAAAAGGTCTAATTGCATTCCACTGTCAGACGAAAAAATCTGCTTTAAGGAGACCAATTCATTATATTGTACATCTGGACTTGATATGAACCGAGAATTGATGTCAAGAGAAGTTAAGAGCTCAAACCATTGACTATGCTCAAACTAAGAAGAAGCAAATGTAGGTGAAATCAAGTAATAAAAATCGATAAACTATGACAACATATTAAATCCTCAATGATTTTCTAAGCAGAGTGTAGGTTACCCTGGGTAGCATGTAGAACGTCATAAAAAGTCAAATTCAATGATAATAAAAGACGGAACCTATTTGGAATAAGTTCAAAACTTCTTTCAGTATAGAAGGAACACGTTTCAATTGATAGAAACCATAGAGGACATTGCAAGAAACAAGAACTTTGACCTGTAATGTTATTGATCTTCTGATTTGGACTTCAGTAAAGCTTTTGCTACTGTACATCATCACAAAAGCTTTTTGTCTAGACATGTACAGTATCTGCCAGCAAACATATATTCGAACAGCCAACGAAGAAAAAAAAGTGCACTTAAAAGGCATGTGTCATGAACATGATTGGCTAAAGCAATATAATTATATTTTTGTTTATTACAAAGCACGGAATCAAGGGTGAATTTTTATGGCACTAAAAATTCAAGAAGAAGAAATGAAAAGTCACGAAACAATGGAATTCCATTCCAACACTATTGTTTTATTTACTGCACAATTTATCGACAAAGCGTGTCTTAACCGACAATTTAGCAAAACCTGGGGGCACTTGCCTCGCTCACTCCACCAATTTCCGTCTGTGCACTGTTTAAGCGATATTTAGAGTCTCATCGGGTGTCTTCGTTGCACTCAATACAACAAACACTGGCAAGTGGACATATTTGTCACCAGATGATCTAAGTCATGGCGTAAGCTCATTAGCCGTTAAGCCAGCTTCATTTTGCTGAGCAAGATCCAACAAAGGATATATTGCTAGCGCCAAATTCTCCTGGTGCAACAGTAAATTTGGAGCGCCACTCTCTAATGAGCGCCCCCTTTTTTGAGCAAAAATCTGAATGCCTGCTACTCTCCAATGAGCGTTCTCACTCAATCCAGTGAATGCTTCTCTGAATGAGTGCCCCCTTTTGGTGGTAAAAAGATAAATGAGCGCGCCCGGCACACATTTGAGAAAATATAGTACTCGTGGCAAAAAGTTCGAAAATCAAACGTAGGTCATAGGTGGTGAACGAAAGCATTTTGATTTCTTGACGAAGGAACGACAGGCTGCTATAAACTTCATACATTTCTCCTGGTCAAAATATTCTAGTGTGTGCCGTGCTTTAAAGTCGGCTCAGGGGCTCCACAAGGAACTGTTCTGGGACTATTGATGCTTTTTTTTATCAACGTTATGGGCAGTGGAGTTGAACATTCACGTATCTTATTAAATTTTTGGTACTGCAATTCACGTATCTGCTCATTTGCAGATTATTTTCTACTATTGTTCGAAGTAAATGATGAAAATTGACATAAAAAGCTACATCGTGAGTTGAATACTGTCAAGAAATGGACAAATAAATGGCAAATGCAATCTAATGTTGGAAAGTACTACAAACTACAAGTCCCAGGGAAGAAAACCAATTTCCCCTGTTTACACAGTTTAAACGATGAAATCTTAGACAGTGTCCAACATCACCAATACCTGGGAGGAGTTCGACCAAAATGTAAAAAAATTGTCAGCAAGGCAAATAGGTTCCTTGGGTTTACCAAGAGGAAAGCTTGATGCACCCAAAGGAGTTTACTACACTCAGACTACTCAGACTTAGCTAGAATACGCTTCAGTGAGTTGGGACACACACCTTAAAACTCAAAAGGAAGCGACTGAGCGAGTGCAAAAGAAATAAGCTAGATTCTCAGCCAAGGAATATTCACGGGAAGAGAGTTCAATGACTGAATTACTCAGAGATCGTTTGTGGTCGTCTCTAAATTTTTAATTAATTTGTAGACAGATCAGGTTTGTCTTGCAAATGACAAAATTTCGAATACAACATAACTTGGAATTTTCATTTTGATTTTGTAACGAAGTAAGCCTTCTCTTTTCTTCCTCCCCTCTTTTCTTGACTCTTCTCTTTTTGAAAAGCCAATTTGGAACAGCTTTAGCAATGGTGAGAAGAATGCATGCTATACCTTGATTGTAAGAAATGTTTAAATAGTTAAGATGAGCAAAAGAGATATTTTTGATGCAATTTTGTCTGCTTTCAGACTTTAATTGCGAACATTAATGAATATCTTATCACGGCTCTAAAAATTCAATCCGTTGATGTGGATATTTGGTCTTCATGCTCAAATCATTTGCATAGAAAGATGACAGTTTAATTTACAATGTTAAGATTTTTATACTGTATAATAACGCACCCTCGAAATTTTCTCACCGTTTTCAAATTTTTTTAGATCCCGGTCTTACCGCGTGAGTGTATTCGCCATTTTCATCACATAAAATTAGTAATAATAGTGAATTGTCTTTGGACAATCATGATTGAAATTACTTTGGGCTGTTGTTGAAAATTTTTCACTTTTATGAAATCAATCTTGATTCCAGAGGACAAAGATACATTTATTGAGTTCTAGGGTGAATATGAATGCCTTCGTGCCGTTTTGATAATTACGTTGGCGATCACCGCCGAATCTAAGGCTGAACAGTGAGTGCATCTTTAACGAGATTAGAACCATTCCTAGATTTAAGGTGAGTATATAATTGATTTTGTCTAAATGTGAAATGTCTAAAGCGCTTTGGGTGGGGAGAGGTTAAAACGTAATTTACCTGAATCTCGACACGAAATTTATCGTTCATTTGCGAGGTGTTCTTTTATATTATTCTTTGCGATCGAACAGTGACGCCAATATAGGTTAAATAGCAACGCATGATGATGAACTGGACAAAAAATTAAGTGGAAATTCGCTTTGTAGAGGCGTGCAATGTTTTTTGTAGACAATGTGGTAAAAACACGCTGAAATGGCGAAAATGAGCCTAATTCTAGCTGCGAAGCGATTTTGTTGTGAGAATCCTGTATACTGATTGGCTTAGAACATGGTAGCGAACAGAGCTCTCAGCCAATCAAAGATTTGACCGCTATGCTGTCGATGGCCAGGAGAAGAGTTACAAGAAATTAGTCGAAATCCAACACACTTTGGATATGGGTACTAGAGGGATGCCTGCTGTGGCCACTCTTACTCAGGATTCATGCAGATTGTATGGTGGAAGAGAGTCTGTTTAACAATGTCTAAGTAAGGTTCACAGTCAGCGGGTTAAAAAGCGGATTCTAGAAGTTAGGAAGTCAAGTTAATGAATATTCAGTACAGAAAAGGTCAGGACAGCAACTTATTGATAAAGTCATCGTTTAATCGGAAGTATATCATTAACATAAAAACAATATAAAGAGAACCAAACTCGTGAAGATTGGCAAGATCAGTCGTAATATGAAAACAAGATCAGTGGAAAAAAGGAGAACAGGAAATTAGAATACAACTGTGAGCATACTGATCAATAACAAATATCTGTGGTTAGAAGTACGTTTATTAGAAGAAGGGAACTAATAACCAGTAGATTAGGTCATAATATTTGAAGGCTTTGCCGTAGAGACACAGATATCGCTCAAAGAACAAAAACAGAGCACAGAAGCATGTAAGAATAAAAGAAGCATTTAAGAATATAACAGCTAACGATAAAGTTCTACTAATAAGAATGAAGTTTATCATAGATAGCTTTTATCATAAAAAAATATAATTGCCAGGGCATAAATTTACGCAAGGCAAACTTTTAAATCTTAAAAGGAAGAATGAAAGGTAGAATAACAAGAAATGGAATGAAGACGTATTATAAAATCAGGGATCAGATGCATGTTGACATAGAACATGCAGCCTTCGTAATACAGTTGATGGGATAGAGCTACTGGCAAAAATAATTCAGCCAATATAGCCCCCGTTTCTACTGTACTTGCTGTAAAGAGGACAAAAAACTGAACCATCAGAGTCAGATAGGATTTTCGATAAAAATTCGCTGAAACACATTGTGCCGCACCGCAACGACTTGCATGATGAAGCTACCAACACAATTTGCCTTATTCTGTGCCTGTTTCACTTCAGTACCTTGGTTATAAGTTCAATGCCTTACGTTTAAGTTATAATGAAATGCTTGTTTGCCAAAAAAATGTTTGGGATCCTTGGAAGGCCTTGCCATTTCAAGCAAAAAGGCAGATAGGCGCTGAACGTGACAATAGCAGATTTATATTAGTAGCAAGAATATCGAGCAAGTGAATTGCGAATCATACATTAATTTTTAAGATTAATTTTAGAAAAAATGTTGAGGCAAAAATGTTGTTGTTTCGTGTGTTTTTCCGTCGATGCAGCACAAATAGCTTAGTTCCCTTGTTAAAATTAAAATATATTTTTTGAGGCTCAGCCTCCTTTAGCAAGACAGTATATGTTAGAGTCTGTGAATAGTTTGAATGATTCACATATACAACAGAGAACCTTTAACACAAATCAAGGATATAGAGTGTAGCCATGGGTGTGCTCTTGTGTGTGGCTTCTAGATGTTCCCCACAATACAGCCCCCTTTCTGACTCTACTTAGGACGGCACCCCTACTAGTAGCGGCATTGTACGTCTAAAAAAGTCATAGTTTAATCGAGCGTATGCATTATCAAGAGATAGTGCAAGCCGTGGAGAAGTGGATAGAAATTGGGGTCAGGGGGCTTAACACCTACCCCAAAGGAAAACTTTTCCTGATCGAGCCATTTTGTTAACCACCCCCTCTTCATAAGACACTCCCACTTCTTTGCGTCATCTGCCATTCTAATCATCCAGCAATTTCTCCTCAGACTTCCAAGAAACGGTCCATTTGACTAATGTAGGGGGGGGGGGGTCGCATCTCCCCCAGATCCTTCTGTGGTGCTGCCTCGGGGCATGCTTTTTTGAAATACATGGAGTACGCTATAAGTAGAATGTATAAGTTATGCGAGATGGTTAATTAGGAGAGATAAATATTTGAAGCCCTTTTTCAAGGAATAGAAGTGTTTTGCAGGCACAACATGAACTATTGTAAAATTTATCTCTATTACAAACAAATCCGAAGATTAGACCGAACTCAGCTGTATTTTGATACAGATTAGAATAAAAAAGCCAGGCAGATTGTCCGGATCTAAAAGAACATTTGACGACAAAATACATATTCAAATGCTTATTGTTTCCTCTGTTTTAGTCAAATGAATATTTAATTCGTTTGACCTGCTAGGAGGAGCAGTTGATTGCATACGCGAAATGTTCACTGTATGATTCACAAGCCACTTCGCTCGACCAAGCACAACAACAGTGTATGGCAGATACAGTGTAATGAATTTGTCAAGAAATTAGGTCAAGAATGGAGAGCCGGGTTGAAATGGAGAAAAACCAAACAAAACGGTAAGTGAAGTCCTATGGCTGCAGGTACTTTAACCAAATCTGCAGGTAGACACAGCGATGCTTGTTTTAAAAGTTATTTAAACTCGCAACACTGTAGATAAAAGACAGACGGATGATAAAGTGCATGCATATGTTGCAATTAGAAACCAAAATTGGGTTTGCAAGTGTGTTCCTTTGTGTTTTTATCATTTGTCGAATGATGTCTTCTCAGCTTGCTTCAAATCTCTGGTGTGCACTAAAACGGCCACCAGCACGGGAAAAGACGCCAGCATTGTTCAATTTTCACTAACACTATAAGGCCAATTTACGTAAAACCCGAGTAAAACCAAGTAAGTCACTGTGAAACCAACCGAAACTCAGGTAAACGCTATAAAACCAACTGAAACCCAGTAAAACCTTGTGAACATGGTGTCTAGTTCACTGTTTCTTTAAATTTCGTCAATCTTTGCATAAGTATACGAGAAGGGGTTGATTTTTAATAGACAGATCCTTACAGAAATATGCGTGTGTTTTGCGCATGTCAGTTTATTGCTATGTTATTAAAAAAAGGGGACCGTGCTATTGATGAGTTTTGTCTGTAAAGTACGAGACATGTTATTAAACGCCAGTATTAACCGCAAATTTGTCGATCATAATGAATTTTTAGTTAGTCATATCGAGTCAAGTTAATATCGAGTCCGTCAACGTAATCACTCTAAGAAAGCAAAATTAAACAAAACTATAATATCAAGCAAATCTTTATCTTGTTTTATGAATTTTGTGTCATTGTAATTAAATTTTTGGTGACGGCCCTGTTGCAATTTTGAGATTTTCGCTTCACTAAAATGGCCTTGTCAGTGCTCATTTCAATTTAATTGCTGCAACCTGCAAAAGTTTTTACTTTGTCACTGTTGAACATTTTTCAAAACAGCGCACTTCATTATGAAAACGCTCTTTATCACAGAACCCAGGGCTCGATTTGCCACCACCAAAAAAACAGTGATAAACCAATTTGCACCCCAGATTATAAATTCGAACAAAAAGCAATTTCTCTCATGTTAGTAATCTTAGAAACGTTTCATAAAATGTAGCTGTAAAAATGTTATTGTTGAAATAGGAACACCATTGAGAACGTCTTGTTACACATTGCTAAAAGGATGTGGAGCGATATATTCTTCTCTGGAAGATCCAGAGATCAGCAAATTTTTTTTCTTGAATGAAGAGTTAATGTGCCTCGACATATTTAAGGGGGGGGGGGGTAAGTTTGCCGAAGTATGCACTTAATAAGGGGCAGTTTGCAAAAGAAGCAATGTTCTTTTATCTGCAAGAAGTTTATAACTGCGAATAGCCGAAAAAGTGAAGAGGCTGGGTGAGTCGTAGCCTCTAGTTGTCTCCAAACAATGTTCTGTTATGGGCAGCTGTAAACATGAGGTGCCGTTTCAGACATGGAGCAATTAAATTAACAGGTTCACGTCTTAGCTTTGCAAGCATTAAATTGAAGACAGTAGAAAACGCTTCAATTGTTCATCGAACATGTAAGATGAGTCATCGATACCTTCCCACAACTGGCAAATGGGTGCACGGTAAAAAGTGTTTCAGGCAGTCTTGTGTGTCATCTTAATGCAGCCTATGAAATGTTTTGTCGAGAGATAATGCATTTAGATAAAGATAATTCTACGCAAGTGAAATTACTATATTTCAATGTTGAATGTATTTTATAAACAAGGCCATGCATGATTGTTACATAAAACCGCTGGATGACCTGAGAAAGCAAACTTTCCCATTAACAAAATCCTGTCATTCTTAGATATAGATAAAGAGCTGGATAAAGAAAATAAAAGTTCCTTATCATTTGACAATAGTACACGCCAATGGCCAAACATCAATGATCAAAGCACAAGGGAAAATATTCGGAAATTCCTCCGAATTTTGATGTGTAAGAATCCACGTTTTAGGATCGGTTCCCATCTCCAAAATCATAAGAAAACGATGGTTAGGTTTTCTGCAAATGAGAATTCATTAATGATGCGTAATAGATTTTTCTGTATCGCTTTTGATTTGTTTGCAAAGTCTGCAGTCACAAACTACGTTTTTCAAAATTATCACCTTACTCTTTCATTGCTGTACAAAATTTGTTTTTAATTTTCATCTGGAAAAGAATGCCAAATACGCTGTTCTATTTATCGGGGTACCATGATTAACTGTGTTTACATATATACAAAAAGATGTAATAAAGACACTTGCTTAAAAGTATATATGGATTACGTCCTAGAAAGTAGGAAAGGGAGGCTGTGATGTATGGAACGTCTAGAAGACACACTCAAGGCCACACCCACGGTCACCATCTGGATTTCTCTTGCATAGGCCACACTTCACTGTATGGAAATTTCCTTGCATGTTTTCTCATGTATCGTTATAAATCTATCATTTTCAGCAAAGTTTCGAACCTGGAACTCAGGAATCTTTATATGCGATTCTCAGGAGCATAAAATCTATTTAACTGCATCGCAATAGATGGCATAGTTTCATAAACCTAAAAGCAGAGGTCTCTGTGATACCTCATTAGATGCGAATTTGGGCAGATGCGAAAATACTATCGAAGGCCTAAATGCGAAAATGAATGTTATGTGAAATGTTGCGATCAAGATTAATTGAACACTCTAGCAGATAACTCTTGCAACATAGTGAAGTTGCTCTTCGCCTGAACACTTCTAAGAGTATGATACAATCAAAGATTTAGATTAGCTATTAACCTTTTTTTCTCTTCTTTTTGATTGTTCTCAAATGGAACACAGAAGGGCCCTTGAAGTTACCAAGATGACGCGGATTCTCGTAGAACTCTCGGGATTCAGCGTTTTGGATAATGCTGCGTTTCACAGTTTTGTTTCGTATTATATCTTTTTATTTTTCACAGTACCGCGATCACAACAATAAAGTTACCTGGAACTATACCGAAAATAGATTCAAGCTAATTTATTTTATTCTTAATGTAGAATAAGACAACAATTACATGGAATGAAAAGTGTTGATTTGGATAAATCAGGATGAATTTGAAGATTGCAGGCAAGGTGGAAGAGAAAAGCAGGAGGGGCTCCTCTTCAAAAGAATATATTTTTTCAGCTATCAAGGAACTCCATTACATTATATTTTAATGTTCTTTAACTTTCTTTTCTACAGATCTTACCTTTGCATTCATTCAATCCTTTGGCCTGCCAATGAGTATAATGCTTTGCAAAGAAAAAACAAGCCATTGCAAGACAGTTTTTAAAAATATCAAAAATTAGAAACGGTTACCCCCCGGTTTGAGACTTCTTTTTACACGCCACTGGGTAAACCATGGTTAAACTCTACATCTGTGTTACAAAGTTACTGGACATTGAACTTACCTGGAACTTCGTCTGAAAATGACATTTTGAGTCTCCACTGATAATTAAACTCGCAACACTGTAGATAAAAAACAGACGGATGATAAATGTTGTAGGGGGTGCGATACCCCCCCCCCAATATTTCTGTCTCCTTCGGTAAATTTGATTCCATTCGGTAAAAACAATTTTTTGGTAGTCAGCAGTAACAAATTAACGCCAAGATTTTACTTTATTTATCTCCTTAATATCAGTATTTATCTTCTTCTCAGTAGCGTAGCGGGGGGAGGCAAGGGGAGCGGCCGCTCAGAAAGTCGGTGTCTGAGAAAAATGCAAATTTGCAATAGAATTAGTACCTTAAAGGGGGACTTTATATTTTGGACAATATTAAAACATTTTTAAAAACTGCAAACGACTGTAAGAAATATTCTGAAATGTATTTCAAGCTAATCTGAAGGGCGTCGTCGCAAAAATTTTCTGCTCGTTTCGCTCGCACAGGGACCCTCCTTTATAACTCTACAGAATGCTCAACAATTTATTCCACGTTATAGGATTTAAATAGAAAAGTCTTTCACGTTCTTTAGACAATCCCGATAAAATAGAAACTAAAATGCTAAAGCGCTTCAATCCTTAAAAAAATTGGATTCTGAAATGCTTGTCGAGGATTTTCCTCCAAGGAGAACGGAATTAGTTTAAAACATTTGAATCCTGTTTGTTATTTTTAGATATTTGATTAAAACTGTGGAGAATCAGTTTTTTTACACGTAGTGCTTCCTTGCCTTACACAATTCAGAACGTAAGCGTTAGATGAATTGTCAAGGGAAAAGGCAGTTGTAAAATGGGGTCAGCTACAAAAAGCCAGATATGACGTTGTATAAAGCAAAATTGCCAAGTAAAAAAGCCACAGCTTTTCTAAACGCTTTTGCAAAATGGGGTGTTTTCCTTAATTCTTAAGGGTGTGGTCAGCAAACATTTTCTCCTCTTTGCCCTTTCAATCTTCCAAACCTGGCTACGCCACTGCTTCTTATCGTCTTTACCTTAAAGTTAAAAACCGGAATTTTAAAATGGGCGTTTCCATAATTTACAAGTGACCTGAAGGGTGTGGCACCAAAATTAGTGTCTAACAGCCCCCTCCCCCAATCATTGTTGCTTAGATCTGCCCCTGGTCGTTTTGTAAAAACGAATCGTTCCAATAATATCAGAACACAAATTTAAGCTAAAATCTAACTAAAAATAGTCATTACTGTGCTTTCCAAAGTAATTAGGGCAATATTTTAAAAAATAAGGCGCTTGACGATTGTAGGGAGGTTCCTAAAAAGAAAGGAATTTAGCATAGGAACAATAAAACAAGGCAACCTAGACCATACCAAGGTCACGCCTTGTTTTCTTTTTGCAAATCGTATGGGTAGGTTTTGATCATTGAAGGCAAGAAGGGGACAAACGCTATTTCACCCAAACCTTTTTCGCCCGAGCGAAGACCTTTCATGAAAGTGCTTTCGAGCAATTTGACTACGAGTGTCATCATGACATGCTAGGCCAGTACATATCAAGCAAATATATGAAGATAAGTGGCTACATGGACCACCGGCTTATGATAGGGTACAGAAAGATAAGCAGAAGATTTGCTTGTTGCCATGTAATTTTACAAGCTTTGGACACCTACAGAGCGCGCTTATTTTACCTTGAAAGTGCTCTGTGTCAATCAGACTGACCTAGGGAAGATATAAGATTACTGCAATTAAGACTTCTGCCCATGAAAACTACAGAACCATGTGTAGATAGAACCGTAGCGAGAAGGAAGTTATTTGGGGGGAGGTGGTCGTAATTGAAAGTATGGGGCCAATTTCTTCAGAAAATGATTTTTGCAGAACTGCCCCTCTGGATTCTCTTCTGCAATCCCCTTTGATTCTCTTTATTATCCAGCAACATCCGCTCTGTCGATGCTTGGTTGGTTGTCAGAACTCTGTTGGTATCGTCTTTCCTTCATAAGGATCCCGTATTTCATTCTAGTAACAAAATAAAAAAAACATTCAACAACAGTCCTGAAATATCTTCAATTTACCAAGCTAGATTAACAAGAGTAACATCTTGACTAATGCTTGCCAAAAAACTAAAACAAAACCCTTAAGGGGGGGGGGGGGGGTTGGTTAATTGTCAACCTCTATTCACAAGTGACATTTGTCACGTTGCAAAAATGCAGCTGCTATTTGCACTACATTTCATCATTTCCGCACTATGCTCTATTTTAAAGCAAGTATTCACTTGCTGTAGCTTCAGGATAGATCCCCTAATCAACGCAGTTATTCGTAAAAGAAGCTGAAATTCTACCTGTTTCACTTTCAGGCATGATGGTAACTTTAATAAATTGATTTGAAAACTGCTAGACCACGCTTATGTTGGAGTTTTTGGGCTAATTGAGCAAATCAGCTGTTTTCGTGTGACAAACACCATCGGTGCCTTTATACAGCACAGGTTTTTATCTAAAAACGAATCTTGATAGCAACGTTTGAAGACAAGGCGATTGTAGAAGCGAGTTGTGGGATTGCAAACATTATAACTTAATCAACTGAAGACAAACTTGGACAGTTTAATACTATTCAATTTCTTACAGATTAGAACAGGTAAAGGGGAGGAAAGAGGACTTAAGACTGCTGTATTCTAGATTATTTAGCATTTTATCCAAACCTTATATTAATGTGTTCTGAATGATGACTTGTTAGCTACTTGGTCAACGCGAAAGATACTTCATTTAGAGAGGTGTATTTGATGTTTTGCTTCTGTTTTGCTTAGAGACGCTCTTTAATATCGACAAACGTCTGCAAACATCTAGTGTAACATGATGTTTTACATGGTACATAATTAGAATTTCCCTCTCTGTTGTACTCAATCCGGTGCCGCATCAACAGAACAGTGTTCGCTGCTCTGTTGTGCCTTCCCCTGAGTTTCACATTTAATGCAATCATTTATCGATTTATAGCAACCCTATTTTACACATTGAGCATAATGTTTCAGAAACAGTTGAGAAGAGCTTATAGGACTTATTCCTACAAACTTCGGATACCTGAAACAGCAACGATAACGATGTTACTATTATTTACCCTAGGAAAGGCGCCATGGCTTCCTGTTGGCATCGATGGATATGCATTGCAGCAAAGTTTCATTACAATTTGGAGACACTTTTCTTCAAATATGGCTACTTCATAGCTGGCAACCCATTGGTAGTTATTGCTGTGTGCATCATTTTCACAGGTGCTTTTGGGTGGGGATTCTTGTGGTTGAAAATCGAGAGCAGAACTGAAAAGTTATACGTTCCTAAAAACAGCAGAGCCAAAAACGATTTGGATGCAGCTGACAAGTTGTTTATAGTTCAAACGCGCATTATTCATGTGAGTTTAAAAAGCATCGGAAGTAAATTTAGCAAACTAACTTTGTGAAGCTCTGTTGTTAAGTCTGTCAACTTTCCGACATCTGTCTATTATGAAAATATATAAATGTCCAACCTGCAGGCCTGATTATGGTCAATTCAGCCTACTTGATAAAACCAAGTGTCATTTACGATCGTGTTGTTCTTGTTGCTCGTAGTGATATCAAACAACAATTTTTTTTAATCAGTAACGTCATGAAAATTGAACGATGGGGAAACAGCTCATTGTATCAACATTAGCAAAATGACAGGTAATACGAAACTTACTTTTGGGATCAAAGCTGAACCCAAAATTGCATGCAAATTTTACGCAACTTTCAAAAAATGTCAAAACCAAAAATAACGCTACCCAAACCAACAGGGTATTGCTTTCTTGACGAGATGGGGGAAAACATAGATAAATGGAAATATTTTGAAACATCAACATACTCAACCAAAAGATTTAAAGTAAACAAAATAACTGACTTACAAATATTCAATAGATAATAAAATTTCTCTTTGCTAGTCCTGTCAAAAACAAATCTACAGCAGGCAAATAAAAGGTTCAGGCTGTTGGAAGCTTGAAGAAAATGTTTATCCATCGCCTAATTTCTCAAATTCAAAAGCCTTTTTAACCGTAATAGAAAGGCAAAGTAAATCTTTGTTTTTGAAGTAGTTGATTGAAAAAGTTATCAAGTAGGGTAGATTTCTTGCACGACTCCATGCAGTTTCCTCTCTGCCATTATAATATCCTTCTTGCAGGTCATCATTTCAAGAAAGGATGCAAAAAATATGCTCACAAGAGAAGCTTTTGGAGCTGGTCTGGAACTGATGCAAGACATTGTCAACAACACTGCCATTGAGAAAGTTTGCATTAAAGGGAACATAAGTGAGCAGCCTTCGCTGAGTGCAGCGACAGCGCAGTGTCTGAGAACAGATCCTTTTCAATTGTTTAAATACTCACAGGGTGAAATTGCCAATGCGAGTATTGCCGGAAGAGTTAATGAATTGATGAGAAATGCAGACTACATCATGAAAAATGGAAGGCCATTATCAGCAAACATACACACGATGCTTGGAAACATGAAGAAAGCACCAAATGGTACTATAATTTCAGCGCAAGCTCTTAGGATTGACATCCCGTCAAAATTTCCAAAAACGGACCAGGAATATGAAAGTATTCTTGACTGGGAAGGAAAGTTTCTTAAGTATATTGGCTCTGTCAAAGCAAAATTTGAAAAGAAAGGTTTTGATATCTATTACTTTACGTTTAAAAGTATTGACGATTCGATCAACGAGAGTACGAGTGGTGACATAGTTTTGATCACAATAACATTTACAATTATGTGTTCATTCACATGCATGTCATTGGGAAGATTTCGTAATCGAGTGACCGGACACGGACTGGCAGGAATGGCTGGACTCTTAGCTGTTACCATGGGAATCGGTAGCTCATTTGGGCTATTGATTATCTGCGGAGTGAAGTTTCTTGCCATGGTTGGTATATTGCCCTTCCTGATTTTGGGAGTTGCTATCGATGACATGTTTATAATTCTGGACGAGCTAGACCGGACTGACTTTAACCTACCTACCAGAGAAATCATTGCAAAGGTCCTTGGGCGAGTTGGAGGCACCGTTACTATGACAACACTCACAGACCTTGTTGCCTTTGCGGTGAGCACAACCAGCGCCTTCCCAGCAATCCAATACTTCTGCGCCTTCGCTGCGGTTGGACTCACATTCTCGTATTTGATGATAATGACGTTTTTCGTTGCATTTTTGGTTTTTGATATTAAAAGAATCAAAGCTGGTAGATGGGATATAATTCCATTGTTAAGAAAGGCTGACTTTAAAATCGATGCAGAAACAGGGTTGATTGTAAGCACAAAACAGCAATTTTCTTCTCTTGTAAGTACCATTTTTAACTAATGTCTTTTTAAACCATTTAGAAGAATGCACTCTTATGAACACCGTATACTCTCTAATGAGCTCCAATGAGCGCCCTTCTTCAATAAGCGCCCCCTTTTGTGAGCGAAACGTTGTATGACGACCGCCATTAGCCAGTTTTAAAATGTATAGTAATTGCTTACACACTGAGGCAGAAGAATTTTAATATCAATCGAAGTGGTACAAAATCTCTAAGGGAGGCTTCCATTGAGCCGCTAGATGAAAACCAAAACTACATCTTATGTAGTTACAGACTAGTCTACTCAAAATGTAAAAAGTCGGAAACTCAACAACTTTACAATATAACAGTTTATCCTTATGTCTTTCCCCTAAACCATTGCTTGTGTACCCTTACCAGTTTCAATTAGCATGAAAATTCGTAAAGGATCAAGCTTTTCTATCAAATAGAAAGTAATTGCCTTTAGATTGACAGAGCAAAAGTGAGCTGTGATTAATTACTTGGGCCTTTAGATTAAGTTCAATGTTGCAGTACATTTTGTCGGAAAACTTACCCAAGGCACCTGAGCCAAGGAAAAAAGAAAAGGAAGATAATTTTTGTCAGGCACCACTCTTTCTTCAAACTGCTTCGACTTTCTAATTTTCCTAGGTTCTGGTACCGATGGTAAGTTGAATTAGACATTCATTTTCCAAGACAAGGAATAATGACTTTGTTGTAAAAATATCATCTAAATATTTTATAACCAAGGTTTATCTAATCCTAGTTAAGGTTGGTCTTGCTAGTTCATACAGTATGTACATCATATCTTTAATTAGACAGGTTGAATCTAAGGCAGCTGTACAACTGAGATGGCCTGTTTTAACTAAAATTAATTTACTATATCGATAACTAATAAATATTGACTATTATAAAGGACAAATCGATTGAAAAGGGCTTAAAAAAACTGAACAGAAAAAACTAAAGCTGTTCTTTTTCGTTCTATTTACTCACTTTTGCATCACTTCATTGGTCACATACCTCATATGGTCACAACAAATGCATCAGTCCTTGTGGAAAAATAAATTTTAAATTGCCTTTCCCTGACTAGATATGCTCTTTCGTTGAGTAGTTTGCCAACAGGTACTTAACTCCCAGCAATGAGAGAGCAAATCCTCCAAAATCAAACTTATGATATTTAAAAATGGGCTGCCCCCCCCCCCCCAGCCCGTCTTTTGCTTGTATTTTAGCAACAATTCTTCGATGGGTAGAAAACTGACACTAAACGTTGCATTCGAAATTTACAATCTTTTGAAATATTTTTCTTTATCCAGACGCGATAAAACATTAAAAAGACGAGACCACTTTACTCAGATGCAACTGGTGCTCCATAATTTGAATAAAAGCATCGCCTTTAAAAATGGAAATGTCATCCACTCTCAAAGAAAAATTCTATAGTATTGAGTTACGTTTCTTCTTTTTTGATTTAGATCATGAACATGCTTGGTCGAATTTTAACTCACAGAGTTGGCAAGCTTCTTGTCATCTTGGGCAGTTTTGGTCTTCTCGCCGCCGGGATCATTGGTGCCTTGAGCATTACTGAAACATTCAATTTAAGAATGCTTGGTAAAGACGGCTCACAATACATTCAGTTTCTTGACAAGGAAAAGGAATACTTTGCTGACCCGATCCCATTAGCATTGTCGTTCCAGGAGCATTTCGACTTGATACTGAAGAGAATCAGATAGAGTATTCTAAAATAAGTACCTTGGCCATAAAAAGCCATTCAACAATGCTGCAACAGTCTATTGATTGGCTCAGAGAGTTTAGAGTCTGGTCAAAATCTCACAATAAGAGCACTATTGGCAGCGATTTCCTGACGTCACTTGGAGAGTTCCTTCTAATTCCCAGAAACAAACAGTATGCTTCTGACATAAAATTTTCCAGTGACAGAAGACAGATTTTAGCCACGCGGATTCACGTTTTTATGAAAAATACAGACGATTCTAGCAAGAGCAAAGATTGCATGTTAAACCTTCGAGAAGCATTAGACAAAAAAACCTCAATGAAGGCATACGCAGCAGCAGTTGCATTTCTATATTTCGAGCAATACGTCCTTATTGTACCAGAGACAACTCGAAACGTCGTTGTCTGCGGCATTACTGTCTTGATAATGACCGCACCCTTTCTACTGCATCCGGGAATTCTCCTGCTCATGGTTGTCAGTTTTACAGCCTTGATTTTTGAGCTTATGGGTATGATGGCATTATGGAGTGTTTCCTTGAATAGCATTTCAATGATCATTCTCACTATGGCTATAGGCTTCTGCGTCGATTACAGTGCCCATGTTGCGCATGCTTACGTCACATCGGATGCAAACGATGCGAAAAACGGCATTATAGGCTCGTTAACAACTACTGGTGCTAGCGTTTTCATGGGAGGTAAGGTTCAAAATTTTCTTAGACATTTTCTAAGATCGAGCGTGACATAATGTAATAAAACGAATCAGTTTTTATCGAATGCCGAACTCAATCTCTCGCTGATGTTGGAAATCAAACCTTAGTATCATATCTTCTATGAATAAATGCAAAACTAACTACCTACCTATTTTCATGATATTGCTAATAAAACAGATTTACCTATCTATAAGCTTCTCAGAGTGACGTTCCATGTATTATCGTTGACAGGTTTCAGCACGTTTCTTGGAATGCTTGTTACTGGTTTTTCATCGTCAGAAATCTTCCGCATCTTCTTCAAGATGTTTTTGGGAATAGTGGGTCTCGGTCTATTGCACGGACTTGTCATTCTCCCAACTTTTATAGCTAGTAAGTATATGGTTTTGCAGCTTATTTCTCTTGTCAACATTCGCTTGTTTAAAGTAAACATAATGTAGCATAAATGGCTCATGCAGCAGCGTTTGGTTTCAAAGGAACAAAATCGGAGAAATGGCCATTTTGTTCCCTGCATCTATACAGATTAGTAACATATGGGTAATACGCGTTGCAAATACACTCTTTCCAGATATTACTAGAACTTTTGATTAAATACATTTTCGATTATTCCCGTAATGTTATTAGGCCTACATTCTATCCTTACATAACCTTGATACAGCATTAATCAAGTTGACTTAGTGTTAAAAACTTATAGAACAAATAGCTATTTGTATGTAATTGTTCGAATTTCGCTTTTTCAACTTCAGATGTAATAATAAGAATAAAAAATTGGTTTTTTATCTTATTAACAATTCTACAATTAACACGTTTTCATCTTCTCTGTGAATATATGATCAAGAATTCAAACCGAAAAGGCTAAATAATAATCTAGCAAGTCAAAACTGAGACTAAATAGCCAGAATTATCGACGGAAGCCCCCTTTGCTCAGCTGCACAAAAAATACCAGCTTTCGTATTTCCACCCTACAAACTAATCTTTGCAATTTCCTTTTAGCATTGAACATCTCACGGGTATCTCATGGGAAAAGGAGAGATGACAGTGATGTTGATGGACAGGTAATCGACAACAAAGTGTGTGATCAAGGCGAACGTATGAAGAACTTGACAGAAAAGGCATAGCATTTTTAGGGTGTAAAATTATTCAAATTCAGGTTTTAAAGGGTAATTCTTTTCTAGATGTATGTAAAATAGGTGTATATAATGGAAGCCTTTGGAGAAGATTTTAGAATAGTTCTCTTTATGATATCTTTAGATCAAGCTAAACAATGAGACATTTTGTGAGACACTCGGGGTCCGTAGAAATTTCGTATGAGGAGGACTGTATGACTGCGGAGCAAAGTGAACTCTATGGAGAAAAAGAGGTTCTGGTCAGTGGCGTACCCAGGGCCGCAGCAGTGGGGAAGTCTGGGGCGGAGCCCCCAGATTTTTTCTGGACCTCGCCCTTCAGACACTCGCAAATGCGGAAAACGCCCTTTTTGCAAAAGTTCCCTCCATTTTTTCATTAATGTTAGCTACGGTAAATAGCAAAGTATTTTACAATTGTTATTGACACAAGCATATAGTATACTACCCCCCCCCCCAAATGAGTTTTACATCATTTTTGGACAAATCTCGAGGATCATATTTTAGAAAAGTAGGGGGGTCCGGACCCCCCTATTCCCTCCCTTGGGTACGCCACTGGTTCTGGTTATTGGGAAAACTTTTGAAACCATGCCTTTTAGAACCTCTAAAAAGCAGAGGAAATAGCCAACAGTAAATGTATCATATTTATATGAAATGTTTTTCAAAAAAATCATAAAGTTATCATAAAGTAGCTTACTTAGAAACAGTTTTTCGGTATGGAATTATAGGATATCTTACCACAACTTTCGCATGATATCTACATTCTAAACAAACATGAACGGAGACTTTGTTTAAATAAGGTTGCTAAGATGGTGTCAAGCATTTCTGTTCTAAGTAAAGTTTTGAGAAAGTTATTTTCCTCAGATTCCTTGAACTAAAGCGTTTCCGAAAGCATTTCAGTTGGGTAAGATTTGAGGTAAAATAAACCGAATTAACAAAAACAGACTGAGTGAGTCTTGTGTAAGCAACACTGGTTACTGAGGGATTTTGGATTGGCTTTAGGAAGCCTTTTAGTGAAGCCCCCTCTTTTAATAAGAACCATTAACTTGAAGTTCAGGCAGATACTTCTTAATTTTTCCAAAACTTTGAAGCTGGATTGTTCTTAATTTTTTCTTATATTTTTAGGGTGCAAAAAAAGCAATTGCTAGCGTTCAGGCACCATTTTATTTGCCAACAAAATGAGCGAGGCCAATTTTGAGACTCGTGTTTTTTGAAAAACTGTTCTCATGGAAAAGAGTAAATAGCCAAAAAGCCCACAATAAAAAAAATTGTTCAGGACCCCCTTTTTATTGGAGGCCCTTAGTTTTGGAACTAAGATGGCCTAAACTGCGTATACCCCTGCGAAGAGCCAGCTCATTAAGGATTTGAGACCAGTTCATCTCTTTCATCCCAAATCGTCGACAAGAGCTAACGTAAATTATCTTTCAAGACCCTTGGCTCATTGTTTTTCAGCACTTTTAAGGGGGGCTTATAAGAAAGGGGGCTGAATTGAAAGAGAGGGCTCGATAAATATTTTGTAACAAAAACCATTTTCAGTGGTAGACTATTTGCTTGTTTTTTGCGAATAAAATCTACATCATTATTACTACAATATTACATTTTTACTTGTTATCTACATCATTTTAATTGTCATTGTCATGAATCATTAATTCTAAAATATCTTCTTGGGCCATGTCGTCTTCTGAAATCGAGCATTCGAAAAGGTCGACTTCATCCCTCTGACTACCCATGGCCTGTAATTTTGTAAAAGGCTCTCGCATGGCCCGTGCTTAATGCACATTAAATTTTTGTCTTTGGATCCGCCGAGACTGGAAGAAACATGCTTTGAATTTTGATTTGGCGAGAAATAACGACCAACGAATAAAATGAAAATCTCCGTTTTTTGTCAAGATCTGTTTGCATTTTTCAGCATACATGAAACAGGGGAAGAAAATTTTCCTTTATAATATTTTTGTGATTTGCTAAATAAGCCCCCACCTTCGAGTAACCCCCCTCCCGAATAAGCCCCCATTCAAATAATTTTTTTGCAAAATGTTCCCCCGGGGGCTTATTCGGGGACCTATGGTATGTTTTGGGTTCAGGCTTTCATTTCGATCGGGCGCGCCGCACGCAGGCACGCGCATGCGCAGGCACGGAAATGACATTGCTGGTCAGCAAAATATCATGTCCACGTGACGTTTGGTATTCGAAGAAGGAAATTTGAACCAATGACGTCATACGAAATGCTTGTGGCTTATGTGAAGGCGGGACTGTAATATCCGTAAATAAAATGAGCAGGTTCTTTTGGATTCAAAAGAAGTTCTGCGTGCAACAGTGAACACAAGATAGGCAGATATGGAAAACACAAGGTAAAGAATAATTTTCTTTTATCGTGAAATGAGTGTAGCTAACTTCAGTGAGTCAAATTATTTCGTTTTTCGTGTTTTATTTGGTCGTTGTATTTTCTAAGAAGTTGACTTTCATCAAGGAAAAATGTGTGAAGTTCGGGTCAAAGGTAAGGTTCGATTTGCTGCTCTAAAGCAAGTTGAGAGCTTGAAATTTTTCCATAGCTCTATCAACGCCAACTCATTATTACTCTTTTGTTATCATAAATTCAAGAGAACTTTTTGAGGAATGCTGGTTCTTTGGACTAGCTTATTGATTGGAAAAAAGGAAATCAGAAGTAGAGTATTCGAGCACATCAGAACAAGTTCAAGCTACATCGAGCATTTTTAGTTTTGAATGTCTCGAACTGAGCTATTTTTTATGTATATCTTTCTCACATAACACGCATAACGTAACAATGACAATTAAAACAAATAGCATAAATCAACTGCAATACAATTGTGATTTACACCAAAAATGGACAATTGCCTTTTCTCCCAAAGTATTTTTAAACGAACATTTAACGTTACTTAGTCAGTCAAGAGAAAGTCTTATTCAAGGAATGTCTGACAATTTCACAGCAACAACGGCCCCTTAGGAAATCAAACTTCCTAAGCCCCATCTCTACCCCCTTCCAACGGCCCCTTTTCTACATTAACAACAAAAAATTTCATCAGACAGATTTTCGGCGGATAAACTTCGTGGAAAAAAATTCGTAAAACTTTTCAGAAATTCGTCGTGACAAAATTTCGTCGTGGATATTTAACACAGAGATGGCAACATATCACCAAAATCTTAAGAGCCAAAACCATTCAGGTAGCTTTACCATACCATAAGTACCGATTTCATGGAGACTTGGGGACTTGAAAACCCGTTCGGAATTTGGCTCAACCCTCCGACAGCCTTTTCACAAAGAATAGCATTTCAAAAAACCGAAATTAAAGCGGTACATTCACTCAGTTTATGCAAAGGTGTGATCAAAAGATATGCTTTTAGCATTAAAAGAGTCTCTACTCTATATCTATATGGTATGTTTATAAACAGAGTATAATTAAAAGTATAAGTGTAAAAAACGAAGTATAAGTATAAGATTCGAAAAGCATAACACAATCTTCACCAGGAAACGTTGGTCTGGAAATTTTGCTTCCTGTAGAACTCAAAATTTGGGTTGAAAATGCAAATACCTTGAACGAATGAAATAAATAGTATAGTTTAGTATAAAATAACAGAGGTGGAATCCTTTGAAACGAACGAAGTTAGTTCAAGAATGATGATGATGATGATGATGATGATGATTAAAAGAGGAATAAATGAGGATAATAACGTAATTTGCATTTAATATTTTATTAGAACACATAAATGTTATTCCTGGCCCCATGTATAAGTATTTCTATGCAATTTCTCAAAAATCTTAAGCAAAAAAGTTTGTCGTGACCAAATTTTGTCTCATTTTAAGTTTAGTCGAAGAAAATTTCGTCAAAATGCTTGTCCTAAATTTGTTTCGACAAAATTTTGGTTTTATTGGTTTTTTGGGATGGTTAATATTGGTTTTAGAATTATCATAGCGAATCTGTCAAAACTAACATGCAGTTTGGCAAAATGTATGATTTGTAAGCCATAGGCCGGTATCAAAAAGGCAAAGAATATATTGAGAAGACTTTTGGTCGTGGGATATGAATAATCATTTTGTCTATGCGAGAACTGCAAGCACTTATTGCTATAACCGATTTCATCAAGGAACTTTTTTCAAATTTTAAAGGCAGTCCACCAGATATGCCAAGGTGAAGTCGGAAGGGCACTTTAAAAACGGTATGTGAGTGACTAACTTTTTTATCGAACAACTACTACCGAAAACCGAACAACTACCGGTAATTTTTAATGTAGCCCCCTTTTTATTTTAGCTCCCCCCCTCCGGTCCATACGTCCATGGTTGTAACTAAGGTTTTAATCAAAACAATAAAGGTTCTCTATCAGCGAGTCAGTTGTCTTCAATGAGGAAGAATTCTGCCATTACCAACATCCGCATTCAGTTACAAGGGGACTTCCAATCGTGCAGACGACCACGAAAACATCATTTACTTTTAAAGCAGGACTTACATTTAGCAACAAAATTTAGTGATGCAATATTTAGCAAATTTTTTGCTGTAATTAGAAAAAGTATGTACAGGACTTTCCAAAATGAAAATAAAGCTTCAAATTTCAAAGCCTTTATTTTTAAAATAAAGAAGTCCAAAAAGTTTGAAGTCAAATTCACGTAATATTGATAAGAAACTGGTTGTGTCGTTAACATGAAAACGAACCAAAAAAGGAAAAAAGCGTAATCGCCTTCAACCTTGAGAAACCGCTCGAAAATAATTCTTTTAAAATAGGATAGAAACTATTCTTTTCGACCTCAATTTTCTTTGCGGTCAAGCACTGAAAGAGCTGTTAGGCTCAAATGCTGAAAGGATAATGCTATGCCAGAAATGTGACTAAAAACAAATAAAATATAAGTGTATCTTGTTCAGTTTTGAGCAGTCGATAAAATATTTTGTACTTTCATGTCTATTCAGTGTGTCTTATCCTCAGGGAGGGGGGTGTCTATATTTTTTCATCAAGTAAGAACCCCAGGGTCTTATCACAATGGAAAATCCGTCAATATGTTTTCATCGTGCTAAGGCAACAGAATCGTTTCGTTTCGTACCGGTTGTATATTGTCAAAGAAGTGACCATGTAATGCATTGAGTATCAAAGAAGGACTAGCCACATTTGTCGCCATTCCACCTTTTCGAGTTGGCTCAAATTTTCCGCGTTTCAATTATTAACGAAGGGAAGTGAGTAACGAATCGAAAGAGGAAGAGAACTCTGCCGGTGATTGACAGGTAGCAAGCACAAAAAAGATCTTTCAAATTGTATTCTTCAAGCACATAAAAGATTAATGTCAATTTAAACCACTGACTGCACGAAAGTCACAATTTCAACTTTTTACCTGCCAGCATACAATTAAAAGCGCGTGTTATCGTGCCAGTTCTTTAATGTTTTTTAGTTTTTACACATTCCGCAAAGTTTAAAACATTAGTTCTTAATACTTAATACATTAGTTCATGGAATCAGCGAAACATATACATAAGATTTCTCCTGAGGGTCACGTCTTTATCATAAAAACCAAACTAAGGATAATTTTTTCACTCTAGTGCTTAAAGTTTTGAAAAGGTTGAAGAGCTGCCTTTTAAGAAACACAAAACTTACTAAATGTAACAGAGCCTAAAATGGAACAGTCGCAAAAAGTTCTTTCTATTTATTTATTGCAATTCAACAAGGAAACAGGTGTCTTCTCGTCTCAAAAAACCAAATCTTTTCCACCTCGTCTATAAAAGAACGATTTTCAAACAGTTTTTACGGTTGACGGTCATTAGTACTAAGTTTTTTAAGTTTTTTAGTCATCTTAGGGTCGGTTTTCTTACAAAAACGCGTGTATGACATTTTTCCGTGCAGCTCCGTGACCTCATTTGTGAACAACAATGGCTCATCCACACGCAACTAGCCTGCGGAAAAGCCCTACTGCAGGGGCGTCAAATTAAACCTTTGGGTCAGGCCACAGACAAAACTTAGGTCACAAGCGGGCCAGATGGATAATTAAGTAATTCATGTGAAAAATCTTTAGTGAACTGAACAGTGGATTACATGAAAAATTATATGAAAGTTACATAAACAGTTGTAAGAAAAAAATATAAAATAATCAATACAAAATGTTACATTTTCTGTGTGCAGAAAGCTCATTCACATCAAATAATGAAGTCAAATAATGCAGATGTTCGCCTTTAACCTTTAAATTGACTTGTACAGCTTTATAAGAAATAACATCTGCGTTACAATAATTTTGGCGGCAATTGTACTCCATAGACACATCACAGGGGTCACATTTTAAAACGTTATTGCCTTAACAAGGTCCACAGAATATGCGGGACACATTTGGCCCGCGGGCCATGTGTTGGACATCCCTGCCCTACTGTTTCGATCACACCATTGAACAGAATTGTTGAACAATGTGGCTAGGCAGCCATGTGATGGAAACAGTAGGGGCTGCCCGACTAGTAAGGGTATGATACATTCACTGGTTTCTTTATAGCTTGGTACATGCGTGGCATTTAATGATTAAAAATGGGAAATTACGAGATAATCTAGGTGAAGTTGACCACTCACCAGATCATCGACAGAAAAGTGACATATTTAAAAATCAGAAAATGTTCTAAATCGCAGGGATCAATAGGATCCTAATATTTTTAGCTTGTGACTTAATTTAAAAAAGAGTTTTATTTCAGAACAAGGCACTTTGTGAGCAAAGTAATTAGAAGGCTGCATCTAGTTCCACGTAAAACAAGTCAGATTTGAATAAAAACTAAATTTATTTTGCCGCTTTATCTTCAGACGTGGCTGCTCCATATGGAACACATGGCTGCGAATTTCAGCAAAGTTCCATCGCGCATTGGAGAATATTTTCCACAAATATGGCTATTTCATCGCTGGACGGCCTTTAACTGTCATGATGATTTGTTTAATGTTCACTGGCGCATTGGCTTGGGGTTTAATTAAGATCAAAGTTGAAAGCAGAACTGAAAAATTGTATGTGCCCCCAAACAGCAAAGCTGAAAGAGATTTGGAAGCTGCCAGCAACTACTTCACAGTTCAAAATCGAATAATTAAGGTAGGTGGATTTGTGATGAGCAGAGAAATTTTTTCAATTGACTTTGTGGGAAAAGATCCCAGACTAAAATGGCTGTCTTCAGGGAAGCAAATAATTATGTAACAAGTAAGGTCGTAACATAAATGTCAACTTGGGGAACAAGGAGCGAGATGTGTACAAGGATTTTAAAATAGAAGAAAGAGAAATTTGCAAAGAAATGACTTGAAAGAGATGATTCAGGAACATCATAGCCTGTTAAGATGTATACCGAAAATTTGGGTGGGGGGATATCGAACTATTTGTGATTGAATTTCATTTGGTATCACAAATCTCAGCTGGATTTTTTACTTGAATAAACAAGAATGAAACTGTTAGCTTTTCTACTGTCTGAATCTCTAAATATTCAATTTTCAGGTCATAATGATAAGAAAAGACAGAAGAAATATCCTGACAAATCAAGACTTCAGAGCTGGTCTGGAACTGATGCAAGACATTGTCAACAACACTGCCATTGAGACAGTTTGCATTAAAGGGAACATAAGTGAGCAACCTTCGCTGAGTGCAGCGACAGCGCAGTGTCTGAGAACAGATCCTTTTCAATTGTTTAAATACTCACAGGGTGAAATTGCCAATGCGAGTATTGCCGGTAAAGTTAATGATTTGATGAGAAATGCAGACTACATCATGAAAAATGGAAGGCCATTATCAGCAAATATACACACGATGCTTGGAAACATGAAGAAATCATCTAATAGTACTATAATTTCAGCGCAAGCTCTTAGGATTGACATCCCGTCAAAATTTCCAAAAACGGACCAGGAATATGAAAGTATTCTTGACTGGGAAGGAAAGTTTCTTAAGTATATTGTCTCTGCTAAAGCAAATTTGAAAAGAAAGGTTTCGATATTTACTTCTTTACATTCAAAAGCATTGACGATTCGATCAACGAGAGTACAGGTGGTGACGTCTTTCTCATCATCATCACTTTCACCATCATGTGCACATTTTCGAGCATATCCCTAGGGAGATTTCGCAATCAAGTGACCGGACACGGACTGGCAGGAATGGCTGGACTCTTAGCTGTTACAATGGGAATTGGTAGCTCATTCGGGCTTCTAATGATCTGCGGAGTGAAGTTTCTTGCCATGGTTGGTATATTGCCCTTCCTGATTTTGGGAGTTGCTATCGATGACATGTTTATAATTCTGGACGAATTAGACCGGACTGACTTCAACCTACCTACCAGAGATATTGTTGCAAAGGTCCTTGGGCGAGTTGGAGGCACCGTTACTATGACAACACTCACAGACCTAGTTGCATTTGCAGTGAGCACAACGAGCGCCTTCCCAGCAATCCAATACTTCTGCGCATATGCTGCGGTTGGACTCACATTCTCGTACTTGATGATAATGACGTTTTTCGTGGCATTTTTGGTTTTTGATATTAAAAGAATCAAAGCTGGTAGATGGGATATGATTCCATTTTTAAAAAAGTCTGACTTTAAAATTGATCGGAACAGCGGTCTTATTGTAGAGGCGAAGGAACAGATTTCTTCAAAGGTAAGTGTTGATATTGCACTTCAAGTTTCTTGTCCAGCAAGAATTATTGGGTAGTCTAACTGCTATCCCATAAGATTTGCAATCATAATTTTGTAATTTCCGAATGCGTGATTTCTAAAAGCGTTCAATTGGAATTAATGATAAAAATGTGTGGTTGTTCAACTCAAAAATAGTGCACGAGAAAGATTTAATATGTGCGACGTGAATCCTGTATTTATAGACGTGAATCCTGCCCATGGATAAGAGTCGGGGAAATCTCATAACTTCTTGTGTCAAGAACTATTTTGTGCCTGCCCTTGTTTCTGCGGATGTGATTGGTGCCTTGACCTTTAATCAGTAAAATAAGTTTTTATTGTAAACTCTCATCCTCTCTCCATAGATCTTAGGGAAGCTGGGATCGTTTATAACCAACAAATTTGGCTGCGTTTTTGTTTTGGTTATCAGTGTTGGCCTCGTTTCTGCTGGTGTTGTTGGTGCCCTTAGGATAACTCAGACATTCAAACTGCAAATGCTTGGTAAAGATGGGTCAGACTACATAAAGTACCTCGATACAGAGAGCCTGTACTTCCAGAACACAGTTGCTGTCAGCATTGTGGTTCCTGGCTCATTCAGTATTGACACGGCTGAAGGGCAACGTGAATATGCCAAGTTAAACAACATAGCAGTTAACAGCGATCCGCTTGTCATGAACAGGTCCATTGACTGGTTCAATGAATTCAGGACATGGTCAATATCTCAAAACAAGAGCACTACCGGAGCAAATTTCATTACGACTCTTGCAGAGTTTCTTAGAATTCCGAGATATGCACAGTATGGCTCTGATATAGTGTTCTCTAACGACAGGAGGCAGATTAAGGCATCAAGGATTGTGGTGTTAATGGATAATAGTAAAGATTCCAGCGAAGGAAAAGATGCTATGTTAAAGCTGCGAGAAGCATTAGACAAAAAAACCTCAATGAAGGCATACGCAGCAGCAGTTGCATTTCTATATTTCGAGCAATACGTCCTTATTGTACCAGAGACAACTCGAAACGTCGTTGTCTGCGGCATTACTGTCTTGATAATGACCGCACCCTTTCTACTGCATCCGGGAATTCTCCTGCTTATGGTTGTCAGTTTTACAGCCTTGATTTTTGAGCTTATGGGTATGATGGCATTATGGAGTGTTTCTTTGAATAGCATTTCAATGATCATTCTCACTATGGCTATAGGCTTCTGCGTCGATTACAGTGCCCATGTTGCGCATACCTATGTGACATCAGATGCCCCAGACGCAAAGATTGGTATAACTGGTGCACTGAAAACCACTGGTGCCAGTGTTGTTATGGGGGGTAGGTATTTATGTTTCTACTGTTTCCTTAATGGATTTGCGATGTCAACCGCTATAATAGTTCAAGAACATCCGCAGATTAAAAATGGTCCACTTAGTGGGAATTAAACAGGGTCAAATGCAGGGAGAAAGCCATAACCTAGAACAGTTGGGTGACAAGAGGAAATATTTGAATGAAAAAAAAAACCTTTTTCAGTTTTTGCAAGAAATATTTTAGGGACGTTTTGTATCAGCTTGTGTAACAAGGTTTGATCATTAATGCAAGCCCAAATGGTTGAAAACCAATCTTTTAAAAAATTTCAAATTCCACAAAAGAAGAAAATATAGTGTATACATTATCTTTCAGCCTATTGAAATATTTTGAAAGACGTAAAACAGGTAAAACCATGGGGTGACTACGATACAGTATGTGTAACATCAATTGATGAAAAACGAAAAGCTATGAGACAATTAGTTTTTCACATGGAAGCATAGGCGTACGGAGCGGCCCCCCCCCCCTTCTCCTCCACCATATTTGGTAACTGTCGTAGGAGAGATTCGTATTTCTTTTGAGGAAAACTCGAAAGTTATTTTGCAATGTGTCATGTTTTAAAAAATGCTTATTAGTTAGCCTTATTTTAATGACGTTGCATAAGATTGCTCGACCAATATTATAAGCTTTTATGTGTAAGAGTATACTCCGTAAAAATATGAACATTAGTATTTTTCGGGCAAAAAAATTTGAGCATCCCCCCCTGATCTGAACTCACCCCGTACGCCTATGCATGGAAGAAAGCAAAACCAATAAACTTAAACTTGTAGTTGCCATAGTTAAAACTTCGCGACTCTGTTTCAGTATACGGTATTTAATTGTTTCTTCGTTTTAAATTTAAAGCTATTCCATAACTATGATTCTTACAGTACCTTTAAAAAAATAACAGAAGACAGGGCAAGTAACTTACTTGAACTTCTGGCACTATAACTGGAATTCATAACCAGAAAATTTTAGAATAGGCATTCAATGAGGTAAAGTAGAATTACGACAATGTGAAAGATCTTTTTGGCCAAATTTTGACTAAAATTGATTATGAGACAATTTCCTTTAGGTTTTACAACGTTTCTTGGTATGGTGGTAACAGCCTTTGCATCGTCAGAAATCTTTCGAATATTCTTCAAGATGTTCTTGGGCATTGTTGGTCTTGGACTCTTCCATGGATTGGTGGTTTTGCCCACATTAATTGCAAGTAAGTAGAGGCATATGTTTCCTTGATTAGACCTTCATCATTGTCTGGAGGAATTTCAATTAAAGTTCAAAATTTTTTAAACATTTTTCTAGATCGCCTGAAAGCCATCACGAAAATCTATAATTGGTGAACAACTGATGATCAATACTTAATTAATGACATTTTTATTTTAGTTTTCAAGATATCAAGGTCTGGAGAAATTGAAGCAATTGATGGCCCTTGCCAGAATGTTACATTGAACAGAGTAAGCTCTGATAATGGCAGCTTCAAAGTTCATGTTGATGATAAAGAGGGTTCCAAGTCAACAGTGTTAGCAAATGAGAATGCAACATAAATGAGTTGGAACTACATCGGTGTAATAGTATGTCAGCAGTTTGACACTAATCAAACATGTACATATACCTGCATTAATCATTGTTTTTTACATTCTATAAAGGTTTTATAGAATTAGAACGCAGGAAAACAAATTATTACTCGACTCCCCATCGAAAATCTTCCTGCAGCAAAATCAACTTTTAGAGGGACATAGTATATCAAAGGGCTTTATTCTTCCTTTTTGAAACTATAGTAAATAGCATCATACATCTAGCAAACCAACACTATCACAAAGTTTAAAACAATATTAAACAATTAATTTGGTCTTGCTTTAACATTTAGTTCTGCAATAACAAAGAAGAAATGCATCTAATGTACAATGAAAAGTTTTTTATGGCAGGCAATTTTGATTGGAAGGCATGCCATAAAGGCTTATTGCCATAGTATGTAGACATTTAAAATTTAAATAAACTGCTTGTATCTTTGTTGAATAATATAGAAAATAAAATCAATGCATAACTTAAGATTTGGTGGTAACATATTTGATTTAAGATTGGTTTCTGGTAAGATTGCTTATTAAAATTCAGTCATCATGTAAGATTAATGTAGTAAGCCCAGACTGAGAACAAGGCCTAGATATGTCTCAGGAGCAAAGCATTTTATGGAGGAATTTACACAATTTACAAGAAACAAATTTACACAATTTGCAAATAGCTTACATTGATTAAAGAAATCCTGATGATCTGCAGTTGAAAAAAAGATCCATCATCCATTGCAAAATCTGCTCCACATGAATGTATTCAGTTTTGACAAAAGGCATGTTGTTAATTCTTGCTTTCAAGTCCTGTTATTTGGAAAATAGGAAATAATGATTTTAGGAAGCTTCTCTTCAAGTGTAATCATCTCTTCAAGATGTTATGTTAAACAACTGACCATAATTCTGAAGCTAATTCTTAAATAGGTTAATTCTTCTTTAACGACTTATGCCTTCGTAACTCCTTACCAAACCCTTTTCAATACACAGTCAGCCAGAAATGATTTTAGTTGTAAACAAATACAATAGATCTGCAATATAATGAATAAGTGGAATTTTGAATGTGCAGCTTTCTATTTTTGTCCCAGGAACAGTTAAGGGTGAAAGTCTTGGTAACATAACTTCGTGAAGGAATATCAAGCAAATAGGAAAGGTATTGGCCAATTATGATATAACATAAAATACAATAATTTGGTAATGGTGACAATGATAAAAAACCTACTTTAATATGTTTCAAAGTGCCAGCAGCTTCTGTTTGAATTGCAACTTCCGAATCTTTACTAATCGATTTCTAGAAAAAACACTGATAACTCTGCAAAACAATTTGGGTAAAAAAAACATAATTTGGAGGAATCAGTATGCACTCTGTAAAAAATAAAAATATGGGTTCTGTGCTGTTTTGGAACAGCTGTGATATAGCTGGAATTTCAAGGGGATGGGACTAGAAACAGGTGGGAAGGGAACAAATGATGCACAAAATTTGGGGTCCAAGGTCAAAGCCTGAACACTTCCATGGATTTCCAGATTTTATGATTTACATTTCTATATATAGTGTATATTCCTTAGCACATATGCTAAAGGTCATGGGGCAAATAAAGTCTAAAAGTGTGTCTTCTAGACCTAATTAATCTCTACTTTTGCCTCAAGCAGTTCTTTGTCTCTACCTCTACTCTATTCCTTATCAAAGGCAACTAAAATTATTTCTTACTGACTGGACAGAGATTTTTTTGTTAAGATTTCAAGAGCAGGTAGCATTTACAGCTTAAGATCCAGCTTAAGATCTTAAGATCCAATTATTTCAAATAATAATGGATTACTTTCATTTATTGTTTAGTTCTTTGTTTTTTGTTACTTAGTGTGGTGTTTAAAATTTTCATAAAATAACCAAGCGTGTTGGCGTGTTATAAATGCATTTGCTGCTCTTGTGTCACTTTTGTTTTCTCAAACTTGATGTGTCAACATTCAAAGTGCACAACTCTGGTCATTCAAGTCAATGAAAATTCACAAATTCTTTACACACAGGTCTGATGTAAAAAGAAAAAATTGCACAAAACATTGGAAATAACCTAGAACATTGGTTCAAATATCCTTATAAATTAAACATACATTAATTAACTTGTGTAGTAATTGCTTAACAGTCACACTAAAAAGAAGAAACTAACCTCAAGTGGTGACATAACTGCTGTATGTGATTGAATCAGCAATGCAGACTCCTGTCCTTCAATAAATATGCTTGGACTGTCCACTGAAGACTGTCTATCTTTTTCCACAATATAAAACTTCACTTCATGCATACAGGGCAACACAATAGCAATACAGCCATCCCTTGAGAGTCTTTCTTGTAAGCTTTGATGTGGGAACAAATTTGAAATAAAGACTGACCAAGCATCTTGTATTAAAGAAGTGGTTTTGTTTTCATTTGATGAAAAACAGGAAACGGCAGATATGGGTAACAGTAATTTTTTTGTTGGCTTTGCACTAAATACACTAGATTCTTGAGATTCGGCTTCACTAGTCTGGTTGAAAGATGATATAAAGGACCTTTTGCAATTACACATTGTCTGAGAACCCGATTTGGAAAAGATTTCCCTTGTGATAAAAAATGTCCTTTGTGTTGTGTCTCTGCTATTGGCATTTGAAAGATCAAGTATGTTTACATGGCAAACATTTAAAGGCAGGAAAATGCAGCTTTCATTCACTTCATTTAATCGAGTACTGTAAAAGTTAGTTAGGGTGGTTGGGCAAGGGAATACCAGTTTGAACTCCAATTTCAGTGGTAGCAGGATTTTTGCTTTAGAAGCATCAAGTGACCATCTATAACATGTATTTGATCTTGAAGGTAAATGCTGTATTCTAAAAGATTTTGTGATCATCTTCAAATCACCAAAGCAAGAATTATATGATACTTGTCTAGCAATGACTGTACATTGTAGGTTCCAATATTCAAGAATTAGATGGTCTGACTTGTTCTGTAGCTCAATATCTAAATACAAAATATTATCAGTTTCTAACAATGCATTTCTGACTCTGCAGGAAAGCATTTGATCACCATTCTGCAACTTTCCTTTTGCATTGTAGAAAGCTTTCATCAAATTAATAGTTACAGATGAAGCTCTCCATACAAGGGACAAAACTTTATTTTGATTCTGTAATAAATGCTCCCAAATCTTTAGATTTTTTTGCTCCATCTCCAGTCGACTTAGCAAGGATTTCATTCTTTCTTTATCTGTAGTTTTGGATATGGATAAAGGCTTGAGTAACTTCTCTAATGCCACACTATAAAGGCATCCCCTCTTATTTGTTGCTATGAAGAACATAGATAACTGACTATGATCTTTTGCTAGAAAGGTTCTTTGAGAGAGACAAATAGCACTTAATGATGAAATTGTATAAACTGGTTTTAAATGAGGGGCAATACAGAAGTTCTTGTCTCTCTTTACGACAATATCAAGGAACAGATTTGATATGTGAATATCAACCCCAGTTGCATGGATTAAAAAATCTGCAGCTGAAGAGACCGAAAAAACTGGTCCTGGAACACAGCTCACATTGAAGGGCGACATATTAAACTTTTCTTCTGGTTGCAAAACTATCAAAACCTTTCCAGATTTAGCAATAATCAAAAGTGCACATTTCTCTTCAAATTTCTTCCTGATTTCTGAAACGAGACTTTCAATCAAACTCCTTTCCATTCTCTTCTCCTGCATGTCCCATTCTTGTTGCACATTGATCTCCTTGACATCCAGTCGCAAAGTATCACATAATGGCTCGTGCAAGTCACAAAGAAAATTAGTTTTACTACCAAACTGTTGAACAATTGTCTCTTTATCAATATTCTTGCCAGATGTATCTGACTGAATTCTGAATGGAAAAGTACAAATTTTCCCAACAGCATTTGCGCACAGCAAAACATATGGTGTAGATGAAGCATTGCAAATTGAAAAGGTTGATGCAAACAAATCCCTTCCCAATGTCAAGCCAGAGTTAGAAGGTAAAGAACAATTGTGGGATATGATATCAAAATATATGGATAAGGTTGTATTTTCAACATTCTGTCCATTAGATGAGTATCTTTGCAGATAACGAACTTCTAAAAATGGCTGAGAAATAATGCTGTCTTTCTCAATCTTAACTTTATGTAAAGTGTGGCTTTTACTTGCGCTTTGCTTCACAACAATTAGTTCTTGTCCAATGCAAAACATTTCACATATCTCCATGTCACAAATCAACTTGCAACTTTCATCAGGTTGTGATGGAAAAATGTTTGTGGAATGACCTCTTGCATATTTTGGTTTCTCGGAAGCAGAATCATCAAGTAAGGCAGCAAAAATCTCAGACCTGGCACTTGATTTATTGGCTTCATCATGATGATGGCTATGAAAAAAAACAGCAACTGAAGCATCTATAACCTAATCATTGTGATATTTTTCTGCAATATTGCCTTAATGACATTTCACTTTCTCCTATGAAACTGAACTTAATCAAATTAAATTGCTCACAGACAACTTAATACAAAAATAAGATTATAATGGCAATTTAAGTTTTTCCAATTATTTTGTTAGTTTGTCTTCTCAAAAGAGTTCAGCAGGGGATATGCTTTACTGAAATTGATAAGAAAAATACAATATAAATTTTATAATGTTTATAATAAATAGAAAACAATGAGATAGAGATATGTTTTGCTACAGATTTTGAAAATATAGGCCTAGCTGTTTAGCGAGAAAGACATATCAACTTGACAAAACATGTTGATTAGACAATAATAAAACTATGTAAATATACATTTAAACAAAAATAAAACTGATGATGGAAATACTTGGGATGGGAGATTGAGCAAATCCTTATCAAGGATTAAAATGTTTTTTTTAGGCTAAATATATTTATTTTAGAGAATCATAAAAATTCGCTTTGTACCTGATTTATAGTAAACTACCTATATTTGATTTGTTGGTAGTAAAAAGCGTCTAGCTAATTTTGAGGCCAACACACCAGTCAGTAAAAAATTCGAAAACATAGTTAAGTACCCTCTCTGCCCCCACGGCTTCCTCGATGATATTTCTGCAAATGAAAGCTTCCAAACTGTTCCATCTGCAGTCAATAAAAGTAGGCACTCAAGCTCTTCGCATTCTACTGCCTTCACAAGATTCGATCTGAACATCCATATTCTCTTTAACTGCCAATCAAAACAAATAGGCCTAGATGTCGTCGTAGACTCATTCTTTTTAATTGACTCTAAAATATACAAAAATACATCGTACACAAGAAAAGCAAGGTATTTCTTTGAAATCTCCAGTATGAATATATCACGAGGTCTGCCTTGCCTCTGAAATACTTGAAGAGATTTATGGCAAAACATTTCGTTGTAACGTGACGGCAATGGCAGCCCCTTGTCAAAGTTTTCCCGCCCTCTTGAGAGCTCCTTCGCAGAGTACGCGTGACCCCTACCCAATTTTGTTCACGAAACACGCAAGACACAAAATTGTAAACATACTACACAAAAAAGGGAAATTAAAAAGGGGGCATTTGATCCTTGGTTTTTGTGAAGACAACAAATCAATATTCTAGAATTCTATGTTCTAGTGGAATACAGACAAAATTCAAATCATTCATAACTTCCAAAGGCAAAGTCTGTCAAAGTGCAGATATTTCGGGGTTTTACCACTGATCTGAAAATAAGATCAATGGTTTTAACCGACTTTCTATAAGGTCAAGGTCAAGGCTCTTGTATTGATGCTAATGGGGCTCAGCCCCACCAAATATTTCCAAGAATAAGCTTTATATTATATACTTAAATAAGAATAAATGACAAATCAATATTTGAAAAATCTTATTTTGTCATAAATTCACAATTTTTGTCTATATTGATCAAAATTGTACATTTTGTTTAAATACAAAATAGAAAGCGAATTATAGGAGCTTTTCAGTAAAGAATATTCCAAACTACTGATTTTTGGTTATGGACCTCTGGATAATTTAATAATTACATTGGTCTGTAAATTACAAAGTTTGCGTAAACATGATTTCTAAATTTTCAACAGTCAATAAAAGCTGATAGTGTCAAAACAGCGAAATTCATGTGAAGACTTGAACTCAGAGACTGGATGTTTTCTGGTACGTGGTGATAAGACAGAACAGAACAGATTGTGAGGAACCTCTCCGAAGGAATTTTTTAGATCCAACAATGTTTTGACTAGAGACCGTTGTTTTATTCGAGCTTTGTCGATCACTGCAGTATGCTCTAGTGTACCCGATATCTGATGGGTAAAAGTAAAACATTTTTGAATCTGATGTTCTATGAAACCATTTTTTTTGAGAAAATCAAATACAGAATCTCGGAGGCAAGATGTGAAGATTTTTAATGGGACCGATTGGAGAGTGATAGGTCTGAAGTTTGAGGGATCCTCTGTATCTCCATTTTGTGTATTAATATAGTGCAAGCTTTTTTCCATTTCAGATAACCAGATTAAGCGAATCAGTCATAGCAATGATAATAAGAAGATATTTATGCAGGGTATTTACAGGGATGCAGAGTAAACTTTGTCAGTACTACAAGTACTGTTATCAATAAGGGCCTTGTTAAAAATCAAAACTTAGAAACAATTTAAGAGAAGAGAAATCATGCCTATGCAGAGTAGAAAGCCTAAAATTTCTTTCGATATTTGTAAAGAGCCTTGTGGTACTCCATGATTAACTAGTTAACATGAAGATTTCGAATCAACAGATTGAACAAACTGGTATCGGTAATTGAGAGTTACTGAGGCAAAGCGACGCAAACACAGCACAACCCCTTGTAAAAGCAGAGGTATTTCCCTAAATTAATATTCTCGCTATTTTCATTGTAAGCTGATTTGGTATTGTGTATAAACAAAAATAATGGAAACTTTTCATTTTGAATTCCAGTTGAATTACAATTACAAATCCCACTATTTATTTCATAGGTAATTTGTACCTGGCTAGACTTTTTTCACAAAATAAAACTATTAGTCTCTTATTATTTTTCTATTTCTACCCATTTCTTCCTTCACAGTTGAGGAATTTTTCTCTAATTACGTGCCGTGACAACTTGCCATGTAATCTTTTTACCCTCTACTCCAGAAACTAAATATTTTCAAAAAGAAGTGATCAACCCTCCGAAAGTTGAATTTTTAGGTTTTTGAACTCCCGCCACAAGTTTTGCTCCCCTCAGTATAGCCACTGATTGGCCAGCTCCCTCTGGCTGGAGCAAAATTCACGCGAGTGGAGCACACATGCGTTTTCTGATTGGCCAGAGAAGGAACTTCGCATGATAAGATACAGATTAATGGAGGAGAGCGCCACACAAAACAACACGATTTTCAGTTGGTGGTGGTCTGCAGAATACCAATGAACAACATGCATGAGCCAGAAAGTCATAGCCTGCGTGCAGACTCTATTGACAAAATTGAAAATATGAGAAAAAGTGTGCACGCAGGCTAGAAAGTCATAGCCTACGCCGTAGCCTCTTCCAAACGAATATACGAATTAATGAGGCAAAGCTTCCTACAGGCCGTTATTAATTCATGTGTAAATTTATTTAATAATTGATCATTCCCAGACCCTACGGGATTTTTTTGTCAAGTTCAATGAGGTGTTAAATGAACCATAGTCAATTGAAAGGCCTCCTTTGTCCTTTCTATTGATTATGAATGAACTAATGGCGACGAATGCAGATTTTGATCGTTGTCTCTTGTGTTTTGAAACTGAACTTGCAAGGATAAACACGCAATACCCAATGCCTCCACGAACATCGTTTCATCAAACTCCGCCACACTCGATCGTACTGTCTTATTGATTTGTTTTGCAAGTCCTTAATTATGCAAGTATTAATACTCTTGCATAAATTAGGTTCCAGAATTTGAGAACGGCCTGTAGCAAGCTTTGCCTCATTCATTCGTAGACTCTATCTTCGTTTGGAAGAAGGGGGGGGGGGGGGTCTACGACGTAGGCTAGCAAGTCAAGGACGTACCATAAACAATTTGAATATGCGAGTAAATTAAGTGACAAAAAATTTGTAGTTTTTCAGAAACTTTCATTTAATAATATTAGGATCATTTTCCAAAAAAAGGGAATTGACATGCGCTATAAAAAAATCTGACTGGAGCACTTGCCCCCTTTGCTCCCGTCTAGATCCGCGCCTGCGCTGGAGAGTTTCATTAAAATCTAGGTGTTTGTGCATGTATGAGAGTGAATCATAAAAAGGAGAAAGAATGCCAAGGGCTCCCATCAACACATTGACAAAGTGAACTTGGCGATATCTAGCTGGCAGGGACTGGATAAGAGACTTACACTTGCGATCGCTGTTGACTTTTAAGTTGCTTTCAATTCCAACAGTTAACTCAAGAAGATAGAGAATGCTATTGTTAGCAATTGAGACAAGATCAGACCTCAATGAATCCCCTGTTATTTGTAAAATGTTGCTAACGATTCTCAGGACCTTTTAAAGGCAGAGGATGGCCAATAAATTGTGGTAGCGTTATATCCTTAAATACTGGGTTGCTATGCTATGGCTAACTACTTAACATGCTGATAATTGACGTAGCTATGAAGTTACTCATAATAATACAAAGATTATCCTAATACACGTGATAGAAAAATGCGGAACGATCGAGGAAAGTTACAGATAAACAAGAGTGCTTAGGTAAGGAAAATCAAACGAATGGACTAGAAAGAAAGGCCTAAAATTAGCAGTATATTACAAATTAATGTGGGTGAAGAGAAATTGGACAGATCGACGTACAGAGAATATTGTGGTAAAGATAAAAATGTTTTAGTAAGACATAAAAGCAGGGACGTACATTGGCAGATATTTTTTTTGTGGTAAAGTGCTCAAAATTTCCGACTGACAAAGTTCAATTCTAATTTTGTATGAGGGCCTAAACTTTAATAGTTTTTTACCAACAAAACCTTATAAATTGTCTGGTAAATAATTATTCAGCTGTATGATAAAGTTTCTAGATTTCGTAAATTTGGAAGATCGAGCATGAAGACTGGTAGTTTAATTAGTTCATCAAAACATAAGTAGTCCAAAAATCAGGTGTTAGTTCTTCTCCTTCTACGACTTGCCCATTGTTCCACTATCTTATCTAAATTTACCTGGTCCAAAATTTCTTTCTCGCAAGTAAGAATCATGAGGTCGTTTAGTCTTTCACAGGGGCGGTGCCAAGAAATTCAAAGTGGGGGGGGGATAATTCTTTTGTTTATATCCTTTCCTTTACTCTTTTCATTTGCTTAAAAATACATTTTTGCAAAAAAGTGGGGGGAGGGCTGAAGCCACCAGCTCTACACCTGACGCCGCCTATGTTTTATCGGTCGATCTCGAACGGAGAAAGTTCTTGACAAGCCATGGGAAATGTACTGCGCTTCTTTAAGCATTACTGTTAAATATTATTTAAAAATTCTATTTCGTATCCCGTTTTTAGAAGCAATTTGATGGAATGATTATCACACTATCCCCATTACGACGAATGTAGTTGAAAATACTTGCATTTTCATACTAAACTTCGTTTTTTCTGTATTGCGTCGCCTCTCATTCTTTTTAGGACTGCCTTTTACCAAAGAACTATTTTATTTTAAACTTATACCTTTCTTATGCTTCTCTTTGAGCTACAGTTCACAAGGTCATTTGAGTCAGAACTTCAATTTTCACAAATGATTCAAATGTTTTCCGATTAACCTAGCTTTCTGCCAACAGCTTTAAATTTTCCGACTGTCCCCAAATTTTCCGACTGGATGAAAGATTAAGGAGGGGGTGTCACACGCGTGGCTACATAAAAGAACCGAGTTATGCCTCCAAGTATATCTACCATGTTCAAGGTAGGACTTACAGCTTGAAACAATATGTTGTAATAATGATGGTAATAGTAGTAACACCGTAGCTTTTACCAAGCGAAATTTCGCAAAATGTGGAAGCAAGCTTCATTGAACTTTGGCTAAAGAAAATTATCCTTTTCTTGTTGCTGTCTTTTTGTGTACGAAGAATTGAGCACACTATGTAGTGGGTCGCGGGGAACGCATACATATACCTATATTTGAGTGGTGTGCTTACAGAATTCTGTGGTTCGATAGCAACAACAATTGACGTATTACTTTTGTTGTTTTTGAATAACGTGCGGTAATACGTTTACAGATAATGAATAATTAAAGAATGCATCTTGTTACGCATGCTTTATCGCACAACGAGAATGGTATTATGAGAATTTGCGTAAAAGGAAATAGGAAGAAATGTAATGCTGCTTGAAGGAAGTATAGACAGAATCAGAGCTATACTTGCCCGCTACCGAAATGGATGACAAGCAAAAAACGTGGGTATCGTGGTTGATTTACTTTACTGTAAAGCTGCTTTAATAAGTACTATTGCTGACGTCCTCGAAATTGATGTTTGTCTTACGAATTAATGCCTGATATCCATTCAGATAAATAGAGAATAGTAAAGGATGCATTGAATTGATCTAAAGAGAGAGAAACTCTTGTCCATACTACAATTAATACTCCACGGAGAACACTAAGAGCACCAAAACCACTTGTGTTGTCGATTTTTTTTCTTTGAAAAGAGGTGTGTGTCCGTGGAGGCATATATTGAAAGTTAGGCCATTCTCGCCTTGATGTGAAAGTTAGGCTCGTACTTTTCAAGCATGCCTGTGTAGTTTTTGTTCATATCTTTATCAAGAATTTCAAGTTGTATGTTTTAGATAGCAACACATAGTTGTGTACAGATTGACAGGCAAAAAGACGTATTTCAGAATGGGAATATTCGCTTTTGAATCTGTTAAAAATTACTGCCTGAGAAATTACCAGTGAACTTAGACGAATTTTTCAATGTGTAAGACCTTATATTAAATTATTTGGTGAAAGATAAAAAACTCTAAAAGTAGTATCATGACGTCATAACAACACCGCTCTTTAGGCCATGCTTCTGAAGGACCTGACATTTCTATGGCCTAACCAATACTCTTCGTCAATGACAAATGGTTATATTAAAAGAACTTTCGAAATGAGAACTTTTCCAGTTTTTCCTTTAAGCCATAAGCAAAAACTGAAATTCAATCTTAACTTGGAGTGACTGCCTAAATAGCCTTTTGCCTTGTTTATTATTCTCTTTACCATAAGGCCTGGGCCTTTGTACTTTTATCCTAATAACATAAGTAAATTATATAGCCAAAACCTTGAAGGATGCATTCCTAAGAACAATTTTTTTACAGATCAATGTCCTTAATAATAATTCATCTTTCGAACTGTTTGATAATAATTTTCTTTATAGCAATGTTTTAACATGTCATAGCATTAGAAAAACCCTAAGTAACGAAATATTTTTCAAAATTTCTTTTTACAGTGCCTCAGTCTCAGCTTGTTTTTAACTTCTTGTTAAGATTGACCAATTGTTGGCTTATGTTCTACTAAAGCTGTTCTTATAAAAAAGAGTATGCTAAAACAAAGCTATATATGCATGAAAAAATGGCCTAATGTCTCTACTGATTTCTAAAAGCTGACAGCAATTTTTACAATGGGCAATAGGAAGCTTGTCTCTTTTATATTTCATGTATCTCTGTCTCATTGCTAAGAGGACTGAATGTTTTTTGGTCATAAGAATTTTGGTTTGCCTAATATGACCTTTATCCCCTCCTTCTTAGGGACACAATTAATTGGCCGTTAGTCCTATGTCCCATCAGGGGTGCCATCCTTAAAGTTAGGAAGGGAGCTGTGGTGTAGGCAACTTCAAGAAGCCACACCCATGATCACGCCCATTGTACTTGCCTTTGTGATAAGAATCCCTGTTGTATATGAGGAATTATTCAGACAAACTATTCACCACCTTTGAAAGGCTAATAAATAGAAATTGCTCATTTATGAAAGTCAATAGCATAATAGAGAGTTGGTTAACTTTTCCAAGTAAGGAATTCACCCAGCCAAATATATCATAACTTATTAAGGGGTCTTAGCCAGCAAAATCTATCTTAACAAGGATGCAGAGAACCAACCCCCCTCCCCTAAATGGCATCTTTGTGTCTCGTCTCTAGGCTACGCCTATAGAGTGTACTGAGAGAGCCGTTAAGGCTTATTCAGTGGCGGACACCTCGGGGGGGGGGGGTAACGGGGGCGACCGCCCCCCAATACTTTAGAGGATAATGGTCTTTTGTTCCAAAACAATATAAAAACTGACGTCATCTTATTAAAACAAAAGGCTTGCCCCCCAATATTTGAATAAGTGTCCGCCCCTGGGCTTATTGTCAAATTTTCCAAACATTAGACGAAGCACCAAATGTACTTCTAGATTATTAAAAAAAATTGTGTGCTTTTCTTTGATTAGTTTTGTCTATCCATATGTGAATAAATGTATTCAAGACCGTTTCTGCTTTGTTTCAGGAAGGGATGTGCTTTCTCTTGCTGGAATAAATGGCTACGTCTTGCTGCCACTTTTCATCATGGGCTGGAACGCTTTTTCTACAGATACGGCTATTTCATTGCTGGCTATCCACTCATAATTATGCTTTTATGTGTTATATTCACTGGTGCAGTTGGCTGGGGATTCATATGGTTGAAAATAGAGAGCAGGAGTGAGAAGTTGTATGTCCCCCAAAACAGCCGGGCAGAACGAGATTTGGAGTACGCAGACAAATACTTTACAGTTCAAAATCGCATCGCCCGGGTAATTTGAATTTTTTTCAAAAATTCATAAAGTATATATTTGATGACGTCACTGACGACGGGGGATTTGCTTCTTGCATTAGACCAAAGTGCTGAGTGCTTTTTAATTCTATCCCCGGTCTTTGGGTTTAACATCCCCGTAGCCAAAATCAAAATTAGAGTCCCTCCAAATAAAATTGAAAAACCACTATTGTGTGAACTGATCCCAACAAGCAACTTAACAGTCAGATACAGGAATTTTAGATTGGCCTATTTTAGTTAAGAAATAAATTTAAATATTCCATGGCTTAGAGTTGTTGATCAGTTTTATGGCGTTCTATTCTTTGACGTTTAAATGTGTTTTAAAATGTTTGCTCTTTTCAAATCCATTTTAAATTCTGTACCGCCAAAAACTGTTGTAAAGCATAATAGATGATCAGGTATCCTTTGCTTCACAGATTGTCATAACTAGCAAAGAAAGAAAAAACATGTTAACAAAGGAGGCATTTACAGTTGGTGTGGAAGTGATGCAGGGCATTTTTACGAATATTTCCATCGAAACGGTTTGTCGCGAAATAAATGCAACCATTCCACCTTTCATAAACGCAAAGACAGCCAAATGCATGAGGACGGATCCTTTTGAGTTGTTCGGCTACTCAGCGCAAAATATAAATAATTCTGACATTCGTTCAAAGATCAATGCACTTTATAAAAGCACAAATTATACGATGAGAAACGGGAGAAGCTTGTCAACAAATCTAATTGAAATACTGGGAGGTGTATCGAAGGATAACAATGGCGACATAAATTCTGCGGTAGCCCTGCGGATTAGCATTCCAATAATTTTCCCAAAAACAGATAAAGAATATGAAAAAATTCTGGACTGGGAAGGAAAGTTTCTAAAGTACTTGACTTCAGTCAAGCAGAACCTTCAGAGTAAAGGATTTGACATTTTGTTTTTTACGTTAAAAAGCATCGACGATTCAGTGAATGATAGTGCAAGTGGTGATATACTTCTGATCACTATAACCTTCACCATCATGTGCTCTTTTACTTGCTTCGCGTTAGGGAGATACCGAAATCGAGTGACCGGACACGGGCTGGCAGGGATGGTCGGAATACTTGCTGTTGCTATGGGCGTTGCTAGCTCATTTGGACTTCTTCTCATTTGCGGAGGAACATTTGTCTCTTTAGTCGGCATATTGCCGTTCTTGATCTTGGGAGTTGCTATCGATGATATCTTTATAATTCTGGACGAATTAGACCGCACTGACTTCAACCTTCCTACCAGAGAAATCATTGCGAAGGTCCTTGGGCGAGTTGGAGGCACCGTTACTATGACAACACTCACAGACCTTGTTGCATTTGCAGTGAGCACAACGAGCGCCTTCCCAGCAATCCAATACTTCTGCGCCTTCGCTGCTATGGGAATCACATTCTCGTATTTGATGATAATGACGTTTTTCGTGGCATTTTTGGTTTTTGACATTAAAAGAATCAAAGCTGGTAGATGGGACATGATTCCGTTTGTACGAAATGCCGATTTTAAAATTGATGAAGACACTGGATTGATTGTACCTCCAGAGCAGCAGTGGTCTGTCAAGGTACAATTATTTTGTTTTGTTTTCCTTTTTGATATAGACTTTCTAGCTTTATGCGCACACATTTGTAAACAGTTGAAGACAGGCAACAATCCAAAAAAACCTGGCAAAGTGTCTAACTTTAGTTTTGAAAAATAGCTAGTATTTCTGAAGATATTAATACACTTTTCTTAGCGCATTGAATTTATACCCATCTTAATGCGTCTTTTTATCAAAAGAAGTAATGCGCTGGCCATGAACAATGAATGTAGAATTTTTCATGCCCTTTCGACAATTTTTCTGAAGGGTTATTAGTATCAAATTTTAGGGTAATTTGTCCGGGAATGTTAGCAAGTAAACAAGTTTTCTGTTAGTGACCGTAAATTGAATGATTAACACCACTGAGCTGTTTCGAGTATGCTTTCAGGAATTATTTTATATCTTCTCAATGTCTATTATTTTCTAAAAGATATAGTTGACTCACCTCCTGCAAACTTTACTTCATTTAGTCGATCAGCAGTTGCAGTAACAGGTTTGAAAAACTAAACCAAATAGGACAAGAGCGTAAATGGAAATGCGATCATTACTTTTTCCCAATACTGGCCGATTTCTGGCCCTGAGGTGTGAGGTCTCTTTCGTAGTCGATTCGTTCTCTTCCAATGGTTCTTCTGCAGGTGTTTCTCTTTCACCCGCAGAATAGTTGCTACTAGATTGGACAACTATTGCATCAATTTGCTCAGGACTTTCTTCTTCCTCGATATCCTGGTTTATTTCTTCAGCGTCAATACTTTCTTCCTCGAAATCCGCTAAAGGAATTTCTTCGCATTCGCAATCTAAAAGTTTGCTCCGTTCAACATTTGTTCGGCGTTTGATTCATTGTGCCAGAATCAGCCCCCCCCCCCCTCCCCCAATGACCTCCTTGAGTGTTCAGGCTTCGATAACATCAACTCTCTGCAATTTTTGACCATTTCTTCTCAAACCAGAGCATACAACTTATCTAATGTGAGATAATATTCTGAGCCATCAAAGGTATTTGTGACAAAGGGTGATTTGAATTCTCTCGCGGTATCAATTTGGGTGCCTGAATCTTATTCCGTGAGGGAGACGAGTTGTTTAGGTATCAAATGCATCTCATGATCTCCAGACAATGCGTTTCATTGATTTGAATGTTGCCAGTGATACCTCAATAATGACAAGGATGGACCCTTTCTTTAGCAATTCTTGCCAAATTTCTGGCCTCAAATACACTGCATAATTATCATACGATAATTATCATAAATATAATATACCTACCAAATCCCTGTGCAAATATTGAAGCGGTTATCATAGCTAAAATTAGCTCGATCTGATACGATCCTTTCAGTATCTAGTGACAATTTACCCCTTTTTGCGGCTGACATCCCTTTGTGTTCGAGTTCTTTTACCTTTATACAAGAACACGGGCTGCAACTTTACTGGGTAAAGCAAGTTACCCTCTCCCTTGAAAACATATACTTTTCCTTTACGAAGATTGTTTCAATTTTCGATTAAAGTGTTTTTGATATGCATTTTCATTTCGGTGAAGTGGCATTTGATCGCCGTTGATGATAGGGGGATCAACGCCCTAAATGCCCTGGAAATATTGAGGACGTCTATTGGGGATCGAAGATTATTTCAGCTATCGACAGGCGATTTTACCGAACAAATAAAGATTTACCGACCAGATTTATCACATGACCAATTTCGGGGAGGGGGATGGGGTGTCACAACCCCTAAACTCTATGCTGACAACACCCCTGTATCTCCTACAGTATTATGTTACCACATCAATGGTTTATACAAAACAGCTATGATTCTCTCCGCAGATCATGGAAAAGCTTGGACATTGCGTAACGAACACGTTTGGTCATATTTTTATTATACTTGTCAGCATTGGACTAATTGCTGCTGGTGTAGTTGGTGCTTGCAGATTACTGAGACATTCAAGTTGCAAATGCTTGGCAAAGATGGATCGGATTATATACAATTTCTCGATGTGGAGCAGAAGTACTTCACAGACGTCGTTACGGTAAATATTGTGGTCCCAGGTTCATTTAGGATTGACACAGTCAAAGGACAACTTGAGTACTCAAAGCTTGGTGATGTAGCTATCAAGAGCAGTCCACAGTTCCAGAACAGGTCAGTTGACTGGTTCAAAGCGTTTAAAGGTTGGGCAGTTTCTGAAAACAGGAATATGACTGGAAGCTCTTTTTTTAAATCGCTCGCCGAGTTTCTCAACATCCCACGGTTTCAACAATTTACAGGTGATATTCGATTTTCCAGCGACAGGAAAAGTATTCTTGCATCCAGAGTTGTCGTATTCATGATACTTGACCAGGATTCTAGCAAGAACAAAGACGGCATGCTGAAAATGCGAGATGCCATCGAAGAACAGACATCAATCAAGGCATACCTGGCTGCCCTCGAGTTCTTATTTATTGAACAGTATGTCCTTGTCAAGACAGAGACAATACGAAATTTGGTTATTTGTGGCATAACTGTGTTGTTAATGACAGCACCATTCTTATTGCACCCTGCAGTTCTGTTACTGTTATCTGGGGGCTTTGCCGCACTGATTATAGAGCTCCTTGGAATGATGGCGGCTTGGAATGTGTCTCTTAACAGTATATCGATGATTGTACTCACGATGGCTCTTGGATTCAGCGTTGACTACAGTGCCCATGTTGCCCACGCTTACATCAGATCGGATTGTTCCGATGCAAAAAGCAGCATGATTTTTGCATTATCAACGACTGGGGCAAGTGTTGTCATGGGAGGTAAGTTTGCACTTTACGATCTGTATGTAGCGACTAAGCTGGCTGAGCAGCCAAAAGACTCGTTGCCTTGGTGATTGTTTATTACCCAGGCATGAAATGAGCTATGGGGAAGTTTAGAAGTCTGGGAGCTTAGAAGAATCTTAGAAATTATAGGAAAACAGGTTTTAGCAATTAACTCTTTGGGATTTGGGTTTTATTCTACTCTAAGCAAAATGTAAAATATACGCGCTTAGAGATTGAATTAATCAAATACACATCCAAACCATTGAATGAGAATTGAGACGACGAATGATGAGAATTGAGAGATTTGCATAAGGTTCTACCTTAACTAATGAACATCGACTCATAATGCTCTAGGCATGATAATAAGAAGACTACAATGTATGCAATTGCCTTAGATAACGCAGATGGCATTCGTTAGCATTGAGCATTTCTTGATGATCTTTAGCCGATTGCTCTTGCCTTTCCAAATCCTATTTTGGCTCTAAATGCAACTTCTGTCACGATAAAGAAATCGTCAACATAAATGGTAACAGGGATGTTTATTATATTGTAGGCTCGAGCACATTTCTTGGAATGGTCGTAACAGGCTTTGCTTCATCCGAAATCTTCCGAATATTCTTCAAGATGTTTTTGGGCATCGTTGGCCTTGGGCTTTTCCATGGATTGGTAATCCTACCGACATTAATCACGTGTAAGCAAACACTAACATTGATTACATGTTCTCACAAGACCAATTGTGTTAACTTGAAAATATTTCGAAAGGATAGTTGCCTTTTAAAAATTTTTTGTCAAACGGTTTTTGAAATATTCTGCATGCTAAATGTGGTATCTGAAATTTCTTTTGTCCATTTTACTTTGTCCTTTGTTGAAATTCATGCAAAGATCAGTTATGTCAATTTGGAATATGTTACATTTTAAAGTGATTTTTCGGAGAAATTAAAATGTAGACAAGTAAATGTACAAAACTTTCCCTAAAAAATCTCTGTCAGTTATAAAGTTATAAAACTATCAAGCTATGGTGAAATCAAGCCATTTAGGGGTATCAAAACCTAAAGCATGAAAGCCAATATTAAAATAAATAGGATAAAGCTTCCATAAGCGCTACAAGACAAATTTTCCATAAAATCCCTAAGCCCAAAGTTATAATCTTGAAAGCCCCCAATTAATTTTAGCAACATCTCATTCCTAGTCCCAGCTCGTATGGCTCTAGTGCAATATGTCACAATGCTTGCATTTTTCCTTTGGTGTAAAAATGGGGTCAACATGCTGGCTAATCGTTTACTCATCAGCAAACAATGTTTGATTCAACGCTGGGATAATTTGCCCAAGTGTTGTGGTTAAGATATGAAGGTCTACCTTAGGCCGTAACATTCAAAATATTAATTTGCTATCTTTTATCCACAGTGTTCAGAATTTCAAGGTCACCAGCAAAAAAAGAGGAGGGTACACAATCGACGGTCATATCGAATCATGTAAGCCCAAATATCAGTGATGATGACAAGCGGAATGGTACACCTGTAGTCCTCAATGTTATTCACAACACTGATGCAATATGAAGTAACTTGTCATTTATATAAAGCTGCTTGTTGTTAATGATTTTTACAGGGCTGGCGAAACCGGGGGGCTGGGAGGGCCGGGGAGGCCATGGCCCTCCCACTTTTCTGCAGATCTAAAGAAAAATTTTAGGCAAAAGTGGATTAAATGTAGTATGATTCTGTAAGTAACTTTCCCTGTATTCTCTTTAATATATCCTTAGCTTTACTTTGGTTGCTATGTCTTTACCATAGAAGACATACATAAAATTGAAAATGTGAATTAGATCGAAGAAGTCGGTCATTGTCTAAGTTTTACAATGAGTAACAGCTTGTTTTAGCAAATAGATCGAGCAACCTAGTCTAGAATAACTTGGTGCCAGCACAAATTGACGAAGTTTCGTTTTTTTCCATTGCCTAAACCTGGCACACAAGGTCTATTTGTTAACGAAAACTTTCTCTGAAATATTACAAACAGAGAGAAATCAGCTGTTGAACTTTTTTGAGTATATGAGAAACAAAGTAAGGGCAGATTTGTTCTTAAAAAGTATCATCAAGAAAACTTCAGAGTTTGGATAAACCATTCCTACTAAGAAAGAGAAAATGTCGACGCAATTATAAATTCTATTTAAACTCAATTTGACAAGCCCAGTTTGAAGGTTTTTCAAATTTTTGTTAAAGCACTTCATTTCCGAAAAAGTTAAGCTCAGATGTTACAAAGTTATATCTTAACTGTACAAAATTGCTTAACTTTTTATTTTTAGTTGATAGTTCTTCTGTTGATGTTTCAATGTTAATGTTTTTTGTTAATCCGTGTTTCATTTATTTTTCCCTCATCTTATTTGTGAAGGCTTCATCACGAGTTATATGATAGTGGTTATTTTAAAACTTTGCAAAACTTTTCTATTTCAAGTCAACATCACAATAGACGCGACAATGCGACACCTTCAGTCAAGATTCATTTTAGACACAGTTTCTGGCCATCCCTAAGACACCATAATTCTAAAATATTTCTTGCCGCCAACCGGCGGCGGCCTTGCTTCAGCCCTTTCAAGACTTTAATATTTTGGCCCCTCCACTTTCCAATACGTTTCGCCGGCCCTGATATTAAATATTCTTTCAATTGAAAGGATTTCTATTAAATTTTTTACTGGTCATATACTTGTAAAGACCTTGAAACAATTTTCACTAGATATATATGAACAAAAATTTGTGCATTTATGATTCAGTTCTTTTGTCTCAACGTTTTCTTGTTTTATGTCATCTTGATGTGTAATGCGCAAGATTTCATTTGATTTCAAATTTTAAAATACAAAAATACATCGTAGACCAGAACAGCAAGGCATTCCTATATCAAGATGTCTGCTTTGCCTCTAAAATACTTGGAAAGATTCAGGACAAAACATTACATTGTAACGTGACGGCAATGGCACAGAAAGACATGTCCTGAGGTCATTTGTCAAAATTTTGTTCTAGTGGAATCCAATCAAAATTGAAAATCATTTATAACTATTAAAGGCAATGTCAATATGTCGATATTTGGGGTTGCCATTGACTTTCCACAAGATCAGTGTGCAAGGTTCATGTCCATTGACAAAATATGTGCGAAAGAAACAAACGGCTGAGATTAAAGCACACTCAGAATGATACTAAAATAATTTATGAAAAACTTCAGCTACAAACATTCCGTTTTACGTGTCTAATGTTTTAGTTACTTTAAGTGCAAACGAGCATAGTACGCCGAAAATCACACGGTGATAATTAAATACATGCGATAAAAACCTATCATTTGTTTTCTCTTATTTACATAACAAAATATTACAAAATCTTTGATCATAACAACATATACTTGACTAAAACTGACAGAGCAACCAATACCATCTTTGACCTTTACTAAACTTGGCCTAAGCCAGAAAGGATTGCAAAATTGATGCTTTATTTCACATGAAAACCCAGCCAATGACAAAAGGAATGGCTATAAGTTAGATGCAAATATAAGTTTGGAAAAAATTATATCAAAGTTGTTTTCACATAAATATCTAAACATACTCATCAATAAAATATCTATTCCTATACCATTTAAAGTTGACGGTATTGCCTTGTTTATAAGTTGGTGATTTACGATACAACCTCTTTCTGCAAGTTCAATCACTCAGTAACGAGTCGATAATTGTCATCCTATCGCAGCACTTTCAACCAGATCTGGCCCTGCAGTTGGCAGAAAGAGGGGTAAAGTTGTTATCGGTGTCACTTGCCACTCACCCAGCTTTATTATTGCGAAAGCAAAGGAACCCGTGGCTAGAAGACATTTGATATCTTCTTTCTAGCGCCATTTTTCCTCGGTGACGAGCCACCATCAAAACTGACTCCACTATCAATGCCTGCCGAATTATTTGATGAATCACTGTCTGAATTAACGCGAGGCCTATTTCTGGCCCAGCTCGACTTGCTTGCCTCACTGCATTTACTCTCGAAGCGCCTCATTTTTCCCGCCAAAAGGTTAGGCCGCGACGGCAAAATATTGGAATTCTGATTCTGATCTTTGATTATCCTTGGTTTTGGAGGCACAACGGGGGGACCTCTAGGTGAGATATTAGGCTGTGAAGATAGCTTTGTAGCTTCTTTAATTGCCATCACAAACTGTCGTTTATCTTCTGCAGACCTACAAAAAATAATTGCAAGCATCCAAAAAATTGCAATAGGAGATATCAATTTGTCAGTCAAACTGTAATAGGTTTAAAAAATTGCTTAAACATGTTATCGAAGGCACCAGAGCTTGGAAAATGATTTTGTGCCAAACTAACATGCAAATGAAAGGTGTATATAAGGATAAACCAACTTGTGGCAAAGACACTGAACCAGTTGATCGCGTCAATTTGTCTTCTGTGTGAAAACTTTATTCGTACAATTTCGGGAAAAGTCTTTGTAAGGGTTAAAATGCAAGGAACGATACTTACTTATTAACAAACATATACGGCGTCTCCTGTCCTGTCCCTTGGCTATCGGTATCCACAATTTCCCATATGTGATTTGTATCTAGCAAGAAATTTAAAAGAACTTAGAACCTGTTGATATTGAAGATCTTCTTGCCTCTAGAAACTCTTCTACAATTGTACCCTATCTGTGTCATGGTATTATCTGTGTCAAGGTGTCATGCATGGGCCAGTGTCTGAGTTGTTATAAAGACTCTTTAATGTTATTTCACACTGGCATTACGTATATACGGAAGAATGTTGCCCCATTTAAGCGGAAATCCAAAGATTGCATAATTAGTTTGCTCACCGTTTGAAGACCAAGCATAGTCACGGATAAGAACGGACCAAATTGGAATCAATGTTTGAAATTTCACTTCATCTGTTGCCTTCACTTTCAGTGATGAAGATGGCGAATTCGTCTGTGAAAAACACAACAATATTCACATAAACATCCATAAAACATAGAAACCTGAAATGAGAGGGCACTGACATATGATTATTTTCGCCGACTACTGAGAGGGCACACTGCAAAGCTGACGAATCTACTCTCTTAGCTCTCTCTTTGATAACACGCACAACGGAAGGGTCGGACAAGTTTCACTATGCCAAAGATCTTGGCAGGTTGAAAATAGACAACCAATTAGTTGACTAAGTTTACATGTAATCTCTTTGTCAAATAACCGAGAAATTATGCACAGGACAACAGGCGACCCAGGCGACCAAAGGAAATTAAAAGCTTGATCAGTTTTCTTTCCCAAACTGTCAGATATCACAAAGGGTTTTCTATTAAAATGGCTAGTCCCTTTTACCTAATCCAACTTTGACTTCCCAAGAAAGATAAACAGCCATACTTTCCCTGTTTTAACTCATGTTTTCCAAGGATATGTTCAAAGATACAAGACGAACAAACGATGATCCGCTTTCGCATAAAGTCCTTTGTAGTTCTTTGCTATTTAGGCTTACAAAACACTCCTGGTCTAGAGAAATTTTCTCTCTCTGGAGACTAAACCTCAATTACAAAAGGGCAAAACAGCATTGACTATGTGAGGTGAAGTTGTCATTAGTTCGCAATCAAAACAATTTAAACCATACATAGGTTGCTAGAGGACTCTAAAATATAACAAAAAATTTACAAACCTTTTTCCTCACTTTGTGATCATAAACAACCAAGACCACTGCCTTTTTGAAAACTGAAAACAAAAATTGGCAAACTCTCATAAAGAATAAAGTGAAAACAGCTATTAAGTATTTATTGATTATAAAAATGTTTATTGAAGGCCAAAACTTATGTAAGGCCTACTTGTCAAAAAAATGGATGGTGATCACTGCACCTGGAGCAGAACAACAGGCTCTTCTACCTAGGCCCCCTCTTTTTTAAAAAGTCTTGAAATTGAAATCAAAATTTCTGTGACGGTATGCCAAAAAGGATCAGCTGAATCCGATAAAAAAATCCTATAGCCTTGATAAAATCAGGCAAAATCAAAAGCAATCAAAATAAAAAACACTGAAAGGCTTTTACCAAATAAAGTAGCATCATTTTCGTTTTCTTTCTTTCCTTTTCCGATGATGAAGTTGTTTCTTATCGTAGCACTGCCTCCTTCCTTGTCAGGCCCTTGCAACCATCGAACCTTGCCATAATGCAGCAAATTGTCAACGCCCATACCAGTTGGCTATTAAAACAAAACATTGTTAGATTAGAGAAAAAAGAATAGAGATAACAGAGGGAAAACTTTATCACATTAACACAAAGTCAATACAGGATAACTAGGATAACTAGCGAATAACACAACCGTGAAATGAAATGAAGCTAATATGTTGTAAAATGTTTGCTTTTTCAAGCCAGTTTCAAGCTCTGTAACGCCAAAAAAATTTTCACAACAGTAAAAGTAAGATGTAAGCAAAAGCTGAATTTTGAAACTTTCTCGGGCTACTTATATTTTAAGGGGAATTAAAAATCCATATTGATATACAAAGGTTTTCAATATCTCTTTTCTTAACAATGTCTCGAAATTAAGCGAGTCTCAAAAATCGTATTGCAGTACTCCCAAAACAAATTATTTTGGATAGAGTCACGGACTACATATTCAAGGGTCTGTTTTTCGACTCACTGGCATAAACAAACTTTCACTTGGAGTAAGGAGACCCGCTAGCTCTCTGTTGTTCGAGGCATAGCAATCACGTGGTGTGGTCACATGGAGAGGAAGGACCAAGGCACTGCTCGGTGAGCACAGTTCTTCCAGTGTCCTAAAAACTACCTTTGGCAGTATGGTAATAACAAATACAAAATATTTGTGAAAGAAAGGTATATTTTACATACCTCGACCCCATCAACATTTTCACAAAGTTTTTCAAAACGAGGTGAGTAGGTTTCGCTGATCATCTGCATCTCATTAATGTAGTTAGCCACCTTTTCAACACTGATGAGAGCCTCGGTTAGGCACCGGTACTCCTCGCTTTCATTATCCATCAGCTTCAGCATTTCTTTGATCAGAAGGGGGTAACGAAGTATCCTCTGAAATTGCAAGACAGGCCATTTACCGTTGTTTTTACACAACCATATACTATGTTTGGTTATACAAATGGCCAAGATCACGTGCTATGTTTTAAACAGTAAAAGTAATGTAGTTTGTTTCCAGTAAAAACAAATGAAACGATGCCATGTACCTGACAGCAGACAGTGCCCGCGTACTTTGTTTCGAAAGGCAAACGGAAGTCAACACAGTTTGTTTCGAAAGTAAATGATTCATTCAACATAGTTTGTTTCGAAAGATCAAAGATTAATTCAACCCATTTTTTTGAAAGGCAAATGATTTAGTCAGTACATTTTGTGTCGAAAAAGAAACGCCAAAGTTTTAACGTACTTGAATAGGTGTTATCAAGTATGACTCAAGGGTTCCTGAATGTTGCTGTTTTGGATTTCTTGCTTCCAAGAAGGCTTGTAACTCTGGATTTGTTCCTACAACAAGCAATTAAGATTTAGATTACGGTGATCTCATGGGCGTTTCACCAGATATGATGATGACAGGGTCCTGTTCACTAGCAGTGAACGTTATGTCTACTAAACATTTAAACATAATTTATCTAATTAAATATCTATTGCAAAAAAGTAATCACAACTTCAGTTATAGTTTTCGTTTCTTATTCTCTGAAATGAAATCAACAGAAAATTTCTATAAATCCTCTCTTAAAGGTGACATAATACTGCTTTACATCAATTTTTTATGAGGATTGGCCGGGTGTTAAAGACATATGACTGCTATCATATTTCCGTCTCAAAAGCTTTTCGGGAAATTAAAAGCAGACATTGACAAAAAGGTTCTTTCTTTATCACATATGACATTAGAAATTGGAGAAAGTATACCACAGACATCAAAACCCATTACTAAGCTCTCGCAATTGCTTCGACTGTTTTTCTTACATGAGTCTTGAATGGTAGCTTAATAGAGAGAAGAAACGTATTTCTTATGGAGGAGGCTTATAAAGGGGGGGGGGGAGATTGCTTTGTAGAATGGGAAGGTAAATAGAGTTTTACGTTATTTATGGTCTGTGTGATAACAAAACTCAAAGATAAACCAGATTTATCCCTTACCTGGCTCCAAAAGTTTAACGGCTCTAGAGTGACAAGAACAGAACGTGCTGTAAAGTTTGAACTTGTCAACGTATTCCAAAAATGTCTCCGCGATTCCGTACAAAACATTCTACAAAAAATAAGTCTGCCATTACTAACGGTAGAGTCGCGTACGTAAACCAGTGGACAACCAGTAGTAATAAACAAATAAGCATAAATATAGAGAAGTAGGCAGGAGTAGCAAATAAATGCATGTTATTAATTCGATCAACGTTGTAACGTCAAAGTCTTTAGCTTCGTTTGAAGAGCAGAAAAATAGCAAGTTCTGGACTCTTGCACCTTTATCTAAAACATTGCTAAGCTATAATTCGCATGCAGCACTTACTTTAAAATTAAAGAACACAAATACATATGGGTTTATGATCTGCCTCAAGCGGTAAATATGAATGATTAAAACAAGTCACTAATTACGATAAATAAACAAATAAATAACTAATGAAATACCTGAAAATCTGAAACTTCTTCATACTTAAAGAAATCTTTGTCAGTTCGTACGATGTCCTATAAATAAATTTAAGAATACAAAACAAACAAATCAAAAAGGCTACAGAGACATGTTACATAAAACATTCTAAAAAACTTAAGCAGTGCATTGTTTAACCGAATACAACATCTCTTGGTCACTTCGAATTTTTCACGGCTTTCAACGAGAAATACTAAACTGAACCCAATAGTAGCAGGAGGAAGCAAAATGATCAACTTGTGCATAATTAAACAGGAAATCTCAACGCTCTATTCAACAGGAACAGCATAATTAGCTTGGGGTTCCTGTAGCCATTGTTTAATGTGTTTGAAACAAAACTTTAAGTTTAGATCAAGACAAAATATGAGAAGAATGGATGAACAGCAGTAAAAAAGTAAAAGAAAAACAGTGAAAAAGAAACATGGCCAAAATTGAAGCTTGCTGGCCTCACCTCAAGGTTTTCCAAAAAGTTGGTTTGAAAGTCGTAGATTTCAGAAACATTGCTAACCAACGAATCGACCTTAAACGAACAAGTAACACTAAATTTCCAAACATGTCTAGCAAAACTACACTGGCTTCAGTCTTGGGGGTTGCATCCAATTGTACATGGAAAGGTTCATCTTACTATATCCTGCCTGGATACGACAATGTAACCAAACGCACACAGCATCTCAATTTATTGGTAACTTCATATTTTTATAACAAAATGCGAAACCTCTACAAAAATCTTTAAATAATATACAGTAAGAAATGGTTAGAAGAGGCTGGTGTTCTAAGATGTGGAAAAATACTCTCAAATTCATTAAAAATAGCATTTGTCCAGAAAAATTTCAATGCAAGACAACTCTCTATTTTTTTTACTTATGTAAAGCGCTTTTTTATAAAATCTGGTTTACAATCAATTAATACGCCTTTCATCAAAACAAAGCTTCATAGTTTATTAGTCATTATTCATAACCTAAAAGAATGTTACAAAGCTTGTGCCAAAGTAGACTTAGAGCTATACATTTGGTTATCATAGAAATATTAACGTCTGAAGTGACTTTGGAAGATTTACCTCGTCTCTCGATAAGAAACTTTCTTCTTTTAATGGCAGAAGATACCGTTCCAATAATAAACAAAGATTCTGCGGGAAAAATGAGAAACATGTTTAGTAGAAACTGTCTGTTTTTGACTATGCTTATTAGATGATGATTAAGGTAATATGTTGTAGCCTTGTTGACTTGTATCTAAAATGATCAAAAATCTTGTTTTCATAAAATAAAAAAAACTGTGTTAAAAAGGCATACATTTCAACAAAACTTTAGTGTAAATTTATATATGTGTAAATGTTTAAATAAAAGAACAGGATTCAGTTGAAATCATAGTTTAATTGTCTGTCATTAACAGCTCCGTGCCGTCATGATTTGAATGTCAATATACTGTTTTTGTCATATGGATTCACGGCAATAGTAGTTGGAATACTTCTAACACGATGTCTTTTTCTGTCGGCGTATTGGTTATTTCTCTGATATGGTAATTCATAAAAAACTGTTAAATCTGCAATTTTTTTTAAAAATTGTCGGCCAGGGCGGTCATTTGAATAAAATTAGATTATTATTAAAATAACAGTTTAATTTGCCGTATAGGCAGGGCTGTCCACACAGTGGTGTATGGAAGAGGGTGGTTCCTAGTTTCACTGTAGTTCCCAAATAATGGCCCCGAAGCACGTGATCACGAGGCAACAGAAAGAACTGAATACCCCAAGCGTAAGAAACAAACCTTAACATATGTCCGCTCTGTTTCCTGCAGTTCAACGACGATTTTTCTTAATCGCTGCCCAGGCTTAATATTCGTTGGTATTCTGGGGTCATCCGGACTAAATTCGTTCATTTGCCTAAATATGATGTTGACTTCTTCGGTTCTCTAAAGGGAAAATGAACAACTCAATCAGTAGACCGTGATATAACCATGTAAAATGAATTTATGAATGAAAATTGCTTGTGAAGAATAAAGAATAATGAATTAACTTTATGTTTGGCAAACAGGAAACGGGAAACTACTCTATTCAAATGGTATCTGAACCATTTCCCAATGTTTCTAAAAACCTTAGTTCTTAATTGGGTAGAGCCTCTGAAGAAATTGCTTAGAGACCCCTCGGTGGAAAGAATCTTGAAGAATTTAGGGGCAAAACAGTACGTGCTGTAAAAAAAGTGAATTCGCAAAGTGAAATAAATATGTCCCAAAGATAATCCAAAGCATAACAATTTCTTATAGCTATCATACGTTTGAGCAGCAAGAAGTATTTCAAAATTACGGATCGACTTTTAATAATCCTTGAAACTTTTTAACAAACATATACATTATTGATTCTAATTCTTCTATAAGAAGATTTTTTCCTTCACTCATTTAATAAAACATGACATTAATTCATTACCAAATTCTTTCAGTCAACATCAAATGGTTCTGACTCTTCCAGTCGCACTACATATCAACGGCAACTTATGAATGGATCACATGACTCTCAGAGCAGCAACTAGCAACTGAAGATGGTCGTAAATATGATTATACTCACACTTAGGAGGGCATCGATATCATCATTTCGCGCAGGCGTGCTATTACCGACTCCTGATCGACTTGTAACAGAGCTTTTCGCATCTTCGTCGTCATCTATAAAATACAATTGTTCAATACGCTTATCCTATTTGATAAGAGCAGAAACCTGGGCAAAAAACATAATAGAAAGATACACACTCTTCGCAGCGGCCTCCACGCATCCTCCAAAGGCAATCGAACCGTTTTGCAATATAACTCGTATACAAAATTTGTGCAGATTTTCTTTTGGAAATTGCTTAAACAAAATACAAAAAGATTAGCCGTCTGTGGAATGGCAGGCTTCCGTCTAAATTGTCTATAAAACAAATTATCACTTCTCTTAAGAAATACATGATTGGGTAAGACTATTTGGATAAAAAAGTATCTTTCATTTGCAGCCAAAAGATAAGTTAAACGAATCCTGAATCAAGTTAGCAGGGAAATGTTTCTAAATCAAATAGCAAGAAAATTTGTAGTCAAAGCAGAGCCTGTCGGTAAAAACTTGTCAACCCCTGACTTTTACCAAAATAATTTGAGAGGACCTAATAAGACAACTGTAATAAAGCAACGTAGATTATAATGACCCTGTCTTTCTATTGATAATGACGACACAGTCGCACAAGTATTGTTAACAATAGAAACTGTCACTGATTATTTGAAGAAAACTTACCCATTGGAGGAGGCACAATCAGGGTGTCCAGAGTGTCATCATTGATTTCGTATTGGCTGTTGGAAATTGTAACAATTATATAATAACTGAATAAGAAAATATAGACATCTATCGAAAGACAACTCAAATCAAGGCAGTACCTTTAAGGTCATCATTATCATATTGCACCAGGTTTAAAAATGATTGACAAACCTTGTTTTCGGAGGAGGAGGGCAAACTAGAAATGAGATGAGGTTCTCAGTGGTTTGTCGTGTTTTCTTTTGATCATCGATTCGACTAGACAGCAGTTGAAGAGAAACAGACTTGGACGCTACAAAAAGAGTATGGAATAATTAGTGTGAGCGTGGTGATTTGCAGAACCAGAAGCGTTCGAGACCAAGAGCAGTGGCGGAATTCAGCCTTTTTGCACTCAATTAACAATTATCAACAATTATTGTGAAAATAGCCACAAAGTTTCCAAACCTTCTACAACTTGAACGCTATGTTAAGCATAGAGCAGTGAGTTATCAAAACTAATTTAGAAAAGTAAGAAAAGAAGTCGCTTGGACAAGTGTGTGCGTACTAAAAAAATGTTTAATGAAAAACTTACAGTCAAGTATACCGGAGACATAGTCAACTGCAATACCCGTGTCGCGAATGTTTTCACCGTTTATCATGATAATTTCGTCTTCTTCAAGAATCACTGGAAGGGAATTAGGTAAAGTGTCAAAGTAGCAGATAAAATCGATGGCACATAAGATCAAACAGTACCACAGGAAGCATGCCACAATCTATTTCAATTCAATTCAATTTTATTTTCATTCGCCAGCCGTAGAATGGCATAGCGATAAAAATACTGTATCTAGCTTGAGCCGTTATAATTAAAATTATAATTCAAAACATGACAGAAATTACAATAACAGAAACAAGATTGGTTATATAATTTAAAAACTGGAACAAGATAATATAACATGTGGATTACGTTTCATTTTTCTGTGATTTCATGATTCTAATATTTGAAAATGGCTTTGAAAAAGCTTTTTCGTCTGACATGTCAGAATAAGGATCCGAAAGAACACGACGGAAAATATATACCCAGTTGTGGATCGAAATAGGCCAATCAGAAAAACGCAAGCACATGACTAGCATAGTTGTCCAATCAGTGCTGCGTGCCTATAGAAAAATTACCACTGGAGTCCAAGAGAGAAAACGAACTCCTTCTGTCTACACAATCCTCATATTTTGACAGCATTTATTTTCTCAGTAATAAAGTAATTTCGTATATTTTATATCTTTCAGAGCATTTAGGAGATAGTTGTGCTCCTTATTTTGTAGCTTCAAATCACCCTAACGCTTTTTTGGTTTACTCTTCTGAGAGTAATTTATTCGACGGGTTTCATATTTACAAATTAAGCTGTTTCGTTGAAAGAACCTATTTACGAATGATGTTTACACAAACGAGTTCTTGTGGAATGCAAACTAAAATAAGTCAATAAATATATAGTTGTCATGATGCTAAGTAAGCAAAAAATTGCTTCTATAACAAGATATCTGGATAGTATTCGGTGAAAAACGCACTTGCTCTTTTTGCGGGACTTCCTTCGTCCACTCGTGATACAAGAATCCTTCCATCTTCATTCTGGCTCAGTCCAATACCTGATGGTAATGAAAATAATGTTGCTATAAAGAACGAATAAGAAAACATAAAATAAACCAACGACAATATCAGAACCGGAGGGAGATGGCAGTGGCACACGTCCCCTATCTTTCAGAAATGTAGAAAATGTATGGTAATTTTTGTCGTCAAAGAGATTCATTCACCCTTGGGTCGCATTCAGTCACAGCATAGTCTACAGAAAAACTCTGGTCTGGAAGCCTTTTGTTCTAACTCTTTGTTCGTGTTTATTGCAATCACGTGATCTAAGTAAGAGGACTCGTGAAAACTGGTGTATTGGGTTGTTTTTTAGCTTTGATTGTTTCTCGAGAATGCTGATAATTTTACAATCTATTCTGGTGTTGATATCATTAAAGCTATGGTCAGCTCATATTGTGCAGTTCAGGGCTGTAGGCATTTTTGTCGTCACCCTTACTCGAGGTTAAAAATCCTTAGAATTTCGCAGCGCAAATCGCAAGATTTTTTAACCTTGGATAAACGATATAACAAGAAGTACACGACTGTAAACAATTATTTTAGGCATCAAAATGAATCTGGAATGTTTTTATTTGCGAGAACTTCGGCGTGAGGAAAAATGGGCTGGGAATATTGCAGCTCCCCTTATCAGACAACATTTGTCACATTTCGGGCTTCATTCGGAACGATCTATCTCAATGAAGAAACGATTTTCGGGGGGAGATTCGTGCTTAGCCCCCTCCTAAACGATTAACATTCGCACAGCCTATATGCGAGAACCATACCCAGAGGTACTATATTTAGCTTAATAAGTCAAGAAAGAGTCAATGCTATGTTTCTCGAAAAATAACATTTTGTAGTATGTTCAAGCCCAGTGAGGGCCTTTAAGCATTGCAACCTTAAAAGTCCTGTCTTGACCTGACAAATGTTTTGAAACGAAAGTACAAGCCTTCGTGGAACATTGATAAAGTCGAGGAGGTTGCTGCAAGATGTCACTTAAGTGACATACAGATATGGTTGATGTTCGAAGAGACGGAAAGGGTGTCTTCAACAACCTTGTGAAAGAATTATTAGGGAAATACAGGGAGGACACACTACAGGGCGCCCTAACCATCATCATTTGGACCAACGACCGAGATAACGGGAGGCCAGGGGGGCCAGGAGGCCAGGGGGGCTAGGGGGCCTTGGCCCCTTGAAAAACTTAATAGCATAAGTAAAATCTGCTGCCCCCCCCAAATAAAATTTGTATCTCGTTCTTTGTTTCGACAGAACAAAAGCATATTCAACGAAGGGGTATTAGTTGAAAAGTTAATAGATGAAAAAGGAATAAATTAATCAGTTTCAACTTATTTTTGCATCCACATTTCGGGCTTCATTCGGAACGCTCTATCTCAATGAAGAAACGATTTTCGGGGGGAGATTCGTGCTTAGCCCCCTCCTAAACGATTAACATTCGCACAGCCTATATGCGAGAACCATACCCAGAGGTACTATATTTAGCTTAATAAGTCAAGAAAGAGTCAATGCTATGTTTCTCGAAAAATAACATTTTGTAGTATGTTCAAGCCCAGTGAGGGCCTTTAAGCATTGCAACCTTAAAAGTCCTGTCTTGACCTGACAAATGTTTTGAAACGAAAGTACAAGCCTTCGTGGAACATTGATAAAGTCGAGGAGGTTGCTGCAAGATGTCACTTAAGTGACATACAGATATGGTTGATGTTCGAAGAGACGGAAAGGGTGTCTTCAACAACCTTGTGAAAGAATTATTAGGGAAATACAGGGAGGACACACTACAGGGCGCCCTAACCATCATCATTTGGACCAACGACCGAGATAACGGGAGGCCAGGGGGGCCAGGAGGCCAGGGGGGCTAGGGGGCCTTGGCCCCTTGAAAAACTTAATAGCATAAGTAAAATCTGCTGCCCCCCCAAATAAAATTTGTATCTCGTTCTTTGTTTCGACAGAACAAAAGCATATTCAACGAAGGGGTATTAGTTGAAAAGTTAATAGATGAAAAAGGAATAAATTAATCAGTTTCAACTTATTTTTGCATCCACATTTAATCAGCTATCATCTGTTCTCGGGTTTGAGAAAATGGTTTTTTAAAAGTTAGTATAGTTAATCGCGAAGACAGACTTAAAAACCCAGAAATTTTTGTCTCTGACCCGTGCAAATGAGCAAGTTTTCACAGCCCAAGAATCATTGTTTTTGAAACACATGGGTCGCCTGTGTGCGCTGGGCTTAACGAAACTGCCTGCATCTGCTATTGCAAGATGAGAGGGTGTTTCATCTTGTCCCTTTCTTAGGTCACGCGATTAGAATAGAAATGTTTTCAAGTTGTAGATGAGAACAAAAGAACAGAACAATAGGCTTTGGTCACAGTTATTTCAAAACTCACCGAACGGTCCGGAATCGTAGTCAGCAGGGCCGTCTAGTTCAACATCAAGAGACGTTTTCAGACAGATCTTCAGCGTCGTGTATTTCTAGAGAGAAAATTCGGTAAAGTTCTGATTCCAGTATAGCAGAAAATACACATTTAGGCCAAGAACACAACTTCAAGGTTAGCTCATGCAGCCTAAAAGTTCGAAAATAGCTCTTATATAATCTCTTTGCTTGAACGAATCAGTACCAGCAAGATCAACCTGATAAAGAACATTTTGGATCATCATGTTTCTCAGTAGGAACAGTTTTCATCATATTCTAGGTTAGCCATAACAAAAGGCTGCATGAGGCATCATATGTCTGCTTGAAATCGGTTTTGACAAAAACTCGTTGTAGTTATCATCCAAACGATCAAAAAGCAGCAAACCCTGACAACCCAGTGCAGCTTGTCTTCTTAAAAGGATATATAATGTAAAATACTTTAAATTTGCATTTACAAACCTGTTCTTCTAGAAGTTCTGAATACTGAGGAATTACGTAATCTAGAGAAGAAGAGAATGATTCTAAAGAAACAATTCGGTAACTCAGTGCTGTATGAAGAGGGAGACATTGGAGAAAAGGGAGGCACAAACTGGATACACATCTGACAAAACATAAGAATTATTTCTAAGAATGTTCAACGAGGGAAAGGATCTAGCGTTTCTCAAAATTGAAGGCATTTAATGAAGGTTAATTGAAAATAAACTCAATAGGTTAAGCAAGTTAATTGGAGCGGTACTTAAGTAGACAAAAAATAAAATCGAAATTGTTGTGCTAAGAGGTGCATGAAAATAGCCTTGATCAGAACCGATTGGGTTCTAATAACCGAGACTGTTAGACTCTTTATCAGAGCAAAGTAAAACATTTGCTATGCTAACTAAACCCAAAAAATCCAAAACAGAAACGCTATCACATAAAATGCAATTAATTTTCGAACTGAAAAACAGTCACCGTACGGCAAAAAGCTCAACATTGTCTGGTTATTTATTGATAAAACTCTTAACAGGTTAACAAGCTTTTGTAATCCCTTAAGTACGGTAGAGACATTTGCAAAACAGATGGCTTTAGTTTTATGCTCTTAAATGATTAAACCATATCTTATTTACGCAAGGAAGTATATTCATCCAAAAAGGACTGTTCAATGATGGTAACATGACAACCAAAGTCTTGCCAGTTTAAATACAGACAAAAACGCATAGTGTGGGATTTGGGCGATAAAAGCATAAAATGCCACAGGCTTATGGCCTCTGGAACAATGTCTTCATAGTTGTGCTGGTAAAGAAAGAAAAGGCTCGTTGAGAGAAAGGATTCTCTGCCTAAAACCCCTTCTTATCACAAGATATCCAAAAGATGTGCTCACCCATAAGTCCACTGTCATTATCTTCGGAAAGAAGCATTAAGAAATGATCAGCCGGGGGTAAATGCCGCTTTTCACAACTCTTTTGGACTATATCGTTCACCGTCATTCCACGCTCAAAAGGTACCATTGTGGTCTGGTTATTCGGTAGCTGAACTTGCAGAAAGTTGCCGATTCGTCCCCAAGTGTCTCTCCTTTCTTTCATCTGGGATCTCGAGCTGTCATTATCCCCACTGTCTGATGCGGAATGAGCTGACCCTCTATGTAAAAATTGGCATCTAATTAGTCTTAAATCCTTTGTGGCAAATCGAGAAAAAGAATACAAAAGCCAAAGAGATTAAAATCATTGCATTAAAATAGAAAATACGAAACATGTTTATGGCACAAGATTGTTCAAGGCTAGTATTGTTTATCTTGACACGGTCATAACTTCAACAATCTTTTATATTGTCACTTTATATTCCAAAAACCAATTTCAGCCTACCTCCGCTTTCCCCTCGGAGAGTGCTTGTTCCTTATCCCCTCAACAACTTTATCATCGACAATTTTCAAGGACTGCAAAAGCTTAGATTTGAGTGAGTTGCCTCCACGCAGCCTCCTTCTTGTTTTTTCAGGTTTAACAGGAGGCTCTGAAAGTGATTCCCTCACACTCACAAACGCGTGAAAGGAAGCAACAGAAAATACGCCAATTTTTGAAAGAGTGTGTTTGACTGAGCGAGAGACAGAGCTCAAGAGGGACTGTGGATTCGGCACAGAGATGTCTTGCACAGCAGCCAGATAACAGCGATAACGAAAGATGTCGACGTTCAGGTTTTCTAGGCTTCTTTCCCATTCTGATACCTTTAATAAAATAAACCGTACATTACTTTAGGAAAACACTAGTTCATCAACAAAATAATTCAAATTGCAACAAGCTACGTTGCATAAAAAATGAGAAGTGCTGAAAAACTGACCCCGTTCGAAAAATATTAGGTAACAATTAATATCGAAATATATGGATAATAATTAGTCTTTTTTAAAGTGGAAAAGTGTGTGTGCAAAATAGAAAAATAACGGTCTCCGAGCTATTGAAACACAAAATCGGACGATGATCAAAAGTAGAAAAATTTAAAGAACAAAACTGCAAAAAAAAGACGTGTCGCTGTGTTCTGGCCTCAAACTCCTGGAATGCGCGCAAAGCTAAAGTAAGATGAATTATTTTCATAATTCAAGACCAACTATCTTCTCTGATGGAAAGGGACTACGAAAATTCCGATATCATGTAGGTAACACAACGAAAATATTTTTGACAGACAAAAGTTTATTAAGCTAATTATTGCTCGAAAGAAGGTCTCATTCAGGCTAGAAACACTGTCAAAACTCTTGAAAAATGATTTTTTTAACCTTCACAAACATCCATTCCATACCAACCCCATCCCCCTTCATTCTATACCAACCCCATCCCCCTCTATTACATAACACCTCATCCTCCATCTATTCCACACAACCCAACAGCAAAGTAAAGACATACTTCACGACAACGCTTTTTCATGTTTGGTTGCATTTCCTTCTTTGTAGCCAACAGTGTTTTAAGGGGAGGGGGTTTAGTCTTTTGGATGTAGCAAAATATATAGGTTTTCCAAGGAGTAAGAGCACACATTGCACGTTTAGACACTGCTCCACATTCGTTTCGCTCTGTATTGGTTGACAAAAACCCTGAATTTGTATCGAATAAATTTGTTGTTTTACCTGATCAACGATCGTTTGTTTGTTTCTAGCATCAGTTACAACTTTCGACTGTAGCTCCGCCATTTTTCTTAATTTTTCATCATCAGCTATCTTGCTTTCGATGTTGTTGATCTCATTCACCAAAATGGCGATGACATCTGAACTACCCCGTTGCCTGGCGAACGCCGACGCGGCGGCAGTATGGATGCAGTGAATCCAGTTCTCAACTTCAACTTGACTTGTTGTCTGAAGGCGAAATTTGAGTTATGAAGCGAAACAACATCGAAAAGTAGCAAAAAAAAGTTAAAAAGAAAATTGGAGACAAAACTTTTCTACGAGTAGAGAACGAGGAAAAAGGAGGTGTGACCTGAAATTACAAAATAATTGGATTTTTTGGATTACACGCGGAACCTTTTGACTCTACAACGGCTTTTTAGCTTTTTCTTTCATCTTAATCTTATTGATACACGATATCTATTCAGTAAAAAAGACAAGTTATGATATACAAAAAGAAAAACTACATTACAATAAAAATTTGTTAAGGTTACTCAGATATTAAATATATACGCGAAGATTTAAAGTACCAGCTTAGCGTTTACATTCACAAGTTTCATCTGAATCTTAACAAGCTTAAATTTACACACCAAAATGAATTCGATCTTGCTAATTTAAAGATGCTTTTCTATTGCAAGACGGCACGGCCATTATTCACGTTTTGATGCAGATATTTGCATACTTTCCATCAAACTTTCAAGTAATTCAAGTCATTTCAACGACAAACAGCACCCGCTCTTTCAAAATGAATTATGCATAAAAGTGCTGCTTTTGCCGATTCCACGTTTTGTGTAAAAGAGCATTGATATTGTCTACTCTGAGATTGAAAAATTATGTTATCTGATAACAATATTTCAGAAGAGGGGTAATATGAGAATGGTCGAAAAATATGATTACAGCATAGACTTTGACACAAACAGTTACTGAGGAAATCGCTGGAAAATACTAAGAAAAACCACCCCACGGCGAGGAATACGCCCACGATGTAACATAATAGAAGTCCTAGGAGTAAACTTGTTTGAATATATTTCAAAAATTTCTCCTCCCGTGGGGTATTGAGTACATCCTTCACTTATCACCGACTAACACGTTTCAAACTACACCAAATGATAAATATGAAAATGACAGCCTCAGTGTGAGGTACAATCGCCGTCCCACATTACTACTCGTTCTCTTCCCACGCCCTGTGCAGTTAATATCATCATTGGATTCCCTCGCGACCTTTCTTATATAGAAAACAAACAAGATGACGCACCTGCAGGTAATAAGCGTTTCCGTGTTTTGAGCTCAAGCTAAAGACGTTCTCCAATTTTGCGTGTTCTGGTACAGCTTGAACAATACAGCGGTCTATGTCCAATCGATGTGATGGTTCGTCCAAATCCTGCTGCGTGACCGTCTTCTCATCGCAATGATAAAACAACAACTCAATCCCCTTCAGGGCTGTCCAGTATTTCTTCCACTTTCTATTATGTGCTTGTTCCAGCTTACCCTTCTTTGAGTGTATCAAAACATTCTTAATCACCAACCAACCTGCCTTTCGCGTTGTTCCAAACTGCTTGTTGTGCACGATCGCCGAAGCTGGTCTGAGTTCCCCAAAGTCTTCACTAACTCGGTCGCTTGAGTCGTCAAAATCAGCAGGGACATACTGAAGTGACAAAATAGTAGTTCAAGCGAATGCTGTGCTAATTTTGATCTGGTTATTTTGATATTGTGTCTTCTACGTATACAAGGCTCCTTTCAATATTTTTCAAGACAGTGTGCGAGCGCTTCAAGATATGGGGAACCCCTCTCAGAGTCTTATACAGTACAAACCCCCTCTCGACATTTTTTCACCCATGCTTACTTCATCATTTTAGCAGTCAAAAACTGGTTACCTAGCTTGCTCAAAATCTGACATTCTAAAATCGTTTTCAATCATATACAAAATTGGCACACTGATTCATTTCGTATCAATATTGGAGGTATGAAGCAATTAAAAACCACATTAGAAGCTTAACCATTCCTACTTTTGAATCTCAAAACCAAATGTTATTAATGCGAATTCAATGCCACGGTTGGTGTATGAGAAGGTTCATTAAGTACGATCTTATCATTCCGTTGATTAAAGAAAAATAAAAAAATTGCGTCAGATCAGAACTCTCACCAGACTGCTGCGAGAACCACTGAGACTGTTGCTATTGATAGCGAGGCTGTCCATAAGCAAATTATTATCCTCGATCCCATTTATTTGCTGCTGCAAAAATTCATACTCAAGTGGATCCATGTCATTAGGAATGCTGTTATCAGAAGCCCCATTTGTCTGTTGATTGATTCCGTTCATGTCGATATGATTGCCATGGCTGCTGCCACTATCACTGCCTGCATGGCTGTGCCGTGATTGGCCCTTAGGTAGTGGCAAGCTATTCCCCACCTCGTGGCCTATACCGCTGTCGTAGAGATCGCTCGGGTCAGAGACTTGAATGACAGGAGCACAAGATGAATTTCGATTACGTGAAGCACGTCTTGTGTTTTTTGGGTAATCCGTGTTACCCACCACTGGGGGAGGGGGCGACTAAAATACGAACAAGAAATGGTTGATTGAGCAATGCATTAAAAATATCAAGAACCAAGGGCAATGTTGATAATCAACTTCTTTATAGGACATAAATGAAGCTATCTAACTTCAAAGAGGAATTATAAATGATAAGGGACAGTTAGTTTTACAGTAATACTGAAAATAGGTATGTGGTGCTGAAAAAAATCCAGCATTTAGAGACAGAAAACACTGAATAAACTGTCACGAAGACTGAAAACGCCTGTCACTCATACTGACGAAAATATTGACAAATGGAACTACAACGAAGTGATCTTCATATAATGTGTTCAAGATAGGAATGTTGTTTATCGAAAAGAGTCGAATCGCTGAAAAGATTATCTCAAATATTTTTCAGCTTAATAGCTTGATACCGCAAAATTTGAAGATAGCACAGAAAAGCGGAGTTTGTTATGTTTCCACTTTTCCTTGCTATCTTCAGTTTTTTAATATTCTGTGCCTGCTAAATCCATCATTGACCCAAATTGTAAATAAACAAGCATTTGTGACGTCAGCAAACAGTTGGTAGCTTTTCTTGCTATTTGCAAGAAAGAATTTGGAAGCGTTGATCTCTTCAAAAGGCCTATTGAAAACCCTCAGGGTTGCAAATGCACTACATTCCAACGCTGCTTTTGGCTGCTGCCATAACTTCGAGAAATAAATTGCGATGAAAAATCCCTTTTAGCTGGCAGCAACATTATACATATTCCTATTGCGTTCAAAGAATGACTTAGACTAATCCATATCGAGCAGCATTTTAATAAATACAATAATCAGGGATTTAATTTAGAGTTGAGATGACTGCACGTTAGGTTTAATTTAAGCCTGAAAAAGGGATCGTGCTGGCAGAAACAAGAGTCTTTTCAGGGCTATCAATTTATAAGCAGTTACACATAGAGTGACAATAAATGAACACTCTTCACAAGCCTACTGGGAGGTGTAAGATGAGCTTCTTTCAGAACAATGAAGATTCCAGGCGAAAATCCCATTACGTGGCAACACTTTAAAAGAACAAGGGTTCTAATGAAAGCCGAGAACAGGCTCGACGGGGCTCCTCCGCAGAAAACAACAAACTCATTGAGCATTTGTTGCTACAAAAAATTTTTGTTCGCGAGTTGGTAGATCAATTCTTTGCTAAGCGTCTCATTTGTCTGGGTGTAGAGGTATATCAGATTTAAAGAGATTTTCAGCACGCGAAAGGCTTGTCCGTTGAACCTCAGCCTCACAGCTAAACTCGCGTTTTATCGCATTGCATTCTAAAGGTTGGATGGCGAGATTTCTCGCCGCATTTCTGAACAAGTTGTAAGTGTTATGGAAGTGTTTGAAGGGAGTTCCTTCTGAAGCTCAGATGAGCCTTGAGTGTTTTCTTCTCTTTTAGGAGGTAAGACTAGGACTAAGTCATTACACAGAGGGGCAGAGATCTGGCAAAAAGACCCGACAAACAGGAGCAAGTCATCTCGAGTTTCGTAAAGCATTAATCTCGAATTAATCTCATTTGCCGGGATAATCACACTTAAGTTAATAAAAGCGTAATAGCACAACAATGAGCTAGATTGCCTAATTAAAATTCCTATCTTTTTGGGAAACGATTATCCGGTTTTCATTGGACTAAAACGTCGATGAACAAATGATGAATAAACAACTAATTTAACTATATTTATCCTGCCTATCGACACACACCATCTGTAGACACAAATCTCTAGTTCTCAAAGCTAACAGCAGGTTGACTCTAGAAAGTGAGCAGATAAGAAATGACGTAGAAATGTAGCAAATAACACGAGGAGCCTTTCATCAGGTTCCAAGGGAGACAGCTTCTTGTATAGTTGAAGTTTCGTTGTCATGCATTTAAGCACATCACAATTTAACTTCATTTACTAAACAGGCTTGTTTGCTTCGATTTATTTTTAAAGTCATCATTCTCCAGGCAGACGATTCGCTCACTACCTTCTATTATGAACCTTACAAGTACTTACAAGTATGTCTGTTAAATCACACATAGACATCAAAATATCAATCTCAAAGCTTTCCGCGCCTGTGTTCGGAAGGCAAGAAAAACTATTTCTGAATTCAGATACTCTCTATATACACTTCTAACCTGTAAAATTGTACTTGCAGAAGTCATCGATGAGCATACTGACTCAGGTCTGCCGTGGAACTCTGGGACGTTCTAGAACAGATTCGTTAGGCTTTAAGAGTTAATTGTTTATGCCGATGACGAATTTGCAGCTGCAAGCACAATGGTTGTCTTTGGTAAATAAATTATTCACAGATAATTAGAAATGGATTGCTAAAATGAAGATTTCTGATGATGAAAAGCTCTAGCTAACCAAGCATTACAAAATCTTATATTCTGAATCCTTTTGCCGTTGCATTCGGTTAATTCCAATTAACAGAAGTTACATTCAGAAGCAGCCATTAACTCAATGATGTCATTCCTAAAGATGATATCGCCTTTCTTTCTCCGTACGAAGAAAGGAAATCATCAAAATCAAAATCATCGAAGAGCACATGCCATAGCCACAAACATAATCAGAACGAGTATATGGAAAATCCACACCAGATGGGCAGTAGGTACCTCAAAATAAACGAGAATGTCAGAAGATCATCAAAGTGAAAAGAATGGTTATTACTTACAACACACATCTGGTAAAACTTTCTCGCATCTTTTTCTGAAACAAAGTTGAGCCCCCATGCTCCACCTAGAGAGAAAAAAACCATATATAAAATAAACATTTGGAGCATTTTTGCTTACAAATAAACTTTGAAAGGCTGTGTAAACTATAAAATGACGCTAAAGCAAGTTTACATCATAAAGAAAAAAAACCTGACATTGTTGAATACACTTCGCTCTTACCTGACACAATGCGTTAGGGACAGTTTCAATGATGACACAAAAGAATGGCTGAAGTAGCATATATAACCTTTATTGAGGCTTTTGCATACAATAGAATATCGACAAGTTCAAATTTAAATGCAAAACGCCTGAATAAAGTAATTTAAATTAACAACAATTTTAACTAGCATTGAATAGCCAAACTGGACTTTTGTCGTTTTGTAAACAATCATTGGATAATCCATTTTCAGGATGCTCTCCTGAAACAGAAATGTCTCCAAGCATATGAAATCGTTTTAGTAGAAACAACCTTCATTGATTTGTTTTATCATTACACAAAGTGCTGCTAGACGAGATTGATTAAGCTCATATCACAAACAAAACCATAAGCTGAAACAGATTTGATGACCAAAAGAATTTAAAAGCTCCTGGTTTTAACTATTCATTGTAATAGCTGTTTCCCAGTAGGAATCAGGCCAAAAACATCTGACAACACTAATCCCAGTCTCATTAAATATGCACACTAAACAAGTGTGAATGCAGATTTCAACACAGAACTTTATAAAAGCAGCTGGCAGTATCAGCACTTTATGTTTTCACACAAACAAACTAAAAAGATTTCTCTTAATCACTGTAAAGAGGCAATTTAAATGTTTGTTTATGAAAGATAAAACTTCATAGAGGATAACAGCCAAGGCAAAATGAAAACTACACTTATCCAGCTAAAGCATTTGTTCTTTTTGACAAGGAAAGATCCTTGCATTAAACTAAATGTCCAGTTGCGACTTTCAAAAAAGTTGTAACTCGCAAACTATAGTTTTCTGCAGATGCTCAAAGGTGCCAGATCATAAAGGCTTAGTCAAGTATCAAACCTTTTTGCTTGTCTCTCCATTGCACAAAGCAGTCAGATGTTCTTTTCATTCGATTGGCTGAAATAAATACAGTCTCCTTTAATGATAATAGATACAGAGTAAGAGAATTTTAAATAATCAAAATCAGCATTGAAAAGTGATTCATTCAATTAAAAAAACAGCAAGCATCACTGTTTATGAACTGCCAACATTTCATTGAATAAAACCATGATACCAGAAGAAGTCATTATACCAATTTACCAATTTCTGTGATTTACTGAAGGTCTAGGTAGCAAGTTTAAAAAATAAAACATTATAGTAATCAGTAGCATAGTAAGGGAGAGGCAAGAGTGAGCAAAAATCTTTTTGAAAAAGAGTGTTTTCTGGCATTCTGAAAGGTGTGGGCCCAGGTTTTTTTTCACGTCTATCTTGCCTTTCCCCCAATTTACCACCCTGGCTACGCTACTCATTATGTTCAAGAATTTGTAAATACCTGGTAGAGGTATGTCAATGCCATTGTTCTCTCCCTCTCTGGTAATTCTAAGAAAGTAGCCCATGAGCCCCTGCAAAAAAAGATTCTTTGCATTAACCTTTGCACAATTATCTCAAGGTGACATGGATCTGCACAACTTGAAAAAAATGTGCAAATCTTAGATGAGCTTTGTTTAAACAGGATATTGATTTGTACTCCCTAGACAGGAAATTTGGAAGTAAGACCTTATATAAAAATAGCTAGAAAAACCATATGCTCTTTTTGTATTGATCACTGTTTTTCAGGTATCCTGGCTATCCATACAAATGCTTAATGGAAAACAATTGATTCTCTATGAATGCCATGAAAAGCAGGTGAAGAGTTTGCAGTTTGCCTGGAGCTTTGTGCTAGAAGACTCCCTTTGAACTAACTGAAAAACGGTGAACTCATATGCCACACACAGTCAAAGATATGATGAGATTTCAGCTTTTCAAATATGTGGATGGCAGCGTGAGGAGAGTTGCCAGTTGTCTGTTATTCCAAGGGTAGGAACCACAAGGTGTGGTCATATCAAGAGAGGACATTGCTCAATAAGTAGAGCTTTCCTATGTCCTAAAAACATCTTCAGAAGCAAGGTAACAAAAAATACAAAAAAAATCAACAAGGTCCTTTTTGGTAGTAGTTTCATTGTGCTGTGATATCACTGTCAGAGGAAAGAGACTAAAATGTATGAAACTATTTTGTAAGGGGTTTTTTACATAAAATGAACTACATTCAAATAATCATTATCTGCTTAGAGATTACATCAGAAATTAGCATCTAGACATCCTATTCATAAGATGGAGAAAATTTACCTGACATTGTCGGGCAGACATTTGCACAACAGAGTGGAACGCTTTGATCCAATGGGCCTTTCCTCCATCTTTACTAAGGGCGTTAACTTCAGCATAAAAGCTACAAAACCAAACAGAAGAATATAAAAAGTGGATTCAAAGATTTGGTTATGCTTATTTTTGATGATGAACTAAAACATGAAATTTTGTTAATATGAGTTTTATAATAATATCGAATGATGCATGTGTGAAAAATTTTAAATCACTTATCAAATAAAAAGAAAGAATTTGAAAAGCTTAAGTTTTTAGATGATCTTATTGCTTTGTTTTTTATGTCAATAAGCTATCAAATAGCCTTGCATCTTGATGTTAAATGGAAAGTGTAAAATGTGTATAAACAACCAACTGCAAGCTCAAGTTATCAAAAAAACAACTTGTGTAAAGGTTAGATGATAAAATAGGCTATTTTGCAATTGACAAGGCAGGCAGAACAGGAGGTTTTCATATGCCAGCAGCGAGTTTGGTGAAATAGCATTGCAAGCAAAATACTTAGAGTATTGCTTACAAATAGCAAAACCAGTGGTAGTTTTATGGACCGTGGGGCCTGATACCTTAAACATCTGCAAGGTTACATGTTTTATTTTTTTCTTTGATGTGAGGCCCCTCTGGCCACCACAGGCACAGGACATTGGGCTATGCCCCCTGCTGGACGTCCTAAAACTGTCACTGTGCAAAACTTTCTCCTTGTGCAAGGGAAAATATTTTATGTCATGAGTTCGGATCTGCAGGCTTGTGTGTAACTTGTAGTGAATGTAAGTTTTCCAACTGGGCATGTTGGGAGGGGGAAGGTCTGCACCTCAAGCGTTACCCCTATGTCTCAAAAGTGATTTGCATTATGGCTGAATGCAAATCCTAGAGAATATTGTGCAAAAGATTCCATTGAGATGCAGTCATTTACTTTACAAGTGTACCTTACGGAATCACTGTTACCATAACACGTTCCCTGCAAAAACCCAAAATTTTACAAGCACAGTTAAACAAGCAACGAGATTATATGGGCCTAGTATTGCTTAAAGACAGAAAAAAACGGTTCACTTTTGCACTAAACTACTTCTACATTCAGCAAAGCTCAAACGCTTGTTTTCCACAGCTAGAGGAAAACCAAAAATGGCATAAAAAACTAGACATCTTTTAGAACTTACCTAAAGTTTTCTACTTCGATTTGTACTAGGCCCTCTTCCAAGTTGAACTGGCGCCCCAAATGGGGTCCAGACTCCTCGCTCGTTGTGTTCCCAATGTTTGCAAATTAATTTGTCAAAATCAGAAATTCATTTTCAAGCAAAGATCAGTTGATCAGTTGTATTTGAATACAATCTGCGTGTTACATCCTTTGATTCCTGTTTTTAAAAAATGATTCACAATGACAGCTTCACCCAGGTGTGCTTTATGATAAATGATCAAGTGCAAAAATACGCAAAACAGACAGCTCACAGCAACTCTATCAAATCTTGCAACGATATTTTTTCATTATGTGAAGAAATTAACGAAACTGCATTGTTAAAGGAGGTATTATGCTGGAGAATTCGCCACTCGATCTGTAAACAAACTCTTTCCGCGATATTTACCACAGTGCTATTAAAACCTTCCCTGCTAACAACGCTTTGTTGAGAAAACCAAGAAATAAAATTTCCTTAAAACGCTGAGCACGGATTAAAAAGTGAATTCTCTGTACTTGAAAGCTTATAATTCCCGGCTGTGTCGGCTAGAACAGAATGCGTCCAACCGGCGGTCACAACAAGTTATGAAAATGTGTAATCTGAACCCACAATACAAAACGATGGTTTCACATTGAAAGCAAACCAAAATCCAATTTGAGATCAAGAAGCTCACGTAATAATCTTGATTCGTGCTTAAGTCAAGCTTTAAAACAAATGATCCTCGTTCTTTGGTTTTGATCCAAAATTATGATATATGTACTTTGATGAAATCTTCAGGATAATGACCATCTGATCCACTGGTGCTCCTTCGTGAAATAGGCCCTTGAGAAGAAATCTTAGCTCAATGGAGCAAGGCTTCAAGCCTTAACAAAAGCCAAGATGTGCTTTTCATTGACAGCAACAAAAATTAAATTTGTGCAGCAGCTATTTTAGCTTCGCCTTCTGCCGAAAGTACATGCTCAGGATCAGATTTGCGTTAAACAAGCAGCCAACAGGTTGACCCGCTTACACCGTAACACCCGGAATCCTTCGCATTACGTATTCAAGGGAACATGTGAGTGATTTAGGAGGATCTACAGTATTCCTTTTGAAACGCAATTCCCATTGTGTCTGTTAATCGAGACCTCTGTAACAAAGGACTGTCATAAGCCCACATGCAAACGTAGCAGAGAGCTTGAATAAATATTCCTTTTCTGAAAAATCAAACATTATCAACAAAGCATTTATCAGGGGGTAGAGCTCTGCCTAGATTTTCGTTGCCAAGGAAGTTGAAGGACGCAATGAAGTTTGAGACAGTTTTCATTTTTTCGTTAGAAAACAGTCATCAAAAAACCTTGAAGTTGCCGCACGTAGTTAGGGTGATAAGAATATTAATAATGCAGCGTTTTTAAAAACAGAAGGACAACAACAGTTACTTTTCATGCTAAAATGATTGCAAATTTCCCAGCGCCCACTTCTAGAGCACTGTTCCTTAGAAACTACAATGCTCATTTCAGATTTTGAATTAAAAGCCCATTGCAAATGATTTTGCAAAAGTTCTCTGTTCTTCGGCAAAAAAGTGGGAAGAGGGCCGTTGTCAGAGGCGTTGGTGTATCGCATTCAAGACTGTATAAGTACTTGTTGGGAAGAAACTAGCAACTCTAAAACCTAGGGTAGAAAATTCGTTTCAAAGGGCTCTTCATTCCTAGTCTCATGGGCTCCGACAAAGGTTGAAAAGTGGGGGGCCAAGGGAAAATTTAACACCCATAACAAAAGATTTTGAAAAAAACTATTGTTTTGCAAAAAAGTGGGGTGCCAAGGCCCCCCGCCCCCCCTCCTTCGTCGGCGGCCCTGTGTTGCAAACATGTAATGAAATCAATTTTTAATTTGAGGTCCAGTTTCGATGACTGACAAATTTCGATTGCGTCAATGGATGTTCAATGAATCCTTTGTTCTCTAAATCTATTAATAGTTTGCATTGTCAAAAAGCATATCTTGGCCATTAATTACCCCTTACTTTCTTTTCATTGTGAAATCTCCAGCTGTAAATGGTAAAAGAAAGGATCAATGGTAAAAGATAGCGCTTGTGTAACCAGGCACTCCTGAAAGGGAAGATAATCAAGAGTATGGAATGTAATATTCCTAACTCTATGTACAGAATAACTAAACGGGATCTTTCACCTTTCTGTGGCTTATAGGATCAGGCACTGGGTACTAGTGGACGATGTAATGACGTCACGTCACGTAGAGTTGTTTTACGATACATTCGATTATATTTCGGCTAATTTTTGAGTCGTGATCTTGGATGAAGTACACGCATACACAAGGAAATACTAAACGTAGCTCTAATGCTAATACAACCCTCGGTTATCTGCATATCATAGCACGGTTAGTACCTGTTTTGAACAAACAAATCCTCAATCAATACAGGAGCTACAAGAGTTTTCTTGAGCCTCTTGAGCGAGCGCTTGAGCTAAGCAGTTTGCATACCTATATCTTTCTGGCCTACATTTGTACCTTTAGTGCACTTGGCCTACATCTTTCATTGAATTTCTTTCATTGAACGTTTTCTACCCTCTCTTAATTAACGTGTATGTCCTCGTGTGCCTCCTAGCATTTCTTTTATCCTTACTTTGCTAACAGACATATACACGTGGTTTTTCTTTGCAATAATGAAGAGAAAGTCGATTTTGATAATGGCAATTCGCACAAGCTGATACTTGGTGTATATAAAAATCCTAGAATTTTCCTTCCCAAAAGCAACATACTAAAAGGGAAGGATTGCAGGTGCAGGGTAAGTACAGAACAACAGCAGTGGACTAACACGGGAAAGGCTGCCTTAGAGAAATCGTTGAAAACAAGATTTTTGGAGCTAAACGAATGGTAGACAGCTCACACCGAAACATTACACTTGTGAGTTATTTTCCATTTTTAAGTGGTTCTCCACAATTAACTTAAAGGACAAGTGACACGCTTTTGGCGCCAAATTTTTTTTTTCTTTTAACTTAAAGTAAAATGCTGTATGAGAGTGCTGTTGAAATATTTTTCCTTTCTGATTTCATTTACCTACTTAAAAACCCTTTTCAAATTATGGCGGGAAATGAATCACGTGACACCGTGACGTAGATTGTGATAATTTGTTTTTGCTGCTACTGGTATACAGTGCAATATCAACGTTTACAACACGCTTCTAAACGAAATCAGAGTTAGTTATCGGGTCATTCTTTTGCAAATTGTTTTCGACATTAAGTAATTCTTGTAAATAAGTATAAATAGCAATAAAATGCGCCACTGTATTGCTTACGGATGCACACCAAAAGTAAGAGCTGCGGCCACCGCCGATGGGAAGAACATATCATTCCATAAATTTCCAGAGGACAAAGCAGTTAGGAAAGCCTGGCTTGTCAAAATAAAACGAGAAAACTTTGTACCAAGTCGACACTCCAGAGTCTGCTCCCTTCATTTTACAAATGAATCGTTTCTGAGATCGCCTGTTGTGAACAACTCTTTGGAAGTGACGATGAAGTCACAACTTTTGCCAGATGCCGTCCCCACGTTATTTGTATATAACAAAGTTCAAAGGCGTATATCTGGTGCCCGCAAAAAGAGAATTCATTCAGAAGTAAGTCCTATTTTTTACTACAACTGTTAATTCAATCGGGAAAACCGTGGAGGGGTGCGGGGGCAAACGACCTTTTGTAACGGGGGCATAGGGGCGGAAGTATATTCCGTAAAAAAATATACTACACCTTGCTACGTACAAGACAATTTTCTTATACCTTGTCGTCACTAAGTTACCGTAAAGCTATATTAAAATCCCCCGGGTTTTTTTAATATTCGAGGTTTTAGAGACAGGGGGCTTAATAGAAATCGGGGCTTATTAGAGAAGGGGGGCTTATACAAAAATCACTGGGCTGCGTGATTTTCAAGGAATTATAGAGACGCTGAAGACAGAATTGGACAAGAAATTTTTGACTCTCAAACACACAGTGGTGGCGCCAGGGGAGGACTAGGGGGGCTACAGCCCCTCCGTCGGAAGCATCTAGCCCCCCCATCGGAGGAAATTTTGGGTTATTGTTGGAGCGAATTTGACAAAGTAACATACAAAAATTGCATATTTTAGTCATTTTAGCCCCCTTGTCGGAAGCTCAAACCCCTCTGTCGGAAGATTTCTGGCACCACCTCTGCAAACACATGAAATGAGAAATTGGCAATATTACGACGAAATACAACATGAAATATGACTAAATCATTGCAGTCTACACTGTAGTTTCTCTTGTATGAAAAAGGGGGTTATGTCAAATTTCGGGGCGTTATTTCAAATTTCTGTTAAATATAAATTATTGACCTATAAAAAAAAAGATGTATATTAATTCAAAATTGACTCACAATTTATTGAGAGAAAAAATATTTTCAACCAGGTTATTGAATCAGCACTTGCATCCCATCAATCGAGTTCAAATGCTGAAAATGAGCTTATTGTTGAGGAGACCACTGATCGGATGGATGCTATGGTTACTGCGGACATAACAGATTCTGTTGTAACAGGTGATAATGATGATGATGCAAAAAAATTTGTTGATGTCTCTGTTCAAACAGATTCATGCAATTGCCGCTGTTTTTGCTTTAAAGAAGATGATGTACTGTCTCAGGAGAGTACCATCGAGAGCACAAAAGAAATTGAAGAATCTGATTATGAAACAGATGAAAGTGATATAGAGGAAAGTGAGGAAAGTGATATTGAATATGAAGAAATAGTAGATGTTTCACAAATACCCTTGCCTGCCCACAAGGATAGATATTTTCTCATACCACAGACCATTTTGCTCACGTTATTCCAGTTATGCCTTGTACCTGGTTGTTTGAAATCTGCAACGGCTAAAATAGTTTCAATTATTGGGACAATGGTGAAGATTTCAGTGAGTTGTGCAGCTGGACATGAAACTACCTGGCACAGCCAAAAATACCACCAACAACTGCCCATTGGTAATCTACTTGCATCAGCAGCTGTATTTTTGAGTGGAAGCAGTATTGCCAAGGTATCAGTGATGATGCATCATCTTGGAGTGCCATTCATTTCTAAAAGAACTTTTTACAGGCATCAGAAGCTCTATCTAATCCCAGCTGTCAATGATGAATATCACCGACAGCATTTGGAGATCATAGAACAATTGAAAGGAAAAGAGATTATTCTGGGAGGTGATGCAAGGTGTGATTCTCCAGGCCACTCTGCTAAATATGGCTCTTATACCTTTATGGATTTGACGCACAACAAAATCATTGACATCAGGCTTGTACAAGTAGGTTGCACTGACTATATGTATGTATGTATAAATGTAGGCATCAGCCTGACTGTATGTGGGTCTATCAGATTTATGTAGTTGTGTTTACAAATAGAAAATATTTTTGTATGTGTATTCTGTGAAGTATTGTTTAGTATATCTTCCCTTGAAATGATCTCTTTGAATCATACCATGAATTGCTCATTATTCCAGGCAAATGAGGTTAAAAGTAGCTACCATATGGAGCTTGAAGGTTTGAAACGAGGACTTCAGTACATGCAGGACGCCAATATCCATATTGCAGAAGTGGTAACTGACAGACATCTTCAAATAAAGAAGTATATGAGAACAGAGCATACTGACAAAAAACATAGCTTTGATTGTTGGCATATATGTAAAGGTATATCTGTTTCAAAATTTAGTTTTACAACAGTTTCTTCTGTTTAGTTGAAATCTTTAGGACAAAATATTTAACAAAAAATACCTACACTGTTTTCAAAGTGGAATTACTAATTTTCAGGAGTTGAGTCAAAGCTGAAGAAGGCTGGTCAGAAGAAGGGTGCCTCTTTGATTCAAAATTGGATAAAAGCCATTGTAAACCACATCTACTGGATTGCATCAACATCAGGTATCACTCTAGAATAATTATCCACCTGCTTCTAGATTTTTAAAAAATTTTCCACCCCCCCCCCTCTCATATTCTAACACCCTTTTGTTATTTATTATATGACAGTGTACCTCTTTTTCGAATAATTCCTGCCAAGGAAAGGCACTTACTAAACAAAAAATGACTATTTTCAATTTGTCCAGCCTCCTCCTTCCAATTCTTTGAGCTATTAACTTTTATCATATGGAACTCCCTTATTATAATAATCTTAAACCAGTTTCAACCCCTCCCCCATTAGTTCTCATCCCATTTTTAATTGGTACTTGTGAGTACATGAAATGCAATTGCAAACAAAGGGATAATGTTAATGATACACTATATAAATTTGACTATGTTTTTACCTTTGATAGGTCATGAAAAAGAGTTTAAAAAGGAAAAATGGTTATCTGTCTTGAACCATATGTGCAACATTCATGCTGGACATGGTGATCTTTTCCCAAACTGTGCACATGGAGATATTGATGAAAGGGACTGGATTATCAAAGGTATTTGGACTTTTTAGGGACAATATAACACAGCATATTAAAAATTAAGTAGCATAATTGAAAATGATTATTGATTTCATTTCTTTAAATGATGTTACACCTTATTATAAAAAACATATGATCCACATGTTTTTACTTATTTCACATTTTTATCTTAACAGAAAGTATACCATACAAATTACTAAAACCTATCATTACTGCACCACTGCTTGTGAATGACATTGGCTCCCTGTCTCCGTTGTATCAAACATATGGATTGGAGGTCTTTCACAGGGTGATACTCTGCTTTGCTCCAAAAAGTCATCATTTTTTCTACTGGTCCATGTTGGCACGGTGAGACTCTGAAAACCTTTAACCTTTATGCATACAATTTAGCAGATTTTGTCATTTCCATATAAATCAAAATATACAATAGATTTTCAACTTAGCTTGCAAATAAACAGACAAGCCACAATTATTGATTAAATAACTGCAGATTGAATAATGTGTGTGTGTCTGTGTATGAAACAGAAGTTGTAAGACTAAATGCAGTAAATATTTTACCCACAGATTACACCTCGCAGTTCTTCACTACAATGCTAACAGCCAAATGCAGCAAAAAACAAACAAAATGGGGGGAAAGCAATGGCGTGTTTGTTATCCAAAACATAAAAAGGGGCAACTTGCTGTTGTAAAACCTCTAAAAGAAACTCCAGTATTTGGTGAGTCAGGATAATTTTTTTGAAAATTTGACTATTTATTGTTGAAAATTAAATCCCCATCCTCTATTGGATACACCTAATAAACTAGTTGTTGAACATGCACAGATGCTTCAAATTTCACAACAAGGACCCTCCTGATGCCATTTTGTATGCTGCCACTTTTTGATAACTTTTGATTGTTCAATAACAGAACTTTGGTAAATATTGTCCTCTTTTCGAATAGACTATGCAGAAAAGCTCATCCAAGATGTTTTGGCAAGGAGGGAAGCATTTCCAACGCTGAAAGAAGCTGCACTTGACATAAAGGAAAGGCAGAAGGAAACTCCACCTCCTCTAACTGCTGGTTATGCTACAGCTGTCAAAGATCACCTTATTGCACACCACAGATCTAGATTTTCTATTACTTATTAGGTTCCTCGCATTTTCATTTGTAGGCATAACTAAAAATAGACATAACTCATATAAATTATGAATTGGTTCACTAATATTCAAGAATGTAGGTATAAGTTGAAATTTAGAGAAGTGTAAATCAAAAAACAATCTAATATAATAATCCAATAATCAAAATATAAAATATTTCAAAAATCAAAAAATTTAAAGACAAGGCATCAAGGAATATAATACTAGAATCCAGCATACGATTGTCCAGGGAAAGCTCTTCTTATTGCAGCTACTGCACAGGAAGGGTGAACTCGGCGGTTATGACGTCCAAGATGTCCATAGAGGAATCTTGCAAGCTGCCGATATGCAACATGGCGATAGGTTCTATTGAAAATGTTTATAATATTAAGTGAGGAAATTGGTTATGGTGATAGTTATGCACTGAGGATAGTTCGAGAAATGACGATAATCATAAACTTTACTTACTCATGCGGTGGTTGTGTCCCATCAAAGGGTCCAACATACTGAGAATAAATCTCTATTGCCACACGAACTGAATGCATGTTAAGACAGCAACTACGAAATCCGGAATGAGCTGTAATACAATTAACCCCTTCTTCTCCCAATAAATTCTCAACAGCTTCGATCTCCCTGCAACATATTGCCTCAGCTGCCTTGTCCATGCTGACACAACTCCCACATTTGCACCTAGGTAAAAGTCGTTGGAAATTTAACCCCTTGACACAATTTTTTACAACAAAACTGTGTTTATTAAAATTATTATCTTTGAATATAATTTGATTGCAAAAAAACCACTCACCATTCTGTATTTCCAATTCGTCCACTGGGATGTTCTTCTTCCGTGCCACCATTTTCTAGGTCGTCCTCGGAGCTTGATGTTTCCGTGATCGTATTCGGGTAGTTGTTTTGTACAAGAGGTTCAAATTGGTATGGAACGATTTCCAAAGAGTTATTCTCTGCATAATCGAAATCCGTTTGAGAATCTGCCATGTTTTTTCTGAGTTATCCGATCTTTTGTCTTCGTATTCCTCAAAATGCTACTTGTTGTCAATGACAGGAAAATTCCGAGTTATCACAATGTACGTCATAGGGTCACGTGATAAAAAGTAAAATCGCGCCCCCTGCGCCCCCTGATTAGAATTTTTTGTTCTAAACCAGGAAAAACTTACTTCTAAATGATGATCTATAAGTTAATGAAAAGGAACGATAGGGTGAAAAGTGTGTCACTTGTCCTTTAAGATGTTATCACAAATGCAACTAGTTTGATCTTTCGGTACAGTAAAAAGCCCGTGACTATGCATCTTGAAAGCGTTTGATTGGCAAAATATCAGATTTTTACTGTAACTATTCTCGATAACGCCTGTACCAAACTTTTTTGAAAATAGATGTTACATTCAATTCTATGAAAAAATGAAGCTATTGAAAGGATTCGAAATCAAAATTGTAATATGATGTCATTAATTGAATTTTCGCATATTTTTATACATGCAAACGAAAAATTGAAATGGAAAACAAATTAAACAGCTTATTACGGTGAGTTGATAACAGCACTTTATGCTTTTAGGCGCAAGGGAATTCGAAGGTTGATTTCGAAGGAACAAACGGTATCAAGTTATCCTATATTAAGATTGTGGTGGCCTTCCATTGAAAAAATAAGAGTGTTCTTTGCTATCAAACTGCTAATCGCTATCAAAACCGTTTAAATAATTCTTTTCAGATTTCTTTTGCTTGCAAGACAAGACACGCTTTGAAAAGAAAAAGGTTAATCAACATGTGGGCTCAGAACATACTCACAAAGTAAATGTGTATACAGTCATTGTTAGAACTATTTACATAACAATTTTACAACAATTGAATCCAGAGCTTGAAGCCAGTCCTAATAAACTAACTGCGATTCAGCAATGCTTGAGTTCTCTTTGTTATTCTTTCAATTACAGGAGTTTCCATGGCTTCAAAACAACCTGAAATGAAATCATGATTGCTAAATCATATGTTGTATGTCGACTACATTCTTTTTCTTTCGACTTCGGCAGCTTCAAGTAATTAACGCCTGGGATTTAAGCCGATTTCTTAATTTATTTAGATATCTAGCCTGCCTCTCATTGAAGTTACATATGAGAGGCTGCAGACAAATGACGCTTATGTGAGGAGTAGAACCTCCTGCATCTATTAGAAAAAATGAATTGTTGGCAGAGGATAGTGGAATATTTTTTACATTATATGAATCATCAAGTAATTATTTGTAACTTAATAGTGAACGTGAAAAATGATCCTTGGAGGAGGAAAAGCGTTTAGATAGTGTTGAAAATGTACGAAAATTTATGACTATTAGAAAAGGGTTGATAACGCTCTTAGCTGAACATAACTTGTAAAAATTGACAAATAAATGAGCTGGAAACTGAAATACTAGTTTGTAGCAAATAAATCTTTCATCTTTGAATCAAGATAGGTTAAGCCTCAAAGTTTCGAATCAAGTTCAGGCTAAAGAGCAACCATAAAGGCACTCTGCCAAAGGGGCATTGGATACGCAAAGCTCCCAAGCCAAAGGTATGACTCTATCTGATTATCAAATTTAAGTATACAGAAGTTACTTGTAGCTCAATACCTCAGTCCTTTCTTGGTCTTGTGATTGCGTCCCTTGAGGACGGTCTGTTGCTAAGCACAAGAGTGTTTACAGATGGACCGCCTCGTGGAGAAGTTTCGCTTCTGTTGTCATATTCGTGTGAAGTTAGAATAGCTTTCGACGGTTAAGGTCATTTTATGGCAAAATGATATAGAGCTAAAATACAGTCGAAAGTCTGTGGTTGAGGCCACTCTAAGCCAAGGGTTTTCAATCAGTAAATAATCTAGAAGGTATCTCTCCAAAAGGTTGAAAAGCAATTAAAGCTAAACGGAACAATAAATACAAAAAAATTTACAGTGCCATGAAGTAGGAGAAGTTCAACGGCTGAACGCCTTGACGAACACCATGATGAAGTTCTTTAATAAAAACAAAAAAACCCTCCCTTATTTGGAATTGTTTTCATCAGTTTTTAGGAAACCTGTCAGAATTTTGATGATTCACCGTAGGAAGGAGGATTTATTCTCAGGTTTATTGACACTATTCTGTATTCAAATGGCATTTGAGAATAACTCTTTACATTCCACATTAGGTTTTTCAGAAAAACCAGAAAGAGCAAATTGAGATAAAGCTCATTGAAAATCGATTTATTTCTGTAGCTTATTGAAATTGTTATAAGTAACTTTCAAGTAATAAATCATATAAAAAAGCTTTATAATTCAAGGGCAGCCTACACCGCTCACTAATAGAAATTCATTTGACAAAGGGGAACGCTTTGATGAAAAGATACCAGCAGTGACAGGCAAATAAAGATTGTCTGTTTCGCTAATGATTTCGATATAATGGTTGATTGATCCAACACCAGAGCTGCCTTCAACACCAACAGCAACAGCAAATATTTCAACATCCAGCCGCGTTGCCATCCCTGCTGCAACCTACAGAAACAAGTATATCAAATCTTAGAGTTTACAGTGAGAAATTTGTCACCTATAAAGGGAAGCATATATACGAACGTATTTCAAATGTTTTAAAACAGCAGAATGGTGACAAGAGTGGCGACTATCGTAGAACGAGAGCTTTGCTTGTTAAATTCAGTACAGAACATTATACAATCCAACTTTGTAACTCAGTGTGTAAGAAGGGAGAACCGCAGGATAGGCTGTCCGCCGGATTCTGTGAATCTTGCAATGAGTAATAATACGAAAGATATTCAGGCACAAAGCATGTCGAAAATATTTTTTACTCTGATGAAGCCCTGTATGCCGGGGCGAAATATTAATATTCCTTAAATTCAATTTATTTTGAAAATTTCATCTCGTTACATTGGATTCTCGTCGTCGTATTGCTTTGTTCCTTAATATCTTTGTAACTCAGCCTCGTTTACATAATGTGGTATAGTCCTTGCGAAAGTGGAAGTAGATTTGGAGGGGCAGTGAATGAAGTAAATGAACATTAAAGCAACAGTCAAGGCTAGCGACAAGGAGATTTCTACGTTTATTGCTGTCACTAAGATCAGTTTGTTTTATGACGGCCAGTTAAACAATACACATCTTGTTTCCCGCTTGTCGAAAAGACTACTATCATATGGGGCTGCATGATTGAATCGTATTGTCATTGAAAAATATGATTTTTTTTCTAGACTTTATAGTACTGCTGAATAAAACCAATGAATTTGCCTATTTGGGATTGATAAATCACAGATAATTTTAATCTGCTTCCAAAACAATATGCCACAGTCAACATGGAAGATAACAGAATATTGCTTACTGGTCCAGGTGTGTAGATGACTTTCAATCCGGTAGAAGGTGGAGGCTGCTTTACTTTGAATCTACAATTATCGATGCCCACATTCTTCAGCATTACTGTCTGTGAGTATGAAACACCCTCCTTGAGAACACCGAAATCAACCAAGTCGGGGTGAAGCTGAAACCCCCGCAACCGGGAGGTTGTCTCTGGTTTCACTGCTCCTGCTATTGAAGCCGTCTTTACCTGACGCCTGACTGGCTCCTCGATATTCATAAACTAAAAGGTAAACCCTAAACATCAGCAACACTCAAACCTTAACAGACTGCTCTAAAAATTTGCTTCAACCACTTGTTTATGATTTGAATTGAAACAAAGTAATGGCCAAAACAAACACTGCTGACTAAAAATGGTTACAGCAACAATATCGATGTGAACAATTTTTCGGCGCTACAAAATTTGAAAATGTCTATAAAAAAGCAAAAATTTCACAACATACTAAAGGCTCTTTCGGCTGTCGTTTGGAAACGTCAAGATTGAAAATGTATACCCAGTTGTGGATTGAAATAGGCCAATCAAGATTAGTATGTTGTGAAATATTTGCTTTTTTCAAAATCATTTTCAAAAATTATCGATCTAGATGAAACAAACACTAAATATTTCATGATCATAAGAACAATTTAAGGCTTCTTTTATACAAGCAAAAACATAATATACGCCTGAATATAGTTTCTGGCGAAAACCTCAAAACTACTCATGTGGTAAGAATGGATTTCAACGTTGCAAAGCGACTAGAAAAAAATACCTTTTTCCTTAACTGGACAATTTAAAATTTTGTCACTAGCCTCTAAAATATTTATAAATATAAGTAATTGTCATGGCACATGGAATTTTACTGGCCTTTAATGATATTAACAAGATATACTATTTCGCGAATAAATATGACGCATTACGTGAACACTGCATTATTCACATTAACTGATGCATTGGGTAAATGAAATACAATTGCAAACAGATATTCACAGAATCCTCCATTACCTTGTGATTTGGCAAAGCACCTGGCTTGGAGCCCTTGATCGAGGCAGGCAATCGGACAGCCTCTTTTCGTGGGTCTCCAGTCACTGAGTAGGTTAGGCTTGAGTACCGTGGTGATTGATCTGTTGTCGGAGGTGAGAATAGAAATAAAAGGTCCTTACATTGTAAAATGTGTGCATGACAAGTTTGATAAATTTATGAAAAAAGTACACAAACAGATGTTGTAATGTAAAATATCTTAAGAAAACTCGCTGAATTATTAGAACCTAAAGATGAAGCTAATTTTAGTCTTCAAACCAAAAACATAATTTTGTAGAAAAATCATTTGATAAGATCAGCATTTGATGAGATTTGAAGAGCCCTCGAAAATTCCAGTCGAAACAGACAAAGCAACCAGATCGAAGCAGACAGAGGACTTAATTTATGCTGATAAATATCAGTTTTGATCTTAATTCCTACTAAAAGTGTGTCAACATGCTGGAAAAATGATAAATCTAAAAATTGAATGACAGTGCTTAAACAGAAAAGATAACCTAAGCTTCATTTGACTTTTAAATATCGGCTTTGATCTTGATTCTGTTTAAAAGTATGATAACTTGTTGGAAATTGAACCTTAAGTATTAAGCCAAAATCTTTCACTACGGCTGAAACGTACACTTTATACACAGGGAAAATTTGTCTTGACGAAAAAAGACATTAAGTTTTTTACCTGAGATTAGATAAGCTGATCAGATCAAAGAAACAGGTCGGACAACCAAAATTACTTTTCCCTAGCGAGTAAGCTTCACAGTGGTCTACCACTGACAAACTTTTGGCTTATGGCAGTAAATGATACAATCTTAATAATATAGTTTTTATGCACTTTTATACGAATGGATGTTCATACCACCATAACCCAAAGTTCATTACTAAAAGCTCTTGCTGTCAAAACAAGACTGATAACATTAGATATGCAGGCATACCTCCAAACTGGGTGTCGATGGCGAATTCTCTATTAGGGGTCATAATATATGCTTGTGACAGCTCATCATTAAAAGGACCAGTTTCTTGCAATTGCTGCTTTCGCAAAGTAGTTTGAAGGAGATTTTCGTCCCTCTCAACATGATGCTCACGTGATTCTGGCATTTCTTCGATGCTATTTTCCATCTTAACATGCGAGCTGTTTTTCCCAGCATGCAGTGGAGTGGGGTTGTAGGGTCGGCTCCTACTTTGAGTGTCTCTGTGTATTCCCAGACCCGAGTCACCATTTATAGCCTCGGCTGGCGTGGGGTTCCCAGGCCTAGTCAGGCTTAGTTTGCTGTTGGCTGGGGAATCTTTTCTTGATGAGTCAAAAAACTCGACAGAGTTCGATTCCTGGTTCTCCACATGATTCTGTTTACGGAGATCGTAGAATTCTGAGAACAAGAAAGAAAAACATTCATATTCTTTCAAAATGCGAATTTACAACTTCTTGGATGCAAAGAGCAGCATATTTCTACCTGACCTGTAACTTGATCAATTGTTATAATATTAGAGGCACTTGTTGGCACCAAGAATATCAATAGTCACTTAGATCTACTAGTAGACCTAAAGATATGGAGCTTTTCTATATGGCCATTATTGCATACTGCATTCAATGACACAGGTATGAAACATTTAATATTTACTTGAATAGTGGACATTTAAATTTCCTACCAATTTTCAATATTTACATTCGATAACTCTGGACAACCCTTAATTCAGGATCAACTTCGAAGACAAATAAAGTAATTCCGGTCATTAAAATGGTTCATTAGTATTGAATTGAATTGAATTGAATTGAATTGAATTGAATATTCACCATTCAAAGACAAAAAAGTTCATGCTGAGTTCAAAGGAGAAGAATGATTTTCTAACTCCTTCCTGCGACAAGGAATTAGGTATATTAACGGCTTACCACCAGAAGGATGACTCATAGTGGATAGCTCGGGTGTTATGCCATTTGATTCCGTCGAGGTGGCACTGACAGGTCGATAAGACGGGTGCACCGTCTCTTTGGCTAGATCGCTAGCCAGTCGTTCAAGCTCCGGTTGTCCTTTTATTGCATACAGGAAGCGCTGACCTGGAAAAAAATCAGTCAACTCAATATTCAAACGCAACAAGATGCTCTTTTAGACAATCAAAGAAAAAGTGTAAGGTGCAGGCCAATGACTGTTAAAAATCAGCTTAAAAAATGTTCAAAGAAAACGATTCCATCGTATGCCTTTTTTTGAGGCCTTGAGCTATCTGCTACAAAAGCCGATACTACATCCACTGCGACATGATCCAAAGTCAAACGCCATTTTCAAAGTAGGATAAAACTTTGCTTTGACAACTATGTTGAACTTTTTTTAAAAATCGTTGTTTCCTTTTCAACAAAATTTCACAAAATTAGGTACCTAAATATTTTGGTAACTAGCTTTCTTTCCTGGCAACAAGGAATGTCCAGTTTGAAATTACTCATGATCAACATAATTAAAAGAAATTTTTCACCTTCTTCAGTATCAAAATATGGTGGCACTTTCCCTGAGCGCAAAGCCTCCTTTGCATATTTAAGCTCCGCAATCTCGATCTTATCTTTCTCCCACTCCTTTTCGAGACGCTGCGGTTTCGCTCTTTCTGCTGGCGGCGGAGGTGGCACTCTTGTTGCCTCTAAATATTCCTGGCCAAGGCTGCTGTCTGGGATTGCTGGCTTGGTTAAATTTCCTAGGGAATGCAAAATGAATTCAACAGGTTCATGGGTAATAAATGTGGTTTGTAATGCTTATGTGATATACTGTAGGACTGAATTAGGTTCTGCGTGAGAAATGGGATGGTAGGGCTGTTTATATTCTATAGGAACAGAGAAATATCAATTCTAGTTCTAAATTTAATCCAGAATTTGTTCATCTGAGTACATTCCTTGGTAGGAAAATAAATCTGTTTCCGCTAGGATCTGCTGATAGAACCACTTTGTTTACAAGAAGCATTAAGCTGAACAAAAGTGATTTTTTTAAAAACAATTTCACTTACCTTGAACTTGCTCTTCTTTAACCATCATATCTTTAAACTATTCAAAGAAAAAATGTATGTTAATTTGTTCTTTGCTTTGAACACAAAAGATTTTAAAGGCATAAAACGGAGGAAATAAAGAATTACTTTTTCAAGAAGCTCCTGTGCGTTGTTTTTCTCCTCCACACTTCTAGGGTCATTAGGCAGCAAATCTTTCTCTAATGCCAACTGTTCCTTGAAGAGTCTTCGATAATTTTCAATGCCTTCGAGCATCTTCTTTCTATCTTCAGGAGTTAAGCCACTGAAATGAGTTATGTATCGCATTTCCAGTACGTTTGGACAACTTCTTGGTGGCTGAGGGGGCACTGGTGTAGGCTTTGTTGCAACCTGAAAGGCTACCCCTGAAGAAAAAGCCAAAAATACTCCTGTGATTTGCACAACAGCAAGCAGCTTGAATTAAAATAATGAGTGTATCCAAACAAGAATCATCTAAGACTGTCGGTTTTTAATGGATTCAATGTATCAGAACTTCGATGAGAAGAAATCTTATCACTATACCTGCATTGCTGCCAAATATTGGTCCTGGCGACTTAACTTCCTTTGCCGGCAATGTTTTAAAATCCCTTTCCTTCAGATCAGATGGTATTATGTCTTCTTCGTCTTTTTGCATCAACCAGATGTCACTATTAGTCCCTTGAGATAAGAAATAACAGTAAAATTTACTCTGACTTATTTTTTCTGAACATACTTGACCCTGAAACTACCTCGCTCCATTTGCTCGGAAAATACCTGAACAACTCTTCCAGTAGATATACCGCTGTGAACAAAGATCATTGATACCAAGGCTGTATGGTAATTTAGGAGACGAAAAAGTCAGGAAACGTTAATGAGAGAACTGGTGTATTGTTTTCAAAGGATGTTTAACCATTATTTGAGACATAGGGCATTGTATTGTTCAACATATATACTTGATTGAAGTTTAGGGTTTATCAAGGTTGTAAGTTACAAAGTATGGAAAAATAAGAATATCTTAACAAAGTATAGCGAGTAAGAAATATTGCAGGTTAACAAAACAATAGCTTCTAAGTAATTAAAACAATGGAATTTTTAAAAATTAATAATAAAAGTCAAAGTCCAGCATAGGTTCGAACGCGAGCGAATTGCCAAATGATGAACAAGTAAATAAGATGGTTATTAGTGCATAGCTGTACCAGAACTCTGTTATAAAAATAACTTAATATCGAGTTTGAGACAATTGCACTATACTTGTGAAGCAGCAAAAACTACCTTTAAAAGGACGGAGGACTGTTATTCCAGAGACATCAGTCTGGTTCTTGGCGCTTGATTTTAAAACTGCCACACCTGGATCTGTTTCAGCCTCTTCAAGATAAGTTGAAATATCAGCTTGCCTTAAGAGTTCCTCTCCACTTCCATCTTTGTGCAGCACAAAATATCGGGGTTTCAACAAATCCTTGACACCTAAAGTTGATTGAGACATTGAAAACTGACTTTCGTTGATGAAAATTTTCACGATCAAAAACAAAGAGAAGCAACTACACCAATTTCGAAAAGCTCACTAACGCCTCCAGCATTCTTGTTTTTTTTTTAAATCCCATTCACTATTTGTTATAAAAGATTGATTTCTCAAAAATGGGCTTATTTTCAGCAGACAATGAAGTACCTTTAGCGGTACAAGTTGTGCTCTTGTTGTCACAATGAAATATGCTTTATGTAGCGACTCACTCTAATTGAGGCACTTCACTAATTTCCCTTAACTGACAATCAAAATAGTTAATTCATCCAAAAGAGAAATTTTCCCCTGCATTCAACTTACCCAACAAATCTTGGCCTCGTTCCACTACAGCCTCTCCCATAGCAGATACACTGAAGCTGTTTCCAAGGTCATCAACGGCAGATAGGCAATTATTCGATGAAGGCTTTATGACATAGACACCAGAAGGTGACCCATGCTCGTCAATGTAATTGAAGAGAGAGGCTAGATTGCCGGCGTTGTAGGATGCAATATCTGGGACTGTTTTCTTTGGAACAAATAAGGTTTCCCCTGAATGGAGCAAAATAAATATTAGTTATAACAAAGAGGTTCCAGAAACCACAGATCTAGGCAAGCAGGCTGGCAAGCCAAAGCGGATACCTCAAGAGCTAGGCATTTTTATCTCTATGCTGTCTCCATTACGTTTATTATGTTAATTATATTGTTTTCATCTATGCAGTTGAAGGATTGACAAAAAGGTTGATCTAATGACACACTAAAATCGTTTTCCAAATTTCGATGACGTTTCCGATAAAACCAGATCACTGAATCAACTCTTCCTTTTATAACTGTGATATTTGCAACCTTCTTACTGCCAATTCTCGATGGACACAAAAAACTAAAAACATGGTTCGTTTATGACTACATGTGCGTTCTCAATGATGATGATGATGATGATGATGATTATGATGTTGTTAACAGAAAGAAATCAAATAATACTTTTGAGTTGTACCTTTATCATTTACAAAGACAGTTGATGAATCAGGCTTTGCGATTTTGTATTCTCCATTCAGTGATGCAGTAATGACGCTTCCGTTCCCAAACACTGTCTTTATTTCTTTCTTCACTTTATTGATGAGCACTGTTGCATACCCAACACATTCAATCTAGAATCGGAAGCAAAGCATTGAAAAAAGACTATTCCAGTGCTTCTAAACAATTTCAGAGCGTGGGCTGGGGCAAAACAAGAATTAAGGAACGCCCATTTTATGAATTTCATATTGGTTTTGAGTGTCAGAAAAGATCTTTAGTACACAAACAGATGATAATAAGAGAACATAATTTTATTTGAAAATTCACTTCGATACACATCTCAATAATAACGACTTGATCAAAAGCTTAAATACAACAAATAAAAAAAATTGTAACGAAATGATCTATGATCTACAAGTATTTAGAAAATCCCAAAAGTGAATACCTTCACACATTCCATTGGTGCATGCGGCCTAACTTCCTCTTCTCCGGTTTCATTGTCAGTTCCAAATGCGAATTCTTCAAAATATGACGTGATTCGTGTACCATCACTATGCTCAACTATCGTTGTATTATCTGGCCGTTTGACTGTCACCACGCCATCTTCTCTTGTTTCCACCACCTGAAAAAGATTCTAGAAGCGTCAAAAATAAAAGAAAACAAACATAAGGCTTTCTTTGCTAGTTTTCAAAAAGTACATTTAACACTTAGATATTTTCTAAAATTTTCTGGACAGTCACTTTACAATTTCAAATACATCAAAAGCTTGAAGGAAAATACTGAATTTCCTTATTCTACGAGAGAGATTTGTACGGATGAGGTGATCAATTGAAAATCAATTTTATGATGATCTAGAATCAGAAAACTACATAATCAAAAAGAATGTAAAAGTTTAAAATAACATACATGCTCCAATCCTACACGTAAATATTTGAAAATAATTTTTCTTGCAACCTTGTTAAATATTGTGGTATATCTAGAAACTAAAAGTCTTCTTTAGTATCTTGTAAAAATTACAGACAAATAAATCATTGCATTGCTACCTCCCAGCTTTCAACACTGATCTGACAAGCTTGTTAAGATGTGTCTTTATTCATTTCAGAAAAAATCATAAATATGAAATAGTTTGACAAACCTGATTTGTTCTTGGACATACAGCTCGTGAGACGATGAGATCTTGCAGCCTGACCTCTTCAGAAGTCCTGTGATATTTTTCTCCCGATGCATTTACAAGGAACCACTCAAAAGAGTTTGTTTCCATTGAGTCTTCAGCATTCTCAACAACCTGTTTAAGATTTACTCCTAGTTTCTTTAGATTGGACCCAGAATCACTCGCCAGGCTGGCATTTGGATCAATAACATCTGCAGGTTTATTTTTGAATACTGGAGAAACAATGGAGGGGCAACTGGACACAGCCCCATCAGCAAAGAGAATCTCCACTGACCCATCTCTCATATACTGAAGAAAAATGACAAAACTTTAAAAGTCATTGAATTGGTATCAAAAAGCCACTAAGATAAAAAAGAGACTAAACTGTAAAAATGTAATGTCACCTTTAATGTCTTACATCTTTCGAGGAGAAGACACAGATATGCTTTAAAGGCTTGAATTGTAAATGAGAGGCTTTTCGTATTTAATGCAATAGTCTTTAAATATGTCAAAAGGCTTTTAACAAACAATATCACATGTTCCCCGATAATGTCCAATGATATTCCGATAAAGTGCCCTATTCCAAAACAAGTAGCTCTCACAAAAATGCAAATAAAATAACATAATACCTTGACAACAGTTCCAGTCATAGTCACTAGTCTGGAGCTTTCTTCTGATACTTTGGTCCTTGTCTTTTCACAGGAATGTTTTCCACATCCTTTGACGACATATTCTTGCCGTACATGCAAAACCCTCGAGAAATCTCCATTTTTGATCTCATCATGCAGAAATGTCAATTGCAAGCCATCAGGACAACTGACAGACAAGTTACATGTGCTAAGATGCGATCTTCTCATTTGGCAAACATCGCTAATCGCATACTCGATTTTGTCCCGCGTCTCTTTCTCTTGTTGCCTTTCTAATTCTTCCTGTCTTTTCATCTCGTCTTCCTTGTTTCGTTTTCCTTTCGGACTGTTGCCCTTGGGGTTCACAGGATTGTTATTTCCACCCAAGACGGGCAATTTGTAAACTGCATTTTTAGCATCAACTAAAGATGACGATAGTTGCTCCAGCCTTCTTCGCCACGCGGTTGATGTTCTGCAATCAATTCCAAGGCGCATTCCATCTTTGCAATTTATTGTCAAAAAACTGTCTTCAAAGCAAGGATCTGTTATCTCTGGTAAGGGTGGGATTTGCGAGATCAAACGCAAGTACTCATTCTCTTCACCTGCTTCCTGTCCTTCCTCCTCTAAAAAAAGAAAGAAAATGCCACTCAATGTGAATGGCAAAATATGATGCAAACTAGGGCCAATTCCCAGCGCTCTGGTAAGTGGCAAAAAGGGTGTTTTGATGAGAAAAGAAAAGGAGAAAGATCTTTTTTCCTATCTCAATCAAATATACACTGCTTAAACTAGACTTGAAGCATATTTCTGAGGCCAAACTGTGGAGACTCTGGCACCGAAGGCAAAATGTTTCGACGATCAAAGAATTTAAGATTAATCCAAAAGTTTATAAAATTAGCAAAGAGACTTGTTTAAAGAAATACCGTTGTTGGAAATATCCTGTTTGCTAAGAAGTGACATGTTCCACGATGCATCAATGGAATCTACTTTGTTTCCTTCTTTGGACTGTAAAACTGGGTTCTTGATATTCAAAACAATTGTATTATCACTATTGTACACAGCGGTCCGGATTGATGTATTGCCATTAATGTACCCGGACTTTTCAACTTTGATCAAGTCACCGTCACAAGGGAAGAGATAGGAAGTCTCCCCCGACACATGCACAAGTTCGTCTCCAACATCATATCCATGAAACGCGTACTCTTTCTCTCCTTCCTGTTCCGCATCAGCATTATGTTCTTCTTCTTGTTCGGGTTTTTTCTCCTGGTGCGACTTCAAACTCTTTCTCGCTGTACCAGCCCGGGATGCTGTCTTCCTTGCAGAAGGAGTACGCTTCATAGCTGTTGAATATAAGGTTACGTAAAACTCGTATAAAAGGGAACATACCACAACATGGGATGTTTATATTGCTCAAAAATCCGCTTAACTTGATAAATAAAAATATTGCTTAAAGTGGAGAAAGCTACTTTTTCTGTATTTGGGTCATATTTCAAAATGAAAAGTCCTTCATTAAAGGTCTTCTCTTGACCTTTTTAAGCCGCAAACAAGACAAAGGTCTTAGAAACAAAAAACACCACAATCGATAATATCGTCTTCTCTAGAATAGAATCTGCACCTGCTAAAATCGATGCCATTCTGTTAAATTCCTCAGGCCATTTAATAACCTTTGCAAATGAGAATTAGTAATTCCGTTTTTAGAATTTAAAAAGATGAATTGTTACCAGAGCTCGTTTTTTCCCGTTTATCCGGTGAATGGGCTTTTTTCGATTCCGAAGGCGGTCTTTTACCCGGACTTCTACTTTGGGCCCTCGATTTTCGGTTTTTCTTTTTGCTTTTATCGTCTTCTGCTTCTTTCATCTCAAGCATTTCAGCTCTAGTTATCAACTTGTGACTAAAATAAAAACTCATGCTTGAATAAGTCACAACAAAACTCACAGGGAATATCTTCTTGAAAGTTTCTATGATTAAAAAGGTGCACTGTTAGAACACTAAAACTCCTTCCAATAGACAGAAGACAACTACGAGGGAAATACCTGCTCCCTGTCTTCACTGGCACAGGTGTTGGTTCTCGTGGTGGTGCATCAGGAGTCACTGGTCTGTTTCGAATTTCCTCTTTGGTGTCCTCTTCCCTTTGCCAGTCGTCTATTTCGTCGGATACGTGCTCAAGATAATTCCTGAAGCCGACGTTCGAATGCAGCCATGTTTCCCAGCTGCTACAGTTTCTCATAAGATCGCTTTTTGGGTTGTGGAGGACCAAAAACAGAGACGATAGGCCGCTGTGGTAATACATGTCCATGAAGGGTCTAAGGTCCATGGCTTTGTCAAGGACCTGAAAAAGAAGTAGGCGCCAAGACTTTACATACACGTGTTAAAAAAATCTAGCTTCAAATGACTTCAACACGAACAAGATTCAGAAAAAATCATCGAAAAAATTGAAGATTACTTTCTTGAGTAGCTTTTGTTGCAAATAAAGTATAACTGATTAGGACTGACACTATTCAAATGCGAAGCATCAATCCTATTAATGAAGAATATAATATAATCAATGCGCCCAAGAACCCATGAACAGATTACGTAGCAGCTCATGAATCAGTTACTCTCAGGGTTCAGGATAGTGCTACAATTTCAATTAACTTGACACTCCAAGCCAAAGGACTTCTCCAATTAGCGGACAAATAGTATTACCCTGAAACTAGTGGCGTCCAGATTACGGGCACCTTCCTGCAACAGACAACTCCCTACAATGGACACATTCCTACAACGGTGCCTCCCTACAAAGAATAATTCCCTACATCAGACACCTCCCTAAAACAGACAACTCCCCACATCAGACAGCTACTTACAACAGACAGCACCCTACAATGGACGCATTCCTATGATAGATATCTCTCTGCGATGATCACCTCTGTGGGATGATGTACCAGTATATAGATGTTTCACATTACCAAAAGCGGATTTCTAAAAACTTATCTCTTGAACATGTAGCATCATGACAACGATTGCAAATTCGGCTAAGAATGAAACCTTGTATGGGATAAAGGCAAATGGACTCGTAGTCATCTCTACCTTTCCTTACACAAAGTTTAAAAGATTTCGCATAGGTCGTGACTTTAATTTACAATCAATGAAACGTACTTGAAGAAATATCTTTGAGTCAAAGTGCTCTGAATACTGATATTCTGATAAATCCCTCAATCTGCTCAAATCTCTGATTTCAGATATTGCTCTGTCTTCGTCTATACTAGGTCCAGCATCTGCATCTGTAAAACAAAGAATTTGCTGCAAAATGAAAAACTTTGTTTTTATCAAGTGAAACTGAGGCTATGGAGATTGTTACTAGGTTGTCAAAAAACGACGTCAGAAGGGTAGCTGAAGAGCAATACTCCTTACTAAAGAGCCGGTGTAATATGCGTTTTGATACCCTATGCAAAAGTGTAACATTGTGGAACGCGATGTGTTTCAAATCATGTGATTTCATCGTAGTGCGATGCTATGACACGTTATGAGTAAAAAATTGAACACAATTCTTGGCGAGTTTAAAATTTAACACTTGTCAATCAAGCAAACTTTGGACTCGCCATTAATGTTGTACTTTTCTGCATAAACTTAGCAAGGGAAATCACAGCACCGCTTCTTAGCACCCCCCCTTTTAAAAATAATTCGATATGAACCAGAACATTTGTGTACCCGAACCGTTTTGCATGCTAAATTCCACCATTCGTTTTTGAACCCTATTGTTTAAATGCTTGGGTACGTTTTTGCATAACCAAAACTGTCATGCATTTGGGTACCTGGACCGAAATGCATAAGGTTACCGAAACGCATATGACACCGGCATCAGACATAGTATATGCTCGTAGGAAAGTACAAAAATATAGAGATGAGGTTAAAAAGGCTAGAAGAAATGTAGTAAAATCGACAAACACTAAAATTTAGGAGCTTCTCGCCGAGGGTGTTCTAAAACGTACGTAACGTTACCTTGAAATTCTTTTTGAATGATATAAGGATCGTCCCAACCAATGTGCACTGATGATTCATCATCATGAGGATGAGAGACTTCTCCATTACAATCAACATGCTTTAATGGCAGCACCTCAAGGGCCATCAGTGCCATTACTTTGTCGAATTTCGATTGGTTGTCAAGCATATTGCAGCAATGGGCCAACTGCTGCTTTCTAGTGAGTATTTGCTTTTTGTCGTCTTCAGCATTGGCAAAATGATGTATCATAGAGGCAACAGAATGCAGCTTGTAAACGCTATCTTCAGCCTCATTAGGAGAAACATCTTGCATTCTATTCAAGTGGTGTGTACGTTGGGTTCTCTCATCACCATGGTGAATAAGGAGGGGTTTGCTCGATACATTCTCTGAACCATCGCTCTGTAACATGGCCATAGATCGTATGATATAAAACTTAACTTCAAACTGGGAACATTTCATAGCATACTATAACCAATAATAACCATTGAAATGGTCACACCAAAAAAAAATAAAGTGTTACTTAACTAAGTTTACAAATGTATCATTTTCAATCATCATACATGAAGTAGATATCTTTGAAAAGAAATCTGACGAATAATTTTCAATAGATCATTCTAGAACAAAATGCTATACCTGTGGAACTGGTTTTCTCAATCCAAGAACCTCTAGTTTAGAGTCAATGTACTGTCCAAGCATGTGATCGAGCTGGTCTTCCCTGGGAGGCAATGGATCATCCATGGGGTCTTTCTCATCAACTGTAGCCTCGACCTGCCTCAGTAAGGAGTCAAGAAGCAGCGGAACACTATGTGACTCAGTCGGTACTTGATCCATTAAGTGGTTGTAATATCTCATGTCCACATACTTGGCACTTGCCTGTCGCATTCCTGTAGCCGTCTCCAGACCTCCTACGGGTGGGCAAAAGAAACCATAAAATAGAGAGGGTTTGGAAGACAGAAAATTGAAGGATACACTCTACTATTAGCAAATATTCACAAGGTATGATCGAGGAACTTCGGCATGGTAGTACACATACAACAGAGCAAACTGAATCAAAGTAGTTATTGCAGAGAGTGTTGACACAAAATGTTGACATCCAGATGCTTTCACTGTGTCAATTTTATTAAGAAATAGTCTATGATTGGCAATGGCTAAACTCTTAGGTAAAATAATAAGAGAAACATTGTAAATTAAAACCTCTCATAAGCAAAGAGTTATGACTATAAAATAGTCGCTGCGTAGAACTACAGTATTCATTACAATCAATCATAGAAATAACATAAGAAAAATAAAGAATCGATTCTATGAATAAATACGCGTGCTGCCTACCTGCGGAAGCAACTGATGACGTCAACGGGACGGATCGAGCGGTTTCTTTTAGCAATGGGATATGTGTCATTTTCAAATTATCGATATATCGCTTGTACCTTTTCTTTGAATCAAGCAAATCATAACAAAGATTAGCAGCAAGTTCAAACAGCTTTGTCCCATAATCAGTCTAAAATTTAGAAGAAAAATTTTTTTGAACTTTATCTTTCAACATGACATTATGATTTACATAATATCGAGAAATAGACTGTAATCTTCCACTAGCTTATTAAAGAAATTCAGAATATCAAAATATAGCTTTTTAAAGAGTAAGCCATTTTCAGTATTCCTTCAGATGTTACTACTGGTTCTGCATCTCCATAAAATGAAATTGAACAAATCTCTTTAAACGATTACCAGCAACTAGGTTATTGGAATATCCACATCATAATATGCAAAGGGCCTTAAGGCATAATCAAATTACATAAACGACATCAATGCAATTATGATACAATTATGTTTGGATACAACAAACAACAACATTATTGTGAGGGCTTTTCAAATAGGTTTCTGCACCAGTTCATTGGGCAAAAAAACTACTAAAAGCAGTTCAACCTTTTGAAATGAGAGTAAAAGTTCCCTTTCATACTTGAGCCTCGAATAAAAAAAGATCAATTAGATATCATACCTTTTTATCTTGCTCAAGATTGTTTACCTCTCCTTCAGGGACAATGCTGTCCTTTATGACAACTGACAACTTGGCAATATCTTTTATTCTCGTACCGGATGCAGCCTCTTGTATAATAGTTTCACTGTCTCTCCAGAACTTTTGCAACTTTTCCTTGAGTTTCTCCTCTGCTTTTTTTGTTTCTTCGTCGTTTTCTTTTTCTGCCTCATTGTTTTCATCTTCAGCTTCTTCCTTCATTAACAAACCAAACTATGTTTAAGTTGAATCAACATTGGGTGCATTTCAGGCCAAAACTTCGAATAGAATATGCCTTTGAATACGATAAAGATTTATTTTCTACTTCAGTAAAAAATAGTTCTAAAAACTAACATCTTAGGAAAGGAAAATGTTGACAGCCACAGCTTTCGACACTGTTCGATTTTATAGCATCAAGACAAAGGCAACCGGGATCTTTTCCAATACAGGTCATAAAAATGATCAAGCATTAAATCCAAACTTTCATCATTGTATTTTAATGCAAAACACAATTCAATCTGCAAAGATTCCGTTGCGGTACTATTCAATAATTGGACGTTGTAGATGTTATTTATCCATGCCAAAGCTACCATAATGAACAAAGAGAATGAGACTTGTACAAACCTGTTTTTCGTCAGCTTTGCTGACCTCACCCATATCTTTAGTCTCGTACGTTTGTGACGTCACTCTTATAACAGCATCAATGCCGACTCCAATGTCAATCAATTGTTGGAAGACACGAGGCTCATAGATCGAGGTGATGACGACGTAATGACTGGGATCATCTGTGCCATCTGGCTCGTCATCTATTTCAAGAAACTTTTTTGTTAAAAAGGAAAATATTTTAGATAGTAATTCCCAACCAGCAGCGCAAAAGTATGAAACTTAGAAATTACTCTAACTTAGATCAGTCTCTTTTAAAGGTGCTAATATAAAACGAAACTATTTTTCCATTGACTTATTTAATGATGCATTTAGCTACTAACTTCTTAAATCTAGGTTTTCATGCTTTGCAATGAAAAATAGGAACACGTGGGCTCTGAGAATAGCCTGCAGAAAGACTGTCGTGATTTAGAAGAAAATATCAAAATAGATTGTTCAAGTATACTATGATAGGTCATACCAATAGTCTTGAAAGTATCTTCGAGTTCCCCGCGTCTTTTCAACTTTGTATCCTTCTTTGGGGATGCAGGGGCATCGTCCCGTTTCCCCTTTTTTCTACCAGGTGACTGTGACTTGGACCGTTTTCCGGGGGAGCTACCAGCATTAGAGCGACTTCTCTCTTCTAGTTTTGCTTGCTTAGCTGCAGCTTCAGCAGCCTGCAAAAGAATGTAGTCATCATCAAAAAATATAAAAATTCAATAAATTTTATGGGAAATCTCTCCTGATCCTATTTTCTCCAACAAGGGTGCATTTCCAAACACTCCAACACTCTTACTGTATTGGTTATATTTACATAGCTTGGTTTAATACAACGAAATTGTATCAAAAACGGGGTTGCCCACGCCCAGCATAGCTATTAACATCTCTTTTATCAAAAGAAGAAAAAGATCAAATTTCTATGGACATTTTAAGCTCCAAGCTTGAAATGCTTTATTTCAAAGATGACTAAATACAATTTTACAGTTCAGCTGACTGTTTGTTACAAATTTGATACTAAAAATTCTTTAGGTACTTTGCAATGGATGAAGCATAAAATATACAATTAAATAAATCTAACATAATTACCTTCTTCTCCTCTTCCCTTCGCTCAAATTCTTTTTGCTTTATCATCAACAACTTAAACTTTAGAAGCTTTGCTAATAGACTTGCAGGCACATCTTCACCTTGTTCAATAAGAACCTTTATGGAATCAATAACTTCAAAGAATGGAGGTGGTTTGGACATCTTTACTTTTCCGACTTTGCCATGTGCAAGATCTTTAATCTAAGATTGGTAGATCATTAAAAGTCCAGTCTTTAATTAATTTCAAGAAAGGAAGATGGGAAAAAAGTTAACTCAGATTAAGCTATGAGCATGGTTGATAAATATATATTGCAAATAAATAGACACAGAAAAAAGCATGCTGACTTGAAAAAAACCCAACAGAAAATGTTGTCTAAGTCCTCAAAATAAGTGAAATGTTGAAAATCCTTTCTCTACAAATATTCCAAGGTCATAGGCACCTTGTGGCTTCTGTTCTTGGACCCCACTAAGTGATCTTTACTGCCATCCAAACCCCAAAGTTAAATGAATTGGTGGTAAATGTGCCTATTATCACCCATTTACAACTCTGTCCCTGAAAATCTAAGAGACTGGTATTTTCCATCATTCAAGCAGAATATGATAATTCTCAAGAATAGTAACTATCTAATCATGAACTCATATGCCCAGGGGCCAGGTCTTTGCTCTTTAATAACAACACAACAACAACAAAAGTTCTTAAGAAACCTCTTTCAGGAGGGCATCATATTCAACCACACTGAATCTCTTTCTAAGCCCTGTTGCAATGCTTTCAGACAAGACACTGCAGTGTTGCACATCCTCAATTTGATTTGGCACTGCAAACACAACCACAGCCTTCCAGTCATCCTGCAAAATAAAAAGTTTACAGCTAGTTCTTTTTTAACCATTTTAATACCTGTAGGATTTAACAAGATAAATTATGGCATTTAAGTCATAGCCAGATATTTTACAATTACACTTTGCAGTGGCGTGCTGGGGGTGAGATCGCAGGGGGGGGGCAAAGGGTAAAATGGCATCCCTCAATTAGATATATTCAAATTTTCCTTCAAAGTTTTGGAAACGTGCAGAAAAGTACAAGAGCTCTAGAGCACACAGATCTGTATCTATCTGTGGCTAGTGAAAGACCTTCAGATGAGGGGTGATGGAGAATTTTCAAATAGAGTATGTTATTCTTTGTAATACCTAACAGTATTTTTGAGCATCGTTGTAGCAGCTGTATCATTAAACTGCACAACAATAATAATCAGGGACATCACTATTGAAGGAGGTTGGTGGTAGGGAGGGGGCCATAAGATCGTTCAGGAGTTTAGTGAAGGCAGTGACCATGGTTGGCAGCAAAAAAATGCAAAGAAAACCTAGAGATGGTCCAAAAATGCATCCAAATATTTACAACATCACTCTAGACTCGTGGAAAACAGCTGTGAGCCCAGCAATTCTATGCAGCAGTGAAACCTGGTGGGCAGTGAAGAAGGCACAGTTGAAGAAGATCAATGTTGCAGAGATGAGGATGTTATGCTGCAAGTGTGTAGTCACGAGAAGAGACAAAATCAGGAATGAGATAATACAAAGAACAGTGAAGGTAGCCAAAATAAGCTTGAAGATGCAAGAAAGAAGACTGAATTGGTATGGTCATGTGATGAGAAGAGAGGAGGACTATGTTGGAAGAAGAGTGATGGCAATGGAGATTCCAGGACACAGAAGAAGAGGGCAACCAAAATTTTGCTGGAAAGACAGACTAAAATTATGCAGGCTGTCAAGGGACAGTGACCCCATATAAAGATGAGAAAAGTTGCAGAAGAAGAAGAAGAAGAAGCTCTAGACTCATGGAAGATCCTGGATAATACCCATAAGCTTTCTTCAAAATATGGCCCAAAGGCCATAGAAAATGAAGAGTGTAACTTTACTTGTTTTCTTAGCTATAATATTGGAAGCTCGGCTCGTTTTGCAAAGCAACATCACAAAGTGTCATTGATCGCAGGCTCGTGTTCTGTCCCTCCTAGTCGTTTCATAAATTCACATTTCTCAATATAGACTTCCTTCTGTTTCAGTAGTTCGCTATTCAGAAATTTCTTGAGAAAATAAGAGGTAATCGACGACAATAAAACTATTGCAAAGCATGGATGGTTGAAACAACCCTTGTCTAGTAGCGCAACCTAGGGGTACCTTGTATGTGGATATAGATGGACCTGGTTGTGAACCAAAACAAAATTAGCAACCAACAGATATAGGCAAGGAAGGTCTTGTTCTTCCATTATAGAGCCGTAAAATAAAATTGATGTAAAATTGAATTGGCAAGCCATGTTTTTCTGCGTTTTCTAAGCGAGAAAGAATTGCAATTTCTGGCCTTTCTCGATTTCATGTCAAGGTCGTTTTTGGGATAGGGCCTACTGTTTTTAAAAAGTCAAAATTAATTTTTACCTCACTAAAGCTAGCTTGAGCAAGCTCTGTTTCCCACCTCGAAACATCAGTAGACGAACCACTTTTACGTTTTGATTTCGCCATATTCAAGAACGGATCCTAAAATGAGCCTTCTACTCTCGGCGGTCAACCATTTTCTTGACTTTGGCTATGCCTATGTTTGTTGCTATGGGACCTGAAATACTCGATACTAATTGTCATGAAAATCTCTGTTTTTGAAAGGATTTTTGAAATGATAATTTATTTAATCTTGGGTCTTCCAATCGGTGTCCTTTTATAAAGTTTGTATAATGCTAACAATTTTTCATTTTATGATCAGTCAAACATACAAAACTGGTTTTTACTGATCCAGTAGTTAGTTTTGTGAAAGTTTCTTTATAAAGCATTCTTCCTTTATAAGAAATTTATAAGAACATCAATCTCAAAATTGTTCAAAAGTTGAGAAAAAGTTAAGAACAAGCTGACGTCGAGCTACTGTCAAATGCAATTTTGAACAACGTTTCATCTCAAAAACAAGGATTTTTAGCTTTTTCGGTAGATATCCAAATTCAGGGCTCACAACACGAATTTGAAAGTAGTGGGGGGGGGGGGACAAGGCTAGCAAAAGTGGGGGCCAAGGATTCTTTCCCCTTTAATTGTCACTTTAAAACTACTTGTTTCGCAAAAAGTGGGGGCATGGTTACCCAAGCCCCCCGGTGGCCTTGACACTTTCATTCTATTAATTTAAGAAAAAAGTAAGAACAATCCAGCCTCACATTCTCGTCATATTTGCTTTTGTAAATCGTATTTTTATTTATTTTGTAAAACTTTCTCATTTTCAAGAACTCAAAAGACTATCCCAAAAATAACTTTTTTCAAGTTTTAGAGCCAAAAAGTAATCTGAGCACCCTCAATCCTAGGTAATTAGCCTGTGCTCTAGACCCCTAACTTGAAAGTGCTCCAGACCCCTTACCACGGCTAGTACTCCCGCTAAGAAAAAATTGATGACCTAAAGAAGCATGAAAGAATTATTGACATGATGCTGCAAAGATTCCAAACTTAAAACTTGATACTGCAAACAATGGCAGTACATGGGCTCTGACAAAGGTTGAATAGTGGGGGGGGCAAGGAAAAATTTAACACCCATAACAAAAGATTTTGAAAAAAACTCTTTTGTTTTGCAAAAAAGGGGGGCCAAGGCCCCCCGGCCCCCCTTTCGTCGGAGGCCCTGCAGTAAACTTCTATGGATAAACCATAATTTATTTCAGACTGTCTGAAAATGCATTATGGGGTGCTTGCGTAGCGCAATGGCTCATTGTTAACAATGAGTCTTTAATGACCTTCGTATCCCTCCCATCTCAGACCCCTTCGGCCCTCCCTTGTCTCTTTCTTTTTCCTAGGACCATTTCCTGTTTTGTGGTTTCGCTTGCTATATGATTGGTTGAAATTTTAACGAACCAATCAGATTGTAGAGGCGCTACATTTGAAACGCAAGCGTGCATAAACCCTATGCGTTTCCATCATACAACCGTCATTTGAATTCTGCAAGCGTAAAGTTCAGTTCTTCACGTTCAACTTACGACAATAAAAATGCCTGCTTTTGACACTGGAGTTGATGGAGGGCGAATAAGGAGTTTTAAAAATAAAGGGAAGGATTTAGATGTAAGTTATTTAAACAAGGCAATCGTCATTTGCTTATCGGAATCTTACGGTTTTTGAGCGTCTAAGAGCACAGCCAAAGTAATTTTTATCTCGGCATGATGCGCAAATCCTTGGTTGTTTGCTCGTTTTCACAACTTCTTCAGCATGCGTATGTACTTTTCATTATAAATTTTAACAATTTTTCAGGAACTGCGAAGACGAAGGACCGATGTTACTGTTCAAATTCGGAAGGTAGGCCAACGAATGTAAATGCACCTTTCATTTTATGCCTATGGGCCTAATTAGACACTGAGTCTTGCATATACTTTTATTTTCCGCTTTTTACAATCAGTAATATCTGACTATGAATCCTCAGGCCAAGAAAGACGAACAAGTGTTGAAGAAAAGAAATGTAACTCAGAACGAGATAGAATCCCTCAGTCCTTTGAAAGAATCAAACAGACAGGCAAGTTCAAAATATTTTCTTCTATTTACTAAACTTTTGGTTTGTCAATCTTCTTTTAGAACGAAGCCAATTGCTCATTGAAAATCATGCTAACTTTCTTAGTTTTAAAATACCAAAGTGCCCGAGCTCTACCACCGAGAAATTAAAGACAACCTTTAACAGATGTCCAAAAAACCTTACAGTGCAGTGAGCAAAAAAAATAATTGTCCTGAAAAAAAATGAAACTGAAAGTCCCTAAGAACTAAAGTTTTTAGCTATCTTATGTTATGGTCTTGTGGTAGCCAGTCAAAGACTTCTGCTTCCCATTCTATCACTCTTGTAGCAATTGTAAAGTAGTGTTTAAGTAGTATAGTTTGTGTTGTACTTGTAAATTATTGTTAACTTGAATTTCATGCCCCATTTTGTTAATTTAATTTTAACAGGGCTGTTTTTGTAACCAAAAGTAACAATACCAGGCCTGTTGTCTTATCATCAAACAGTAAAAACTGATCTAGGGCTTGGTAAAGATGTATAAAGACAATATTGTCAAAAGATTTAGACCCGAGTTACATTACAAACTGAGCGTGTCCCCTTTTGTTGGTTGTAACATGCCAGATAGTCAAATTAGAATAGCTTATAGCCTTCTACTTTCAAAACATAAAATGTACAAAAAGCAAAAGCAAGTGCTCAGCAACACGCCAAAACAATAAAAGTTTTACTGGGAATATCACAAATTATCTACTGCTTTTATAAAAGTTGCAAAGGACTCTTTCAAAATGAATTATTTTCTTGCCAGTTTTTCTACTCAGGAGAAACCATTCACTGTATTAGAAGATTAGCAACCAAAGATATCAAGCAGTAACTTCTTGATTTGCAATATATATTCTCACCAAGTTAGTATTCATTTGCTTAATCTGCAAAATGTTTGACTAGTTTCAACAGTATATATTTAGAACAATTTTATTTTTCTTAATAGAATAAAGGCTCAACATCTGTTTTGCCATTGCAAAAAGTTGTAGAGGTATGTTTTGATATGTTCAAATCTCCCTTTCACTGTTGACTGACCTAGGGCATAATATTTTATTGATTGATGAAATTCCTATTCATTGGCTCCACTAGCCACAATATAGTAGTGAGGCAATTGTAATCATGTCTGTGAATTTTTTAAACTATGCCCATTTGTATACCAAACTAAACCCTTCTTCTTTTGACAAAAAACATATTTCATTTGTTAATTCATGTCTTACTCTACTTTCAAAACCTTTCTCATATTCAAGACAACCCCTCCCCCAAAAAATAATTCAGAATTTTATGAACCCAAATACCATAAATCCTCTAATTAGCCGCTCTGGGGGCTTATTTATTTTTTATATCTTTGGACGGGGCTTATAGGAGGGGGGCTTATAAAATCATTGTAGACAATAAGAAGACATTATTAAAAGACCATGTTTATTTTAGTAGGAATTTCTTTATGAGCATTTAATTAATTACTGCCAAAAGTTCAAATTTGTCGTGGTAATTCAATCAATGGCCATAAGCAAACTCAGATGGCAAAAACCGTCAAATCGGGGGTCCAATTTGAGAATATACTGTAGCAGTGGGAGCTTATTCCAGGGGGGGGCTCATTGACAGTTTGTAGTTTTAGAGTTGGGGCTTTTTTGAGAGGGGGGGCCAATTCAAGGATTTGCGGTATATCATTATACAATAAGCTGTCCAAAATAAATTTTGCTCAATTTTTAGACCCAAGAGAGTAGTCTGAGCACACCTATCCTAGCTTTATTTGCCTGTGTTCCAGCCTCTTGTAAGAAATGCATTTTTCTTTACCCAATTGAAATCAAGAAATTTTCAGTAATTAAAAGTGAAAAGCTGCCTTTCCTGCATTATTTTAACTACATCAAATGTTTTTTCCAGATATTATCATCAAAACTTCCCTCTACAACTGATATTTTTTCTGCAGTGCAATCTGTCAGGTATGGAATCTTTGCTTTGTACTGATTGACATCCAATGTATTGTATATGTAGCATCCAAATTTACCTACCTCTTAATTTCTTACCACTATTTGGTAGGCAATAACTTCTTTGTTGTCGCTTTATATTCAGGAATGTTGATGAAGTATTAGGAATCAGTTTTATTATAATAAGGTATAGTCACATTCATTATGTGTGAAACTATCTTTCTATGGTAAAGAGCAAAGACTTGTTATTATCTCAATGTTGTGATTTCTCTAGGAAACTGTTATCTAGAGAGAAGAACCCACCCATTGACACTGTGATAAAGTAAGTATGATTTTTGTCAAATTTTACTGAGGTTTTGACACTGTGTTGTAATCAATGTGATGGTTGTAACAAAGCTTGCAGGGCCTCCCTGTTTTCAAAGATATCTGTCTGTCTCCCTATTGGATTCAGATTGTCATTATAATGTTATTTATAATTCCTTTGCTACATGATTTAAAGCCAGTAATTTTTTTACCGCCTTTCTTAAATTTCAAGATTTAAATTTTGCAGAGGAAATAGCGATTTTTAAATATAAGGTCAATGCTATCGTTTTTGCAAAAAAAATTTATCATATCCTTTATTACCCAGCTACTAACGTCCAGGGGTCGTGGAAGAAGCAGAATAGGAATTAATCTCCCGCCCAGTAAATCACAAGCATACAATGAATCATCTGGCTCTTGCTATTAGCACGCTGAACCCCTTAAGAAATTTTACCCCAGCCCCCGATCATGGCCCAATATGCTTTGCGGTCCTTTTCATCATTCCTCATTATCTAAAATCTACTCCCCCAATTTTCATATGAAGTCACTCCACGAGGAGCTGACTGTGGTGGCTTTCGCCCAAATCACAGTTCTGGCCCTGTGGTATGCGGAGAGACTATTTTAAAAACTTTGAACATTTTGTTGAAAACTAATCGGAAACAACATATTTTCAAAGCATATTCATTCTAAACAGCTTGCAATATAAATTTTTGTGATTCTGGGGGCAAATTCAAGTCCTGATATCACTACCCCTAAACGACGCTTTACTACACAAACTGCATACTTCCCTCCACGGCACAGACAGAACCTGGTCTTTGATGGTTGCAATATGTCATAAACCTCAGAATATTGTGTGATGAAATTCCGATAAAAGCTCTTAACCCTATGGAGTACAACAGCAAATCTGGATTGTCGGCCCTGAATGAATCTGAATGAATTTCTGAACTAGCTAAGGATGGTGGGGGAGGCTTGTTTTCGCGGTCTGGCTTACCATTAGCGCGTAAATACCGTTTTATCATAATGCACAATCTTAGAAATAACTGCCTTCAAACCTTTCAAACTTTGCCACATTAAACCTGAAAATGGTCTTGATATCTCAATATTTTAAGGTTTTGTTTCCTAGCCATGCAAAGTTAATTTTCATCAAGAATTTCTTTCGGCCAATATATGTTTTTAGCGGACCACAAAAGGAACATTATTCTTCTAGAAATTGATTTGAGCAATGTTAGCATTCCGGATATAAATCTGCTTCCTTTTTCCTTTTACGATCGCTCGCTGCAATTCCAGGAATATAGTCTTATAAGCATAGCTTCTCAGTGTCTTAAAGATTACTTTCGAAAGCTAGTCGGTAACAAATAAGATCATCTAATTAAATTATCAACTTCAAATCTTCTCACTAAAATCCACTCACCCAAGATTTGCGATTAACGACATCTTCAGCAATGGATGCGAGAGCAGTGAGCTTTGGGTCACATGCAATCATGTTGTGCATGGTAAGGCTGGTTGATGATCTTATCGGAACGTTCACCATCTTGTGAAACCCTAGCGATGTCATTGAGGAAATGTTATGCACCGAATTCATTTTCCAGCGTGATTGATTTCTTGTTTTCCTTAAAGAAGATTCCATTTTAAGACCTTGCTTCTGCTGCCACTTTGATGCTCTTGTTAGCGAATCTCCCCTATTCCTTTTTGCTTGCTAAAATACCCCTAACTTGTCTTAGCAGAGGTGCTAAGGATCTAAACTGGCTACAGATATTCCCATCCACCTACTTTCTTTTCATCTAAAAACTCTGTTGTGTTTGCACCTGTCTTTTGCTACTATGAAACAGCGACGCCGTCCAGATTTCTTTTATTCGCCAGTTTGCATTTCCGATATGTCTTATTAAAATCAAACCCAAACTGGCTGTCTGGATTGATAACGTTTTAAAGTGTTGAAAAGTCCCTGTAATTCTGATTCTTCCTTGCCTTTTGTTGAGCTGAGAGTAGCTGCTGGATTATGCTAAACAATATTAGGTTATTTCACCCTAAGATATACAGCTCGATGCACATCAAAGTCGCAAAAGTATTCTTCGCCGAATACCTCCTTAGGCGATACTAGAGATGCCTCTTGCGTTCAAGTTATGTAATGCTTTGCAGCATCTCGGTAGCAAAAATGCTCCTTTACTCTTGACCACTTCTTGTAGGCGAATACAGACCCCTTGAAATTTTCCTCACCAAAAAGCATGAGGTTCTGTTTTTCTGTATTTTCTAACAAATTAAGCATCCAGCCACTGGAATATTCTAAACTTCTCTGCTGAAAACGAAATTAAATGACGCATAGCTTTGACGATCTGCGCTTGCTAATCAATAGAAGCGTTGAAAGGGAGCCAAGGCTTCGAAAAGTAACTTGTGGGTTTTGTGTTACAAACCTGACAATTTGCAAAGGGAAAGGGACTTGATTATAACTTGTCATTAAGTGGATTACAAGGATAAACAAATTGAGCAAGATGCATTTATTCTTAATAAGCCTGATGTATAATTTATAAACGATGAAGTTTGTGGTGTTTTATTCATATTATTTGACAAACAGTCTACACGCGATGGAATTTCTACAGAAAAAAGGTTCCCATTTTTCATTGCTAGCGTGCGATCTAGCTGTCTTTGGTCTTGGAAACTTCCAATGCTTATCCCTTCACTCAGCCTAAGATTAGTGCTCGCTTTGTATTTTGTTTCAAAGTCATTTGTAAAGAGTTTCCAAAATGTTAGTTTTGTGGAATCCCTGTAACGATTTGCATCTTTTTAGCCGTTTTTAAAACGGAATTGCTGTTATTTTTTGCTTATCTTGTTGAAGCTGAATTTTGAAATCTTGTCGCTTCTTTGTTATTGACCTGGGGCTCTGAAGGCCCTCTAAAAGAGCACTGTGAATGTTGAATTCATTTAAAGACTCTTGCGCAACCCACACGCTTAGCGGCATCGTGAGAAATTGACTGTTTTGTATTTTCATGCAGTACGATATTAGGCCGGTTTTGGGGTTACAATCGCAAAGCATGCCGGTTGCGCAAGAGCCTTTAATTGCTTTAAGGTTACGGTAAACGTTTTGAACACGAAAATTGGTTTTTTCTTCCTAAAGGCCAAACGGCTCAAGGAATCTAGATAAACTATGTATCATTCGATGCACAAGGTTATGGCGTATCTAGCCAGATAAACATTATTGGCAAATAATGTTAAATGTTATTTTCCATGCGAATTTACTGGTCAAAAAGTGTACCACCTTCAAAAGCTATTATGTACCCTTGCGTTTGAGGTAACAAAATCTGACTTAGAACAGCAGGAAGTGCAGGTCCTAAGTTACCAAAGTGTGTCTCAGATTTTTTAAATTCCTCCTCTTCTTGAAACTATACCCTGTCAAAAATTGGCAAATAATTGTTCCACCCTCCCGCGGCTGTATTTGGGTATAAAAGACGGACCAGAGAAAATAAAAAAATTTTGAGACACACTTTGTTCGCCCAACGTCTGCCCTGGCCGTGTGCAAATTTTCGAGCCATTCGATTGGTTCCCTGGGTACATAATAGCTTTTTCGTACCTGCATGTAGAGGAATTTCAAGTCCGGAGAAAACGGGATTTTACTGATCGCACTTGCAAGATACACTCGTAAACCACAGTGTAATCCGGGTCAAGTCACTTGAAGATTTAAGATCAATAAGCCTGTTTAAATAAACACGGCCGTACATTGGGTATATGGATGTGCCATGCGATATTGTAAATGAGACATGCGACTACAACCGCAAAGCAACGATAATCGGCTTAAAAGGTCAAGAGATTTTCAGGCCTCAACTAAAAGTTTTGATAAAGAAATTATGGAAACCTTCGTTTACATGGGATTTTTTCCACTTTCAAAATTTCTGTTTGTTTCAAATTTGGTGTCATTGTGTGCCTTGAAAGTTTGGGTACTTGAATGTGAAAAAATCGAAAAAATGATGTTTTCATCCAGCAAACGTTTACCGTAACCTTAACCTACAATCATGTAGCTGGAAGCTTAAATTAAGCTGGAAGCTTAATAATTTTTTTTTCAATGCTTAAATAACTCGTGTCAACTTATACCTTGATCAATTTGTGTCAAATAACCAGCATTTTTATAAAGACCCCACTAGTATCTCAAAAACGGGACTTTTTTTCAGTGCTGGACTGGTGCCGAAGCTCATACAAATTTTGCAGACTACTACTGAGTAAGCAAATCATTAATTTTCTTTTATTATTACCTCAAACTGAAATTGCAATTGAAATTTGGCTTTATTGTGTATGTTGCGCTTTTCTTGTTAGTTCTTATGCTCACTGAATGCCGTGAATGCCAAACTCAAGGCCATCATTTCAACAACATGTGAACTTCAAATAGGCAAATATACTGTGTCTTCGTATATCTGATATTAGACTGGTTGATTTTCAGCAATGCAGTGCAATTCGAAGCAGCTTGGGCTGTTACGAACATTGTCTCTGGTACAAGTGAGCAAACTGCGATTGTTGTCGAGCAAGGTAAACTACAGCGAGATTCTTACAGCAATAAGCTATTTCATACACTTTTATTAAGCCTCGTTACCAATTTACCTCTAGCAGTATTTTCCTTGTTCAGGTGTTCAGATAAGGATAGTAAAATGTTTTCATAGATTTCATCCAACTAACTCTCTTCTAAACAGCTTTGCAGGTTTGGCAGACAGACATTTTCTTGGGAACTCTTAGCTTTCTGTGATGCCAAAGATTTATATGGCATTTATTCTTCTAGAGATAAATATTGCTCTGCGTTTCACATATAACGCTTCTTTTCTGTGATAAACCTTGTTTATTCAAAAAAATCCTTAATAGTTAATTGTTCTTAAAGATATTATTTTTCTTCGACAAATTGTTCTTAGATATCATTATTACTTATGATAACCTTTATTAAAACTTTATTTTCGTGAAATCTCAGTCCATCAAATTATAGCTAATATTTTAGATTTGTCGTGAAACTGGTAGGATAATTTTTGTATTCTAGGTGGAATTGAAATATTTATGAAGTTATTGAGCTCTACTGAAATAAACGTTTGTGAGCAGGCAGTGTGGGCACTTGGTAACATTGCAGGAGACGGAGCTAAATACAGAGACAGAGTCATAATGGCCGGCATACTCCAGCCTCTCCTTGCCTTGATCCAACCAAATGCGATGAATTTCTCATTTATCAGAAATCTAACTTGGACGCTCTCAAATCTGTGCCGCAATAAAAATCCCTCTCCACCGATGGAACATCTTATGCCGGTAGGTGCCATGTTGCATTAAAGCACCCAACAGTTCTAAAATTAATGCAGATACTATACCATGCACGGTATTTTGTTTATCGTGATTGGCCTTGTAAATTTAAACCTCCCTGAATAAATTTAAATCTAACATATGATAAAGGGAACCTCCAAACAATGTTGTGTTTGATACTACCTAGCTGCCGGAGGTAGTCTTCAAAACACTGGAGAGCTATGCTTATAAAGATAAATTCTAACAGACAAACGATATTGTTGTATTTTTTCTACAGTATAAGCCTGGTGAATGTAAAGTCAAGACAACGGGTTCCTCTGTAAACCGTACACTAGCGCTGGTTGCCCAATTGTCTGTAGTAGGATGCCACAGTTATAAGAGATTAAACTCACAAAGATTAGAACTCGACTTTTTCTGCATTATGAAAGAAAACGCACATTATGACATTAAACTCCTAGGTCATAAAAGTCATGTTTTTTAAAAAAAAGTACCGATTTTAAAATTTTTTGATTTAACAATTGGTCAGTACATATCTCTGAAAAGAATGGTATACCTTTGTAAAGGACCAGGTCGAGAATCAGCTCTCGCTTTGTTCATTTCTTAAGATGAAAATTTCTTCAAATATACAAATACATATACATATATGATTTCAGCATATACAAAATTTCACATTATACGTCTGCATCTTGTGTAAAATGTGCATCCTATCATCATGTTTACTTGATACTATGGACAAAAATCGAAGAATTTATAGAAATTGGTAATACTTTAGTAAGGTGATTTTTAGATTTGTCGATGTAAATGGTGTGTAAATTTTAGCAACCTACCTGTACAGAGATCGTTTCAAGACTCTCTTCTTGCTCCATGTTTGATTTCTAGAATAGAACGACTATCTTTGAACCAGAAGAATGTGCACTGATGCCGTTTGTGTCGCTGTTTTATTTTTGCAAGTTATTGATGTTAGATTTGCCTTGCCATAAAGTGATGTTTGTTTTGTTTTAGGCCATTCCTATGCTTGGTCACCTAATCCACCATCCTGATGAAGAGGTAAGTCTAATGCTAAAAAGATTTTAAACAACATGAGTCGATGTATTCCTATATAGCGTGAGCTTTCAATTTCTCAACGGTCCATTGTATGGTTATCAATTATCGAACATTTCATTGGATGATTGCGATCAACTGGATCATATTGTTTTAAATGAGGTGAATTTATTCGCTTTCATAGATTAAGGCATCATGAAATACGTAAAGGTTGCCCATGAAATTTGGTTACATTGACATGCAACCCTGATCTAATGCTTAATGTTTTTCTTGTTTTTTTCTCCGCAATCCTTGTATTGATCATCATTTAAAACCGCGACAATTCTCTTGAATTAAATATAGGTTTGATCCCACTTAATGTTATCTACATGAAAACAAGGTCGTTTGTTGATTCCATATCTAGCATTCAATTACACCATTTCTAAAGCTCATTCCTTTTTCCTACGTTAGTAGGACAAGAAATTAAACAGAGTTTCCTATTGTTTACACCTTGAAAGAACGAAGAACCGAAGCAAAATGCGGAAAGGTTTTTGAAATTGAGGAAGACGCTAGATCGGATGTTTGTGGCATCGTCCAACTTTCACAATGCGTTTAAAATGCTCATAAATGAGACTGTGATTTTTGTAACGGGCCAAAGTGAAACCTTTATTTTTATATATAAGTCTTTATATTGAAAATGCTGAAACAAGCCTGGGGGCTCTTTACCTGCAGTTTTAAGGTGAATGTTCACCCTATTTGTATTAAGCATTCATGGACTGGTATCGCCCTCCTATTAGTGCTTCGCTAGAGAATCATAGCGGAAATATCGTTCAGTTACCTCTTCTTGATAGCATTTACGTTTCTTGTGACAGATCCTCCACCAAACTTTGATCTCTTCCCCTGTTTATGTCTCTGCCTTGACCTTGACAGTCCTCCCTCGGCTTGGTATTTTCTTGTGGCTCTGTTTTGTGGCACTAAGCTACTTTCGCAATTAGCCCTGTAAAATGATGTTTCCCTCACGCATATCAAGCCAGCTGCTTCAATACCTTGTGAAAGGTTCTTGGTAAATTGCTCCGCCTTTTTGGTATGATGTGGCTTGCTGTTGTTCTCAGTCACAATAGCAACCTTTCTTTTTTACTGCAGAGTTCTGTTAAACTTTTGCAGGGTTCTACAAGTTTTGTTTTCGTTTTGTTTATTTAGTTCCTCAAAATCTCTGATTCTTGATATTTTCATTGTAACTCTGGTCACGCAGTCATGCATTAAAATTCTTGCTGAATACCAAAAACGCGTTTTACATTGTAATCTTCTTTATCCGGTGTATGAAAACGATTGCACCAGGAAGCGTCCATATTATTACAGAAGAAAGTTCATTTAGGCCTTTAAATTATCTCTATGTTAACAAATGCCATCGCTTCGTTCTGCAGGCTTCGAATAATTTGTTAGTGTTGTTCAGAATAATTTCTGCCAGCCATAGCCAGTAAATCCGAATTGCTGGAAATTGAAATCCCCATTTGTGAAAGATTTCCTAGTAACTGTGCTTTTTACTACACCACTTTCTAGTACCTTCCTAGTATGTACAGACAAGCAAATCACTTTCAACGGGCAGACAGAAAAGCAAATGTATCTGTTCATACTAAAGGGTAAAGTCCTATACGCCTCCAAAAATAATAAGTCATGTTTGGCTCTATATCTCTTTATGTCTTTTCTTGTAATACGTCTACAACTATTATGTATCTGCAGGTAGTTGGAGATGCATGTTGGGCAATTTCTTACTTGACCGACGGGCCAAACGAAAGGATACAGGTTAGTGTGTTTGTTTTTGGAAGAGAGTCGTGCCTTGCCTGATATGATGCTATTCTTTTAGGATAGACCTCGTTTTGCTGTTTATGATTAACTTTTTAAGTACCTTTTCAGGTCATCCTTGAAAACATCCCGTCATCAGTGCAAAGACTTGTTGAACTGCTTGGTGCAAATGATGTCAAAATTGTCGTAAGTACGGTTACAGATTTTCCATACTAAATAAACAAAGGACGGTATAGACCTCCACAGCTGAAAGCTCGAGCCTGTTCTGTTCTATAAAGGATATTGTGGGTGAACTTGTTATTGTTGCCGAAGATATCTATCGAAATCATACAAGTTGGATACAAATCGATACCGGTTTTGCGTTGTTAGGTCGGTTTGAACCAACACGTATGTGTTTAGTGACATGTAACTAATGACATGTGCACAGTGCTTTCTGTTGATGTTGAAACCAGTCTTTTGTTTTGCAGACTCCAGCTCTACGTGCAGTCGGTAACATTGTTACTGGCACGGATGAACACACCCAGGTATACCTTCTCTTATACTTCGCTTGTGCAATGTCTCAACCTACCTGCATGGTACACGACATCTCAATGATCACGTTTATCTGAGTTTTGCCACTTTTCTTTGAGACTAATGCCAATCTATGATTCCTTTCACAGCTTGTTATAAACAATGGCGCTTTGTCTCTCTTTCACAATATGCTTGCTCGTGGTAAAGGATCCCTTGTTAAGGTAACATTTCTTTAAAGTAACAACAGCAATTAAGTTATTAAACTTTATGAGTATTCTACTATCAAAAAATACAACTGTTGAGGGACTAAAGATATGTCTTTTTGACGATGAATCTAGCTAGCGGCCATGTACATAAATTGTGATTAAAACTAATGACACTGTGAAAAAATCGTCTTTTGGTTATTGTTCGTGTATTTGAGATTGCTCGTCGATTCTTTGTTAGATGCTTGTTTCAGAAAAACTGGTGTTGGTCTTGTAACTCTTTTCTTCGTCTGAACTTGTGATGTCTTTTCTATTTTTCTTCTATAGGAGGCAGCATGGGCAATATCAAACATAACTGCCGGAAACCAATCTCAAATCCAGGTAAAAAACTCTACCCTCAATCTTTCATTCATCTATTTTGAATTTGTTCGGCTTGCATGGATACAATAATACAATAAAACTTAAGTAGACAAACGGAATGAGAAAGTTACCGTAGACCATTTGCATGTAAAACTTTAGAAATATCTGATTGCAAAGCAGACAAATCAATTTTATTTTCTTAATTTTCCAGGCTGTAATGGATGCAGGATTACTTCCCCATGTTGTCAACATTCTCGGAAATGTAAGTATTTCTCTCAACTTGTTACCGGAAATGTTTTAACTCCACGCTACCTGACAATTGTCTCTGTAAGGCCATGATCTGAATGGTCAACGATAAAAACTTCCTCAGTACCAGCAAATTTCAAGCTTCTAGTGAATTACACCTACATGTTTGATCAACCTAAAGTTGTGTTGAAATGGCAACAGATATGTGAAAAAGTCCTTTACAAGGTTCTTACCTGTGCTTTCGTCTTTGTTGCTCTAGGGTGAATTCAAGGTCCAGAAGGAAGCAATTTGGATCGTTGCGAATTTCACGTCCGGTGGAAGTGTGGAGCAGGTAAAGAGTCGCTAAAGATAACCCTTAAATTTTTAGTGAAATTTCGAACAAAAATTGTAAATGAGTTGAACAACGGTTGCATAACAGAGAACTTTAGGTACTATGTTGCATAGTAATTTAAAAGATATATATACTCATTTGAAAAGACTCGAATTGGATTAAAACTGAAAAATGTAGGCTGTTGGGTGTGGGATCATGTTATTTGCTTGTTAGCACAAGTAGGCTTTTCATTTTCCTGGTCACTTAAGAACTTCGTTGTTTCTGTTTTCAGGTTCAGAAGCTATGGGAAGCAGGAATAATTGAGCCATTGTGTGGTCTTTTGGCAAAACCAGACACCAAGGTATTGATCGTACATTTTAAAACGTGCAATTTATAATAACGCCGGTTCTGGGTATAACATGATAAGAAGCTTCAATAATGTCTTTCGTCTAAAACTGCTTTCAACGCAGGTAACTTTGTGCTCATCCATTGGTAGTTTCATAGATGAACACTGGAATAATTTTAAGCCAAATTTTTATTTGCTTTTGGGTTATCATGTTTCCATATCTTTAAATGAGTATAACTGATGCAGTCTAACTTAATCTGTGTGTAAATAATAAGCATCGATTCTCCTTCCACAGCTGCTGCTAGTTGTACTTGATGCTCTGAATAACATTTTGCTGGTAAGTTGATGCCACTTTGCAGTTGCTTAAGTGCATTTGTTTAGCTCTTCGTTGCTGCAGTCTTACGCTTCTTTTCGAGATTTTCTTCTTATATTGAAAAACTGTTTGCCAATATTGCGGAACACTTTTAAACAAGCTTTTCTTAGAGATGTTATCTCGCCAAAATTGGTAAAAAATCTAGGCTTGCGTTACATAGAACTTCATCTCAACACAATTGCTGATTTAGTGTTCGGCGATGAAGTTCGCTTACATACGCATGTGAATAGTTCTATGCACAAGACAGCCTTTGCTTGATTTTCTTATTGGCCTACGACCGAACAATAGTTGAAGAAAGATGTCAGTGTTTATATGTAGTAAATTTTAAGGAGGTTTTCTATTTTGCTTGCAGAACGCTCAACGCTTAAACAAATTGGCCGACGTTGCCAATATGGTAGAGGAACATCATGGTCTAGACGCACTGGAGGCGTTACAGCAACATGAAAGCGAACAGGTCTACAATGCATCAGTAGAAATCATTACGTCATTTTTCTCAGAAGAAGAAGAAGTGGACACGGGAGTTGAGCCTGCTGCGCAATCGGACGTTTTCGTATTTGGTGCCACGCAGATACCTCAAAACCAGCATATTCACTTCTAATTTTCAATTATAGCGATTCCCTTTGCGCTGTACATATTGGTCAAAATGTGAACGGGTGGGAACTGTAAATATCCCCTTGCGAGATAATATAATTGTCAGTTAGATCAGAATGTACAAAATATTGGGCGATATTGATTTGTGGTTATTTGTTGTTAGAATTAATTGTTTTGCATTATAAGCGGTATTTTTCTTGTGTTACCCTCACTATATTGGGTCTGTTAAAATATCTAGCATTGGCTAAACTTCGAAGGTTTAATAAACGAAGCAGAAAAATTTTTATGCAAAAAGACAAATAGAAGGCATAAAATGGTGGATAGTTCTAGTGAGCCGCAATGAACGCGACAATAGCAAGAGAGTCGTAGAGACACAAAACCTGCTAGTATAAGCCCATAATGAACGGTTGAACGATATAAGACTAAACACTATTTTTGATTTTGACATTCTTGCAAATGTTCGTTATAGGTACGAGTTTAGATTATGTGAGGCACTTCCTATGTGTAACAAGAGACGTTATTGGTTGGCCCTTTTGCCCAAAGGTTTCTATTACTATGTCTTAAAGTAACTTGTGAACAGCTTCCAGCGAATTGAAAAAGCGGCTTGGAGACAGCGCAGAGCAAAAAATTGATTTTCATTAAAGGAAACCATTAATTTTATTGCTGTGATTTCGATTTTCACTGCCTAGATTCAATGTAAGAACTAAACTATAATTTAAATGGAGTGAAATTATGAACCTTGTTATGGAAACCCTTTGCAGCAGGGTACCAAAATTCTTCAGAAAGAGCGCCTGATTCCAAAACGGGAAGTGTGCAAATCTGTAAAAAAGGATTAACTACATTGAAAACTACTGTATTTCGCATCTCTTTCGGGCTGACATGGTTGGAAAACCCCTTTTTACTTGCTTATCTTGTAAGTGAGGGAATTCATTTTTGTGATGGTAAATGGTTTTTTGTTTCCAAGAATCTTATACAGTTTTGAGTTACGAGAAGAGGAATATTCTGTTTTGTAACAAACGTATACCGTAAAGCTTCGAATTATCCTCAGGGGCTTACTTATTTTTTTTATTTTTGGATGTGGGTCATACGAGGAGGGGGCTTAGAAACTTATGGTACTTTTTTTTATAAGAACACGAGCCTTAAAACTGGTCAAAAGTTAAGAACAAATTAAGAACAAGCTGAGGCTGAGCTTCTGCAAAATGCAATTTTGAACAACGTTTTTTCTCAAAAGCGAGGATTTTTAGCGATGTGTGGGTGCTTTTTCGGTGAATATTCAAATTTGTCAGCAAATTAAGGCTGTCTCACTCACTTTGTTGGCAAATGAGGCCTGAACATCTTCTTAGAGCGAAAAAGCTAGCAAAAGCACTGCTTACACCCTCTTAATTTAAGAACAAATTAAGAAAAATCCAGCCTCAGATTTTTGAAAAAATTAAGAACAGTCAGCCTGAACTTAAATTTACTGGTTCTTATAAAAAAAGAGTGTAGATATCAAGAAGACATTTTTAAAAGACCACGAAAATTTTAGTAGGAATTTCTTTATTAACATTTAATTAACTATTACCATAGTTTATGCTATTACCAAGGGCAACCACAGATGGCAACAACGGTAGCAGTGGGGGCTTATTGATAATATGTAGTTCTAGAATGGGGGTTTATTCGGGAGGGGGCGTGGCAATTCGAGGATTTACAGTATGTCACATGGTAGTGTACACAGGGTGCATCGGATCATAACTTATGGATAATTGGAATTTCGCAATGCAAACAGTTTTATTAAGTTTTGTCATACTACAAGCAGCAGAAACTGTCTTTTACGTCAAATAAAGTGGGTACAATGCAGGAGGGACCCTTTTCTTGAGGCTGACGTTTAGCGATGACTGAATTTCCATTTACTTTTCCATTTACAGATACTTTTCTGGGCTTTACCCTGGAAGCCACACGAGACGTAACTGGCTAAGGATTTAGATTGTGCAACTTAGGATTTTTTGCATTCATCCACAAGAGCAAGCAACCAAGCAAAAAGTAATTCTTTCAAAATTACATTTCTTGAGAGAATTTTAGAAAAACCGTGAAAAATGTGATTACAATTCTTTAGACCTACTCAATATTTTAGTGATATAATCAAACCTCATTGATTTAGTTACGAAAAAGATAAATTCAGTAATATGTTGATGATTGAAAAATAATATTTCTCTTTCGATAAAGGCTGAAATTGAGAAGACCTGGCCTAAAATAATGACTTTTTACCAATTTTTGCGAGATAACATCCTTATATATCAACCTAACGGTGTCTTGAAGAATGAAAAACAAGGGAATACAAGAAGCCTTCACTCATAACAATCCAGGAACATTAAGTTTCCAAATCATCTAGATGGTAGCATTTGATGCAAGTTATTTTTCAGAAGTTGAGTTGCAAAATATCTACTAAATAATGAAATAGTAAAACATATGCTGTAGTGTCCAGTTTGTCTAATAATGGGTGGAGCATTCATGAAAAAATAGCTGGCTTACCTCGTGCATAACTGGAAAAATGTAAAATCGCCTAACCGAAAAATGCTTGATAATTAAAAAGGCTTTCTATCAGTTGGTCTTCAGAAGGCATCCATACACTTGAGGTGGGTGAGAGCCCATACTGCCAAAACTGCAGGCAATTTACAACATTTGTGAGGCTTTACATAGACAAAACTCCAGAAAATTCCAATTTTACCAGTTCATACACATATGTACAGTGAGAATATCTCAAATCATTCACAATACACCAATTGTTTATTCCAATAATGTTCCAAATTTACAACAAGCATGTCAATAGCATTATAACAATATGACTGCAATCTAAACAATACAATGTAAAGTCAACAATATTTATTTATACTTTGAACATGTCAATGCCCACCAGCGTATTCTTGATTGAATGGTACACAACTGTTTATCATTACCAAGAAAGACCTGCAAGGACTTGACCAAAACCAGCATCCTTAACTGCATAAAATGGTCATGCGGTCACTTTGACTCCACAATAAATATTGTCTGCCAAGATAAGATCTAGGTCTTTTCTCTTTCAAGAAGAAATCAACTTCTTCCATTTATCAAATAGCACCATCACCAGTCACAACTTCAGGTTTCTCAAGACAGCTAGTAGCCTCTTCAGCTTTTTCATTTCTTTAATGATTTTTTTATAATTGCCAAACGCTGAAAACAAATTAAAAGTCAATAAAGAAGCACAATAAATAGCCAAAAACAGTTAACATTACACATTTTAGGGGGGTAAAAACCAGGGTTGATGTGAATGCAAAACAGGAAGTTTCAATAAACATGAAGTTTCATAGGACACACAGAGGTTTCAATATCTTAATTGTATATTAAGAAAATGCAGCAACCTCAAAAGAAACGATCAAATAATCTCATGTTGTGTACAAATAAATGAGATGGACAGCAAATCAACTAGATAAAAATTTCCAGACATCAGCACATAATTTTTATTACTTCCAATTAAAAAAAATGTCCTCTGTTCTAGAAAACTTCGAAGACCATTGTCAAAGATTGCTCTGCATGTAATAACGGATATCCACCATTGGTCTTACAAAACAAACTGTTATCTTGTTCCTGGACAACATTAAAAAGACACTGACACAAATATTCTGTATTTTGTCCAGTTCAGTATTTCACAGTAGTGAACTCCTGAATTATGTGACAGTTTAGTGGTTGCCAACTGGTCAAACTATTAACCAATGAAATGAAACATTTTCCCCTTCAAATTTTCTTTACAGCTTGCTTTATAAAATGAAAATATAAATGTTTGACGATTTAACAAAACCTATATTACAAAAATGTAACAAACCTGTCTGTGGGCCTCAGCTGGAGCAAGTTTCTTATGTGGTCTCAGATCATCATTTCCAAAGCCAGGAAGCCACATATTCCAATGCCGATCTGAAGTACATGAAATTTTTTAAACTTGGTAGCTTCATAAGAAAAGTGTCAATTACATGTTTAATATTGGCTTTGTACAGCCCATGGCATTGAAGTTTAATACAAGCACCATTCAATATACAAAATGTTAAAAGATGTCAGAGAAAAAAGACTTTCACTACTATTTTAAGGGGAAAAACTTTCACATTTTTTGTATTTCTGGGCCAAAATCACAAAATTTGATCCATGAACATCCTGAAATAGGGAAAGTTGCCATTGGTCCTCTTAGAAACTTTGATGGAGAATGGTTGTTTTTAGAAAATGCTAATATTGTTTTTGCTGTGTAGCTGGTATTAAGTAGAAAAATTAGAAGAAAACCTCAGTTGAATTGAAACGTTTTTCCGACGAAATTCCTGGTTTTTCCTAAAATGATAAATCTTTAATCTTGATTCTTTTGTGAAGGTTAATTTAAAAAACACCTTTCCTCAATTCACAAAACTTTCTTCTGGTGAAACTTTCTCCCCTTAAGCTAGTAAATGTCCAAAACATCGCTTTTTGTGAACAAAAGAGAAAACAAGTAGCCCCTATGTTGTATACTGTTTGGCATACTACGTTATATACTGAGTGGCATTTGAACAAACTAAGCAATTTCATACCTAAATGTAGCTGTATGTCTTTAGCCTCAAGAGTGTTTGACTTTCGGTGCTTTGCCAGTTGACAAGCGCTGTTAACAACATTCTCTATGAAGTCATCTGCTATTTGTAATAACAACTAAAAATGATAAAGACAATAAATGTAATTTATCATTAACAATAAAAAACAATTTACAAATACATTCTTACTCACAAATAAAACTGTGCCAAACAAACAAGCTTTTATTGCACAGAAACTTCTTGTTGCTAAGTGACATTTACATGAATAAAAGCACTGTCCATAATAAGCTAATCCAAGCTCCTGAAACATATCAGGAGTGTAAGCGTATTGTATAAAAATACAAATGGTTGCAAGAGATCATTTGCTGCCACCTGTAAACAGCCTTCTGGCATTTCTATGACCATAATATTGATGATGACTTCTGGTCTGGTAAAAAATATTTCCTAATTTATCATTACCTCCTCCACATCATCATCCATTGTTTCTCGTGGGTCGATTTCACGAAGAAGGTCCTGAACTTTCTTACGGTTCAATATCTGAGTTGATTGAGCCGCTGGTACTGGAAAAAAGAAAATAGAAATGATATACAGTGTCAAAGCACTGTCAGTTAGAAGTATGATATATTTAATTGCAAAAAGACAGGCGAATATCATATTGAAGGCTCCAAAAATCCTCATTTTGGCTCCAAATATACCTGTATCAAAATATACCTGGCACAACGATTCAATATTCACAACTTTATAAATTAATCCTCAACTCAACATGGGTTGACTTTTCTCATGTGAAAGGCTTCCAATGTTCTTTGAGCAAACAGACATATTTTACCCTCTCACAAAATACTATTAATAGTTTTCAAGAAGATAGTACAATAACTGCATTTGTAATGCCAACCTATCTACACTGTTTTCTTATGAGGATGGGCACACAATTGAATGGCAATATAGTAGTTTATAAAATATTTCAATCTAAAAACTGTTCTACCCAAAATCTTGCTTCTGTGGAATATGTATGTGATATGAAATATGCTTGGGGCTTTGTTTGTTTTAGTATATAACATAAAAATGAAGGAAGCTGTTTTTTAAACTTTGTGAACCTTGCAGCTCAGTAGAATGCTTAGCTAAAGAAATGTTACATTTTGGCTGGTGATTCTTTGATAGGAGGAGTTTAAAAATGGCGTTTAGGAGATGGTGCATAGTTCAGTAAATTGCAAGCAAAAATGTGCTCACTGTTTAGAGGAAACTTGAGAACAAGATACAATATGTTTTAATCATAAAACAGGCCTCTCAGTTGGAGGCGTGTCATTGTACACCCGCGTCTCTGCACCCACCTAGGTAAGATTACATTTTGTCAGAAACTTCATCTTGCTGCCCCATGAATCATCTTTAAAAGCAGTATTTATCATTTAGGGAAACGAGTGACACCATATGCATGTTAAACAATGAAAAACTGGCTGTGCCAGTTGATTGTGATGAAAGAACCCAGCCTGGCCACTGTAACCATTACAGGAAGTAATTTTGGATTAAACAAGTATTTATAGTTTGCTACCTGTTCTGTACATTACTGGTACATGTTAGGATCAAAATGATAAAAGCTTCTTTTGTGGTCATATATAATACTTGAAAGACAAGTTTTATCTAAGCATTTGGTACCACAAAACTTAAAAATAGCAGAGGGAAGCTGTAACATCAATAGAGCTGACATTTCTGCTTTTCAATGCGATTTAAATCAGTTAAGAATCCCATGTCTCCATATAAAATTTTGCCTCAAGGCGTGCAATCAGCCATACACCTGCTAAAATTTTTACAAAGAAACCTGATGAAATGCAAAAAAAATAATTTCATATGCATGAGTTTATACCTGCTGTATTGGTTGAAGGCGGCTTGACAGGAGCAAGACCATGCTGTATTCCAGCTGACATGGTCTGACCGTTCCCTTTAATCAGTGAAATAATAAGAAGGAAAATATTATGATGTTATGTAATCCTTAAGATACCTAGTCCTCAAGATCTCTGTATTGACAAACATTCAATTTGATGTTAAAAGTATCAACAGGATAAAATTTGTTTAGACCAAATAAGATACATCCCTATAAAAGACATACATTTAATTTTATGTCAAAATCTCATTAAAATGAAAGTAAGCAGCCATATTCCTTTACAATCTGTCAATTTCTTTTGGCAGCATTCTTGAAAGTTTGTAATTAGAAGATTAGAAGCAACATCCCAAAAATGAAATTCTTGGCTGCATCAATTACATTGTACATGTACAAAATGTACCCTAAATGTGAATGGAATGTTTGCAAAAAGGGGTGGCTGTACAAACAAAGAAGTATAGTATAAATAAATCCAATTAATCTAGTAGGTTGTCAACGGTCCAGATAGATGGGAATGTATATATATACATTGGTTGAATATCCCTTTAAGCCTTGGCCTTAGAGTGATGACATTTTGTAACAAATATCACCATACAAAGACTTGAATAACTTTCACTAAAAGATATGTTACCTGCATTAATTCCCAGCATACGTAATTGTGCCTGCTGAACAAGCGAAGCCCCATTGGCTGTTCCAGGATGATTTATAATATTTACCGCCGATGATGTTGGTCTTATTTGTTGCTGAGTCCGTGCTATCATAGGCTGCTTTGTTGCAGCAACATTTATGATGGGATTTTTGGAGGTATTTCCAGATACCCCTGAAACAACTGCAACTGCTTGGGAAACAACAATGCCCGCATTTGATGCAACTAGTTGAACATTTTGTTGACCAAGCATGTGTGCATTTATGATTGATTGTGTTGCCACTAAATTTGCTGCAGTTCCCTGGGTTCTTTGTAGCTGGTATGTTATGTTTTGTGGCTGATTTTTGATAACTTGCTGTGGACTTTGTACTGCCGTTAAGCCTACACCTTGGGTAGAGGCAACAGATAGCTGTGTAGTGCCAGTTAAAGCAGCTTGCATGGTGGCTTGTGAACTTGCCATTGATGAAGACTGTAAAAGGCTTAGTTGCTAGGGAAATGAAAGGTTTAGTAGAAAATTAGAAAAAATGTGTTGTGTGGTTGGTGTCAAACATTTAAAGTTAGATGACATATGAACTATAAAATGTACACCTCATTAGAAAATAAATATGGTAAGAGGATTTACTTCTAAAATAAAAACTATAAATTGATTCAAGAGCTTTCTGCTGAAAACTCTGAATCACAAACAGATTGCTAATCATTTGCAGCAAATTTCTTGATGTCAGGAAGGTAGGTTAAATTATAAGGTATGAAAATGTTATCTGGTGATATGTAATATAGAATCTATTGATGACATTCTATGAAACGTTCTCTTGAGACCTCATATGATTTAGATATTAAAGAAGTTCAAATAGTAAATCATTTAAATCACAGTAAAACGTAAAGCAATCCCACAACTTCAAAAGCAAAAATCTTAAACAAGCAAATTTTCAAAAGTCTCTATTTCACTAAGCTGTCTTTGTTACATAAATAAATATGTACTTTTGGACCTATAACACAACTTTTCCAACATTGCTGCTAACAAATGTGTGAGGTACACAATAGCTAGAGGAAAAAACATGGCAGTTTGAAAAGCTCTCACTTGCAGTTACTCGAAGTTTGAGGATCAAAACACAAAATCGCTGCTTATTATTTCTTGTTGTTGCTTATTGTTGCAGAACCATCTGCACATTCTTTATCTTAATCTCTTTTGCAACTTGCACTTTCAAAATTCAAAGTGCTCACAGTGCTGCCCATACCCAAAATCATATTCTTTGATAAAGGCATAAAGGCTTTTTGATTATTTTATTTAGTTTCCTGCAGCATTAATGAACAGTTTTTATTCACCATGTTCCCATTTAAATCTGAGTTGTGCAAACTTCATAGCACAGTGTGCAAAGTCTTTATAGTCTGGGCATAAGATAATGGTTACATAAGTTTCCTGATTCCATAAACACAATTTTATCTTGTTCTAAAGTTTTCCTTGCATATAAGCCGATCTCAAAGCATCAACAAAGAACATTGACTTTACAGCTCCAATATCAGTCTACCCATTTTTGGGCATTACCACTGGCTATCTGCTGACCTGCCTGACTGCATTTGGTATGAAACATACCATAAGTCTTCAGAGTAGCCACACAGGGTCTTGCCAATTTGGTATTTTTTGGATGTGCTTATTCAAATGCTTATTTTTTGGGGTTTAAATGAGGGTGGGGGCTCGTAAAAATCATCTGAGAGTCACCATAAAAATAGCTTTTTCAAATAGTTTCAACTTTTTGAAGTTCACTTTGAAAAATGAAACATTTTGCAACTCAACAATAAACCATTTTGAACATTTTTAATATTGGCAAAAATCATTTACGGTAAAATTTGGGCTAATAGGAGGGCAACATAAAAATGTTCAATTCCTATGCAAATTTTGATCTCCTCCAATCAATCATGATGAAATTCATGCTAAGAAACGAAAAAAAGCGGAAAAGGCACAAAAAGAAAATATTACCTTGTCGTACTGCTGCTTTGCCTTTACATACAATATTTTCAACTTTTCCACTTCCTTTGCCTGCTCTGGCGTGAAAGGACCTTGGCCATAAGCCTGAACATAAACAAAACAAAATAATGGTCATATAAGCATTGAACGAGCGAAGTATACAAAACAATATCCATATATATAATATAAAAAATTGATGATAATCATAACACTATTAGTTATACAATTACTTGGAAATCCATTGGTACTTTCTAACGTACAATACATGCAATTACAGAAATACAAAACAAATAACAATTTAGTCGGTTTAAATTACTAATGAAAAGTGCTGGATTTCCAAAGCAAACAGCTTTGGAAAAAGATAGCGGTTGGTACTGCCAAGCTAATGAAATGCAGTTGAAAGGGAAAAGAACAAAACTTTGTGCACATGGCCCGGCGCCTCTTTGAACGTAAAATTTAGGCCTGTTGTGCATCGCAAAAAAGTAGCGGCTTTCTTACCTGAATCTGGCGCTGGAGCTCTTGCAGAACGTCGATGATGGAGCGCTTTTGGATAGCACCTTGCGAAGAGGCCGTTGTGAAGGTTTGGTTGCTCATTTTACACAGAATTCAATGCGTCACTTCCTGTGTAAATTCCAAATTCTTTTTTATGCTTTCATCCCTCGTCAATCAATCTTCTTTCGGAGCGGGACATTATTGATTCACATCGCTAAATAACTAAACAACATCTCTCAGACGGGATTTGCTCCTGTGCAGTGCCATCTTGTGCACAGTGAGGCATGACCAATAGAGTTCTAAAGTGATGACGTCACAAAGATCTATTTTAACCATTTTTGAATTTAGATCCCATAGCCTGAAGAAGCATCATGAAATACCTCCAAATATGCAAAATCAGTCAAATGTGTTACGAAATGATCACATGTGTATTGGCATTTTCCCCATCAAACCTCTATATTTTGGTCTCTGTTCATAACTTTATGAACAGAGCGAAAATAACAGTGATTCGTTAGCAAACTTCAAATCTTTCATTGGCTATATCTCAACTGATTTTAGACATATTTGACTAATTTGGAAATGTGGAAGCATTTCATACCGATCTTTTATGTTATGTGATTAAGATTCAAAAATTCTAAGAATAGGTTTTTGGTTACGTTACACTTTAGAACTCTATTAGAGAAAGAATATGTTTAAAAGTTCTGGCCCTGAGGGTTGCATTAGTTTTGAAAATGCAATTTACCAATTTACTTTGATCAGAAAAACACAAAACAATCAATGAGTAACAAAGGCAGTAATTAAATTGTCGCATATGGCCCAAAGAATGGTTATATGTAGAGAATAAATAATGTGCCTCTTGCCACGAATGGCCGACCATCAAAATGCAACATTGAGACCAGATATTGCTGCAAGAATGTAAGAAATCGTAAGAGCTAATAATGATGGAGCCTGGCTTTGCAAATTTGAATCTAGCGAACAACTGTAGGTCGACAAGGTTTCCTGAACGAACAAATCGAATCGTCACTAATTATCACTTTCCGATTTTGATGGGGGAATCCTTCCATTCGTACCGTACCATCTATAAAGTTTGAGAGCACTGTTATAAAGTCTCTTAAGAAGGAACGTTGCCTAGTTTTCTTTATCTGGTTCTACCTAGACTAGTAAATTAAGAAAAATAATCGATATTTTGAGAAGTTTTTGGCAATTTAGAAATGATTTTTCGATCCTGCAAAGAATCCAAACATACTCTTTTTTGTTAAATGAAAAGTTATAGCTTAAGAAAATTAATAGAGTTTTTTAACCGCCCCTTCTTCAGCACCCCTTTCTAAGCGCCGCTACTTAGGCACCCTTTTAAGCACCCTTTTCAGGCACCCTTTTTAAAGTGCTTCTTAGCAGTTATTTGCATTTAAAATTTAACAGGATCAATCATATGAAGTAAAAAGAGGAGCAAACCAATACTGTCTTTGTTTCTTATTTCGATAATGAGACATAACAAAGCAACTCGCAAATGTCACTACTTCTTGCTTAGAAACAACTTTATTCGTACTTGAAATTCTTTTATCTTTCTCTTGTCTGAATATTACCGTTTAAAGCTTTAGTATATTGAACAGGTGTGCCCATTAACAGTCGCGAAGAAAGTAAAGTTTTATCATGTATGAGTCTTGGGCGAAACCAACTTTTTATTATATATTTATCTAAGCGACATTTCTGGCCTCTGCTTGAAAGACCAATTTATTTTGCAAAATGATCCAAAATTTGTAAAATAGATGGGGGTTTTACTGATAATCAACGTTTACTCTAAAAAATGATGGCACAACACATTTCCAGGGTGGAACCATAAAGGTTTAGAAAACCTCAGCGAGTTCGAAAACACAGGAATTTTAAGATCCGTTAAGTTAATAGTATAAATGCTACTTGCAGGGTGATTTGCTTCAATATTGATTTTAACACATCTTACCAAGTTAATAACAAACATTTTATCAGAACTTTCCTAAATTAACAACACATAATCAAACACGTGTTTACTTAGCAAAGTTTTTCATTCACAAATTTCAATTTAGCATTACGGAACATCAATTTGAACAAAAAAAGTCAAAATATATATAACAATCGTTGAATTTAGCACTAAAAACTACAACTATCATAAACCTGTTTTCTTCTCCCAAGACTCATCTTGTTCAAATTCGGTGTTTTCAGGCCCAATAACAGCCATTGAATCGACAGTATCATCTGAGGCTAAATATCTGTTAACAAATAAATAAATACATTAAGAATTTCATATAAAATATAAGTTTCTTTCGAGGAACTTCTCACACGAGAAATAAACTTTCTGCTGAATGGAAGTATTGCATCAAACTCTTCCACAAAAATTTTGAACAAAGTATTAGGTATTTTCTTCAGAAGCTTTTATTAGTAACTTTAAAGAATTGCAACTTTCAGTGTGAAAGACATTGCAAAGAAATGATTATATTTTCTCTCATTAATGAGCTCAATTTGTAGATTAAACTGGTAAATTATCTTTATTTTGGGAAATTTTTTTTGCCAATTTTCAAAATTTTCTTGCAACCTACAATTGTCGCCCAAAGGGGTTGGAACACCCGAGATTGCAGATATAATAAATTCAAATTTCCTCCTTGATTTTTCTACTTCAAGCAGACAGATCCCCTTCCTCCTTAGACAATGTTAAGAAGGAAAATGAACATGGTGCTAATCATCGGTTACACCATTTCTGCTCCCAGCTACATTTGTCGTCATTTGTAATTAGAAATCAAATCAACGTCAAAAGTATGGGGGTATCAATTCAGTAAAGTGTGGAGCGAAACAAAGTTTTGCTCCACAACAACTGTGTTTTGGTTTGAAACATTGAAAATCAACCTCGAAACGGAGGCAGGTGATTGGCTAATGACATTTTGTAAACAAACCCGCTGATTGGTCTAGAACAAAATGCGCTCTTGTTGCTACAGAACATTTTTAATCGCAAAAACATTTGGGAAATCCTAAAACATACTTTTTGGCTACGTCGAGGATACCATCTCGATTTACTTGAAATAATCTATCTCTAAATTGCTGACGCATCTCGTGAGTTATACGCTGGGAGAAAAGCGTAATGCCTTTGTTTCCAGGAGACACTGGACTATCGATCTGAAAGAGAAAGATAAGAGTCTAGTCGCATACCAAAACATCTGTCTTAAAAAAAGGGTAACCTTCTTTATAATGAAAACTAATTGACTAATTTCAACGTAAATTCAAGTAAAGTTTGGAGAACGGAATACTTGTAACCTGTTTTAAAAGCAAGTAAGCGATAACAGAAGAAAGGGAATTTCAAGTTGAAATGTCGTATAGGCCGTCCGCTGCAGCCTTGATAGAGCTATAATCGGAGCTAAAGGAATTCATTGTAACCTTGATCTTGGAATTAAGGGTGGGCAACAACACCTAAACTGCTTTTATGAAAAATCTTTTGTTTTGAATATTTAGTTTGTCCCTCTCCCCCCACCTTCCAACAACGAAGGTTTTATAAATTATAAAAAAGGAATGATTACCACAATTGCTTATGATTATTACAATACTGTTACAAACGAGTATTGAAAGAAATGTTTAACAGTATAGAAATTTTCAATACTACAGTTGATAACATTCATGTTTGAAATTATAACGAAGCACACCAAATTCAAAATAGTATGCAGGCAGGCAGTAGTTTTAATTCCCGAGCATCAAAGAAGTCACTTACTGAAGCAAAAACTGACAGCTTTGCCTCTTCAATGTCTTCATCTGTAAAATTGCTGTTGACAGCCCATTGGATTGATTCGTCAAAGGCTTTCAAGGTTTTTGTAGAATTCGGGTCTCTGTATACGAAGAATTTTTAGATATAAAGAGGTACGTCAACGTGAGGATGGTCCGTGAGAACAGAATTCTTAAAAGTGATGTCATAAAAAATCTGATTTTAGAATGTTAAATTTGACCATATAACCTAAATTAACACCAATAAATACTTTCGAATATGCAAAATCAGTCACATATGCCAAAAATTGGGTGAGCTATGGCCAATAAAAGATTTGATGTTTGCTAACGGATTACTGTTATTTTAGCTCAGTTCATAAAGTTACGAAAAGAGACCAAATTACAGAGGTTTGACAGGGAAAGAGTCTGTGCTCATGTGGCCACATCTCAGCACAATTGTAATACATTTAACTGATTTTCCACATTTAGAAGTATTTCAGGATGTCCTTTCAGGGTATGAGATACAAATTCAAAAATTCTAGTAATATATTTTTGTGACGTCATCAAAATTCTATAGACGAATTGAAAGTACCACACACAGACCATGCACCATAGGGTGAACACTTTTCTGGGTTCTGAAACTCAGCCATGTTCAAAGGTGTAGAGCTAGGGGGATTGATAGGATTGATACTGAACCTAAAACGAAGGTCGCTAAATAACACATTAAATGGCATAAGACATTGCATTCACCTGTACGAAAAGAAGGAGAACGTGCTTCCACCGTGTCTCGCTCCTCCTCCGTAGGCACCCCCTTTCTCTCTACAAAAAGACAGGACAGATATATGATATAGGCAAAGATAGTTCAGCCTTATTAAAGAGAAAAAAGTAAAATAATAAGAACAGTCGAGTTGTCTTGCTTTTTTAAAAGCTTAAGCATGCAAAAATAACTAATAAGTAAATAGGCCTAAAGCTTTTATCTGTAGCAATAAAAATCAGTAATAATTTCAAGTGAGGGAAACAAAGAAAAAACATTTACGGGAATTACTATAGAGCAGCTCAACTGTATATCTGTTGGTATATGTAAAAATCTCGTGTAAATGGAAAACCAGGAATTTTGGAGACAATTCCATGGCCTCTTTAAGCTCAATCACAAACCTGATTTCACGGTGGAGATACTTCGCTGAGAGAAGTTTTCCAAGAATTTGAAGGCTGACGGAATACAAATGAATCATTATAGTTAAAACAATACGTAACGTGTTATACAGTACATGATGAATAAATAATATATGATCGCAAAGATAACACAAGCGAGGCTACTATTACATTTATGGTATAATTTGTCTATGATTTAAAATATTACAATATAAGTAGTGATTGTAAGATATGACTGAATGCTTCATGGCAAACTATTGAACAATTATGAGGCTGGATAACTGCTTTGTCTGTCTTTTCAATACACACCAAGACAAAATTGTGACAGTACTGACAATAAAAATGCAACATTTTCCATGCATTAAGGACTCGAAACCCCTGACAAAAAATAAAATAAAAGAAAGATGACACAAAATAATCACAAATAATTGTTTACTGTTACAACCAGTTGGAAGAAACCGCATCGTAAAAAGAAGCTACAAGGATGTTCAAAGAAGAGAACAACGATGGTGCGGAGGCGCAGGATTTAAGGAGAATTGGAAGAGGCTTTACGAATCTTGAAAGATAGACGAGTAGAAACAGATTTTGCAATTGTTTCACTGTGGTTTGAATCTAAAATATTTTCGTAAACTAAGATCCAACGGTTTGACTCCTCTTCTACTCCATACTACGATCATCAAGGGAAACGATAATATTTTACAATGTCTATAAACTTTACAGCAAACGGATTTTGTCGACTTAAAACAGCAAGCTTGCTATTCGACAAGGAATGTAAGGTTAGCCTCAAAACTAAAACCAGGAACTTCTGTTCAGGGAATAACGAAGAAGAACTTACGAGGCGCTATCTTGGTGAGTGTAGGGAACCGTCCTCATGCATCGACTGACGTAGTTAACAGGGAAGGGCATCGGAATGAATGTTTTGCTCTTCTTTGCAGCGAAATGTGGCATCTAAAATACGAAAAAACTTTAATTCTCAAACTAAGATTGGATTTCACGTCTTTTTGACAAAGAATAGAAGATAGAAGGTGATTAAGAAAAAACCCGATGAGGTCAGATTGAAGTGGTGACTTGTCTGATCAAAACACATTAGATAACGAGAAATCTATTACCAATAGACACCTCACAATGACGTAAACCTCAAAATAAGACGCAAATAACTTTGCCCCAAAAGCTTTTTCTCAGGGCCAAGGCACTGTATAATTAGACCACAGACTACGGAAATCCCTATGGAAATCTCCTTTCAAAAAGGAAAGTTACCCTCATCTCCTCGTAATGGGGGTCGCTGTCGATCAAATACGAACTGTACCCAACAGCTTCTGATTTCTCCACATGCAATAAATTTAATCTCTGAAATTTTCTTTGAAAGAGAAAGAAAATACAGAGAAGCGAGAAGAAGTATCTGAACATATTCGGTTTTAAATAGCCTTTACAGTGATCTTAAACCCCGGGAGCAAACGAAATTATGCCGACATCATTAAAATTTTAAATATGCCGATATCATTAAAATTTTAAATAAACAGATACAAATGGCTCAGATGGTTCTTACTTGATCAAATTCGATTTCATCTGTCCCTAAAGTATTTACATCTGCAGCGAGTGCGTTCAGGGCATTTGAAGCTAGTCCACGAGACTCGGCCGTAACGTTTAAAGAACATCTATGATAAAACACAGAAATAATCAGTAAAGCAACTCTATTTGAGCGTCCTGGATAGCATGTATTTTGTTGTAGAAAAATATGATGCGCGCTTGCGAATCGAAATTGTAAAGATAATTTCTTACCTAAGGTCGTTTGCATTTAGTATATACGAGGCAATTTCAATAAGGCTGTTTGAAACCTGTTCCAAATCATCCATTTCAGCGAGGTTTCTCATGAACCATACCTGGGTGAGATGAATAACAAGCAGCCATGAGGTATGTGACAAATCGAACACATATCTATGATTAAAATAAATGGAAGAAAAATGTATAATTTCGAGATCGGTCTTTTGGCAAAGTTTTGGCTAAGACTTAATTACGTTGTTCTGATTCGTAAAAACCAAATAAAAAAAATGATGACTTTCCAATCTTTGTGTCTGAAAACCTATGAAAAACACTTGAAAAACACTTATCATCTTGTGCCCAAACCATGAGTTTTACACACTCCCCCACATCAAAAAAGCATAAAGAAAGCTAAAAACACTATCTTCGAATTGCAATAGTCTGGCATTTAGGAAACAGTCTCATGGAAAATTCTTATTAAACATTATTTATCAGATTATTAATCAATAACAACAGAGATCGATTTCCATACCTGAGACATTCCGCCGAAAAGCTCGCTGTATTTAGCAACCGGTGTTAGTTGGCTGGCTGCAACTGCCATCGCATACGCATGCCCAGAGTCAGCTACTGACATTGCCAGGTCGGATGCAATCGAGTTGATAAGGGTCCGAAGTCGGTCTAAGTTCTTTAGGTTAGGTCTACAAATAGAACCGCGGAAGGTTAGCAAAGAAGAGGCAGCCTACCCGTGACTTGCAATGATTTAATTATTTTTGGTGAGACATAATTAAGAATTCTAAGCTTTAGAACCATCTAAAGGAAAGATTTAGGCTATGTAAAAAAGTCAACGATTAATGAAAAGGACTGTTTAGTTTCGCACATTCCAAGTTAAAGGCTCAGTGATCCTGGGTTCGACTGTCCTCAGAATGTTAAAACTTACTGAGCTAAAACACTGTTACTCAATTCAACTCTTCCAGTGGTTTTGAGAAACAAGTGCGGCATGACTGTCTACAGATTTTAAATGGCACTTTTTGATTTTTGCTTTTATACGACGAGAAAACTTGTATTGCATTCGCGTTTCGTTTGTGTAAGGGAACTGGGTTAAAGAGTCGAAGTTTCAAGAGAAAAACCATGAACAAAAAGCAACCTACTCATTAAGAATGTCTTGCCAAAGAGAGAACATCCTGGGAATATTCCTGTCCAAGCATTTTGATCCAAACATCACGCCCTACAAATTGAAAGGGTGAGGGTATTGAAGATGCAAAAAGGCATCATTTGGCAACAAATAGACGGCCATCCTTTCACTATCCTCGAGCTACAAGAATTCCTTGATCCATTCTTACATCTTATATCCATAATGACTTGATAGACTAAGTAGGAAAGAAAGGAAAGAAAAATATTCGCGTCAAAAACTTACAAGTTCGAACTTGTCTTGGTCTGTATGATGGGGAACGATATGGGGGCCAACTGAAAGGCCCCCGGTGTACATCTCAACTTCTTGAGCTAGCTGCTCGTAATTCATTGAACCAGCACCCATTCTGAGAGAAAAGTATTTCAAGTAAAAAGCAGTGATTGCGAAGGCTGGAACAAAACAATAAAGGAAGGCAACAAAGCTCGTTTATGAGAGCGGCACAGCTCATTTGCTTTTCATCGGGCTATACTGTATTCCAAAATCAAAATCAATCAAATCTGCTTGTATCAGTAATACACAAGTATCATTCATTGTCAGTGAAGGTGTACAGCGAAATTTAACACAAGGTTGTCAAAAAATATGAAAAGATGGTCAATGGGTGAAACTTTTCCGATCAGGGAAGGACTTTTTCTTTCTTCAATTCAAAGTTCGCAAAAACCTCTTTCTCGTCACCATTGGCGTCGTTAAAATGGCTGTTTGAACGTGAGACAAAAGTAGTATAGACTTCAGATTGTTTGAAAAGGCCAAGCAACTCTCGACAGCATAAAGAATAGAAAATTGACTTTGCGCTACGTTGAATAAAATCGTCACTCTCCATTAACAAGATGCATGTAAATATGATACTGAATGTGTCATAACAAGAATCGCAACTGCCAATGGGAGAAAATACTATCGAATCAAATACATCAAATCCAGATTTGTAATCTTACAGACTTATTCACCACAGTGGGATGACAGAGTAAAAAGGTGAATGAAAATTGACGTCACGACAAGTTCTTCTTACTTTGTAATAATGCTACAAAAAAGCGGCAGATATTGTTTCAAATTTTCAGGAAGGGCAGATGCATCGGCTATTGCTCTGAAATAACAAACTCCATTCGTGGGTTGTTCACAAATCTGAATTGGGATATTGTTACCTGCAAAGACAAGATGTCAACTGAAACAATTTTGAAGTTGGATAGATACATACACAGTGCAAAACAATCATAGGCAACTCCTACGATTCAACATTTTATTACCTTTTAGGATATAAAAAAAATTCAGAAGAAACAGAGAATTAATGTTTCTGCCCCAACAACGTCAACTTAATACATTTAACCAAATGCTAAATCAAGCCAGTTAAAATTTTAGGAACACAAAAGACGGGGAATTTAAGATAAAGCATTGACAAGCTGCTGGAAGATGATTGAAATAAGTAAGGCCAGGGAGCAGCAATTCCTTACCTCCATACTCAATATCGACATCGACTCTTTTGGCTTGCTTGTCGATGTCTGAAATGCAAGGCTGCCAGGTAAAGAATTTTCGATAAAGACGAGAAGAGGCAAAAATACTTACAGCACTAGGGAATTGCCAGTTAAGTTTGAAAATTCTTAAAAAATGAAATGGCAGTAATTAAGAAAATTTCATTATAAATATTTTCAGAGTTGTATCAATCGTTCATAATGAAATTTTTTCCTCCCCTTTGGAAATGAAATAACGTAAGAGTGACATTTCAATGGTTGCGTTGCGTAAGAGTGAAATTGTAGCCCCACGTATCCTGGAAAAAGAAAGTAAACAAAACAAATGAAAAATACGAGAAACAAAAAAAATAAAATACAAAAGCAAAAACAATAAGAAAACAACATGTACGTATGCGAAAGAGGGTTGAAACACAACAGGAAATTGCATTCAAAAAAAATTTTGCACTTCTGCGAACACCTAGAAAATATTGCCAATGTTTACCTTTGACCAGCATTTTTGGTAGACAAGAAAGGTCATCGACTAAGTTTTGTTGCTGCTCTAACTCCAGTGCTGGAAACAAGAAAACCTTCATTAATTTTCAAAGTCACAATTTAACCCTGATCCTTAACGAAGAATCAAGCAACCTTGAGTCAAGTTTCAAAATTCCTTAAATTTTTCAAAAAAAATTCTTTAACATAAATTTTACCTATTCATCGTCCTTAAGTCCTTACTCTAGGGTCATTACAACATTTGTAGCAATTGTACAACTTTTCATGGTATTGTTTATCAAGACGTCACGCGCAACCTTTCCTATCAACAACAAACTCTGTGAACAGTCTTTCTACAGTGCAATAAGGAATCACTTTACATAGTGCAATCATCCATAGAGAGAGTAGTTTTAACAGTTGCCCGATGATCGTACTGAGCGTGAAATTTGCAGTAGCAACTTAGAACCCCCTGTTCTATACACCAAAGCGTGTACAGCTCCGCCTAATGGCATGGAGCACTTAATAACAGATCGATAAACAGTAATTCTCATAACATGTCGCAATCATTTAAACATTTAGATCTATGCTATCTTTCATTTTAGGTTCATTGATAATGATTTGGACAAAAAACCTACAAGTAGAAAGCATTGATAGGTCTTTTAGCATACGCTAATAAGGGGTTGCCGTTTTAAGCTAGCAACCAAATGGAATGCCATATACCATATGCAAAATGATATATTGGAATAAGAATAATTGAGGTTTAAAAACAAAATCGGTAACTCACATTTCTCGAAAATAATCTTTTTGTCCTCATCTGTCAGCTTTTTCACTTTTGATTCTAGAATTTCTGCTTCTCTTTTTTCGTTCAGTTCAATATAATCCTCCTGGAAACAAATCAAAATGTGGTGCAAGGCATCGTCGGTAACTAAGAAGAAGCTTATAATTTAAAGCTGGTAAGAAGATGATAGCCAAAAGCCAGGAAATGTATGGGTGTTGTAACTACCTATACTGTCTGGTTTTATATCCATGGAAATTAACCAAGTAATATGTAGAAAGAAGAGAAATTGCAGTAACAGGGCAACATTCAATGAAAAACAAAGGCAAAAAATTCTGATGCGATGTTATATGGGCCAAGTTATAAATAACTCCTACATTTTATCTAAAGAAAAAAGTGAAGGACCAATTAACAAAGTACCTTTGGATTCATTTCCAAGGTAAGCTGGTGTGTGTTTTCCAAAAAATATTCCTGGACCATCTTTTGAAGAAATTCTTTGTCACTACTGAGGGCATTCTAAAACACGACAAAAGGAATTCCTCATCAGTTACTGACAGCAATAGTCCTGCAATATGGCCAGAAAATGCTGAGACATGAACAAAAACAAACTTAGCTATATGTCACCCCCCCTCCCCCAAAACGATGTTTCGATGGGGGTGGCTGGATCTGTGTGCATCCCCACTTATTCTGCAACCATCGCAAATGACATTGACCCGGGAGGGGGGTGGGGTAAATGCAACCATTGCGTCATTTATCAAGATCGGACATTCGATTTCACTTTCCGGTTAAGACCTCAGGTTTTATTAGCCAAGATTGGAGCTTAGTACAGACCACTCGGCTGTACTAAGATTTGAAATATATTTAAACAACATATTCATTTTTTACAGTCAGCTTCACCCATTCTTTGGACAAGAAAGATAAAAACTATAGTTATTCTAAAAAGTATAATAACTTTAAAAGCATCTTCTTGAAAGATAATTGCAACTTTTCCCTTTTTCATAATCCTAAAGCACGATCTGCCAGAGAAAAAATGTCAACTGCTTGCTATCATTTCTACTACTACTAGAAAACAAAAACACTTGAAAATCTTTAGCAAATCTCTTCATTTGCAGTGAGCAAAATTCAGAACTCAACCTACACGGAAATTCTCCACTTGCTCATCAACTCTTAGCATTGAAATTGGCTCTGCATCATGGTTCCAACTTGACATTAAGGACTGCAAAATACAAAGTTTGTCAGAATTATTAGTTTCGTATGCAGGAAAAATACGAGGAAAAATACACAGTTGACATTATTAAACAGCGAACATTACAAGAAAATAAGATAACCTAATCTTGTTCTATGAGAATAAAAACAAGTCGAAATGCTTATGTACTCAGTTCAAATCTAAACAATTCGTTAATGTCATTCCAAAAACGGCTTTCCTGAAACGTCTGTTTTCATGACGTCACTCACTTAAAATACTTACAGATATAACTCCAAGACCAAAACTGCTTGTCTGGTGTTTCTGAGCCAATTCTACTCGGTGTAAAATCGACTGTATTCTTTCATCTTCAAAACCTTTACTGAAAAAGTAAAAATTAACGGCATAAACAAAACATTAAATGAAAAGAAAATTAGAAAAAAATTAAATCAAAATTGTATTGATAACTTCTGTATGTTTATCTTTTCAGCTTTGTTAACTTTTCAGTTTTGCAATGAACTGGATTCCAAAGCAGACAAATCCGTCAAGAACCCTTCCAGAGACAAAAAAGTGCAAAATGGGGTTCGATTAGACTGATCACGTGTCTTACCCTGCAACGTCTTCGAATGTTGTCTTTATGATATCCAAAATCTTTGGGACATCTTTTTTACTCACGCCCTGCAGACCAACGCCAAAGGTTGCATCTTTTGTGCTTGTGTCCACGCTGAAGGAAAATTTACCAAAATTATAAGCTAGAATGGTAAGGTGTATGAAACAAAAGCATTCTACGATTGATGTACATAAAAATGTAGAAAGCTACAATGCCATTAAGTCAAAAATGATTTGCACTTGTAATGATTTCCATACGGGAACTCTAAGTAACCAATCAAGCCATCCAACGCCTTCAACACCCCCCTTCACACTTAAGACCGTAGATTCAAGCCCCCCCCCACATTTCTCAAGCCCCCAGTCTCCTTAATACACGATCAAGCTATTTTTTGACTTACCCAACGACGGGCGAGTATCCTGATCCAATGTTCGGCTTGATCAGTGCTTGATAGAATGGTGAATTCGGTCCACTGGCCAACAAAGTTGATAGAATTCCCATCGTAAACGCTTTAAATGGGTCGGTCGTGCTAAAAAGAATCCCGTTCTATATTGCGAATATTGCTGGTAGAAAAAATTCTGTCAGAAGAAGCTTTATCTATTATTTATACACTGCCAGAAAACACGGTAGTCATACCATCAAAGTTCGTTAAAAAGGTCATTCGTAAGGAATACAAATGAAGTACTGCCCTAAACCCAAGGGTTATACTGTGCTTTTTGAAGGAAGCTACCAAAGGGAATAACCGGACAGCAGGTGACCGGACGGCTGGTGACCAGACAGCTGGTGACCGGATGGCGGGTGACCGGTCGACTGGTGACCGGATGGCGGGTGAACCCTTCCTGGATTGTGCATTCAAAAATCAAATCACATTAAGTACAGTAATACATCTTATATAGAACAGCACGCACACAGAATGTCCCTAGATGCCACGAGAGTGAGCTCCTTCTCCACGACATACATTCTTAAGTATATCAGAAAAGGGGCACTAGGAACAAAGACAACTATAGATCCCGAGCATTTAAAATATCAAGTACTGGCAAGTATCAGTAAAGTAGCATTTCCATTAAGTCTCATTAAAAGTCAAGTATACCTGTCCAAAAGATAACCAACTGAGATAGTTGTTTGTTTTTCAGCATCAGCTGCGAGGTTGTCTGGTGGGCAGAAGACCTCCGCTCTTCTCTAGGGTCAAACAGGTCAACAAGATTCAAAAACTAAATCAATACACAAATGTACCAAAAAAATGGATAGCTAACGCTTAAATAAACGCATTCTATGTAATAAATATCTTAGCTATATTAAATCATCTCTTGGCTGTACCACTTTACCTGACAAATATTTATGTTCGTTAATCTCAAAGATTACGAACATAAAAATGCCTCATCAAATCAAGTAAGAAGCTACTTACTGGCTCACTCCACCTTGGTTCGTTTATAATCTTTGTATCAACAACCAGTTTTTCAAAGGAATTCAATGACTGATCGTTGATCTGTTGCAAATGCTTCTCCAACGGAAGGTCTCCGTAAGTGTAAAACCTTGAAACAACAGCCGCATATTAGAACTATTCCATTTTACTGACTTATATCCCATTATCTATTTGCGAGAAGCTGGTATAAAGTTGATAAACCAATTACTGGCTATCTATAGATACGATTTAAACTCTAAAGTTTAAAGCTACAACTAAAAACTGTATAAGGTTACTCGTAATTTCGATACTAATTAGGTGAGTCAAACCTTACATTAAGAATCTAAATCTATACCAGGATGTCATATTGAGCAGTATTTATTAACTTAAAAACAGTTGCAGATCCCTTTCATCATGAAAACTTTGAACGAAATTCATTACATAAAATATTTGCCTTTCAATTTAGACAACGTGCGCTGAATATAAGTCACAATATTCTTTTCTAGCAACAATTATCTAAAACAAACATACTTTGAGTTGCTTGGATGGTAATGTGTTCGATGAAAATCCTTCAGCTGTGCCCACTACAACGAATAAAACGAAAATTTTTGCTAAGCCGTCACCTTGATTTCATTAAACGATTGTATTTCGACAAAGAGGAATGCCCACTTTCCCACAGATTGCAGTAAAATGACGAGGCATTCAATTTCTTTACCCAAGGTAAAAAGCTAGGCCAGGTAGTGTTTTTAAGAATCTTTCAAAACAAAATACTCATTTTTGTCTCAGTGTCAAGAAAAGCAAGAGCCTTCCCTGATAGAGAGCAAGGGCTGTGAACAACTAACAAATATTACATATCGACAAACAAATGCAGCTTGTCTAAAGGTTATTTAAATAGACTTGCAGATCAACACCAAAAGCCCTTTATCAACGGCTAATCAAACAAAAAGTCTACAAACACTAGAAATCGAGATTTGGAATACTTTGACCACGTGATTTATTAAGAGGATTCAAAACACAGAGAGTAACAAAGTTGCATGCAGTTGTAACCAATCATGAACGTGTACCGTCAGTTCAGGAATCACTAACGGGTCTCCACCGCTGACATAACCATAGGTATGACTTGGCAGCAACAGGTTTTGGTAGTGAGTCGCGAAAAGGCTCTCGGGATTTGACTGCAAAAGCAAAAGATAAAACTAATTTCATTGACGTACATGTAAATATGATAAATTATTGAAAATTATAAAAAATATATCTTCTATCTCAGAATTTTGAAAACATTCATTAATGCAGAGCCTTGACAAATAAAAATTTTTCTTCTATCAAAGAAACTTTTTAAGTACCTTGTTTAGAAAGAGGAATACGGCTTGTTCCAAATTCAGATGGAAGGAAATTTATATCGGAAAAAGCAAACACGTTGTAAAAAATAGCAATGACTTACAAAGGCGCCCTTCATTTCATTGAAAACCACACCTTTGAAAACCAAAGGGGAGCTTGGGTCATCGACTTTTTCGTTCTCAAGCCTCCAACCTTCTTGTAGGAAATCAAGCTCTCGCAGATTTGGGAAAAAGACTGCATCCAGGTAAACAGACATAAGGTTCGAGTAATCGGTCCCATTTTGTGTTGAAAATGGGTACATGGTGTAGTCGCTTGCTGAAATAGAGGAAACATGAAATATACCTTCACCAGGAACATTGGTTATTCTGCATTCTTAGTTTTCTTAGGAATTTTCTGAGTATTCTGAGAACATTTTCCATGAAGTATTCAGAATAGCACAGAAAGAAAAAGAGACAAAATATAAACAAGTTTACAATGGCAATACCAGAATGCTATTAATATATTTTGCTAAATTACAAATAAAGAAAAAGAGGAAAAGATGTCTTTTGCGTTTAAGGACATCCTAATTTATGGTATTATGCAATAAAAAGAGGTTATTTACCTGTCCATGCATTCATGAATGTTGATAGTGACCTGTTCAGCATTTTGAAGAATGGATCTCTGCATGGGAATTTCTTTGAGCCACAGAGAGTAGTGTGCTCCAAAATATGGGGAACCCCAGTACTGTCCATTGGTGTCGTTCGAAATGTGACACTGAAAAATATTATCTAGCATAAACATAAATCTACAAAAGAATAATAAAAACAGTGCATATTTATAAACTTCTGTCTTGTTAGCAATTTGAGCACTTCATGGGTCCCAGGTAATTATTCTACTTGTCTATCTAACTTTATATATTTCGATATGTTGTATGTCTGCATGCTAGACTTATAGAGTTTGCTTTGCTATGTGTTTTGCAATCAAATATTCACAGTATTGTGAAGAAAAGCTTTTCAATACGATGAAAAACATCACATATATATCGTATATAAATTATCATTAATTGATGCTCTCTGTTTGTCACCATGCTAACCAATTGATCAATTTGTTTATTCCATTTCCAGATAAATCCGTGAAGGTAACCAATTCAAGAGGAGTTAAGCTGAGCTGGTTTTTACCTGAATACATTATTTTGGTCATCCCTTGCGATGTGAAGATGTTCAGCCCCAGTTCTCTCATGTTTCAGCTTCACAGCCACCATGTGAAAATCAGGGATGTCTTCATTCTTAAAAAACACACCGATTAAAATAAAACACAATTTACAGTAAATAGGAGTTAATACACCAGTTTCGACATTTCTGAAAAAGGGGATATTTTGCCAAAAGTACAAAATGATGAAAGTTGAAAGCTGAACAACTAAAGATTGTGAACGCTAAAGATAAAATCAATTGTGAGGAATCTAAACGACAATGGATCCTTATTCAAGAACACTGCTTACGGGTACATGAAAAAGTTTACTTTCCAGTTCAAACAACATAAATTTCGAGCCAATGACTTCCACATTGATTTTCCATTTCTCGCTATTGAGCAATATAAGGTGAATTATGATGAAAAACATTGGCAAAGGAAAAGCATTTGATGAAACCAAGAGTTCTCAAATAAACGTTCTAATCAAAATCACCTTGTGCAAATCACTATTTGTCAGTGTCTCGCATGCATTTTAAGCTAAATCGAGTAAGGTGAAACCGTAAAAATAAATTGATCTCAGGTAATGAAACTTTATAAGAAGAAAGTATTTGGCTGATCCACCTGAACGACTTTATATCCGTGAACGGAATCCCCTTCCTTGAATTGTCCTAGAAAAAAATCAAATAAGTAAATGACAGCTGTGACAAAAGACAATTAAAAAATATTTTGGGTGAAATGAAAAGATGCAGAAAAAGGTGAAGGTTCATTTGAATGACTTAGGTGAATAATTTGGAATTGCTGTAAAAAATACACGACAGGCTTGTTGGTCCAACGAACATCGCATTTTCTTAGATGATGACCAACGGGCAAAAAGGCTTACTCCTAGGTCCTAAGGAGATTCTGAGCAGGTCCTAAGGTGGTCGTAAGGAGGTCCTAAGTAGGTTCTAAGCAGGTCCTGAGGAGGTCCTAAGCAGGTTCTAAGGAGGTCGTAAGGAGGTCCTAAGTAGGTTCTAAGCAGGTCCTGAGGAGGTCCTAAGCAGGTCCTAAGGAGGTCCTAAAGAGATCACGAGGAGGTCGGTCATGAGTAGGTCGGTCACATGGAGGTACCAAGGGAGGATGATGGTATCACAAAAACTTACTTGCTTCTGCAAGAACATTGACGTTCTTCCCATTTGAGAGAGACCTTAGGCCGGCTCTAAAAAGGAAAAAAACTCTATCATTACGAAAGCAAACTGGAATCAAACAGACAAATACAAACAAACTGATAAAAGTGTCGTAAGGAAAGTATAGCAAAAGATGTCAAAGAATGAAAGGTAATACAAATAAATTACATTAGTTTGTCTAGCCAAGTGATGCCAAGTATAGCAAGAAACGGAATTAAAGGGGAATTCAATTATTAAGAATGATATTGATATTTAAGGAAAAATATTAATTATCGGGTACAGGTACATCGTAAGCTCCTTAAAGAAACACAAGCTTCATGTATCTTTGCAAATTTTCGAGCAATAACAAAATTAGCAAAGATGGAACTTAAACAGTGGAGTATTACTTTGGCCACGGTAACTTGTGTCTCGAAAGCAGCTTTAACATTTCAGCTCCACGTAGATCTTCCTGCAAGAAAAATACAACATTAATCAGAAGAGTCAATTTTCAATTAATGCAAAACTCATTTGGATGTGTTTCAATGCAAACCTCCTTCCCATACAAACGAGCCAAACGAGGCGCTGATAATCCGTGAAACAGACTACGTAATGCAAAGAATCTTATTGGGAAGAGGCAGGGTTATCACAATTAAGTGAACAGTAGGAAAACACAGACACCGTTCATAGACGAAAAAACATGGTTTAATACTTGCTCTTTACAAACCTGGCTTAAAACGCAGAGCCAGAAAGCCTTGCATTAAGAAAATTATAAGTAGTTTAGTGTAATTTACCATTTAAAACACTTTTTTGGAACCATTGTATTTGGGTTTAAAATATGTATTTGGGAACTGCAGGAACACCAGAGAGGGGGAAAGGGGCAACCACGCCTTTTACTCATTGATAGGTGGGGCAAGGGGGAAAATGCTCTTATGATAAAAATTTTCCTCGACATCAGCCTTTTGTAATTACCAAAGAGGTTCATATGAAATTCCGACTATATTTCTATAGCTCGTGACGACTATTTTCAAAACATGTAAAAATAATTCTTATGCCGGGAGTTAGTCCATTCTTAAGATGCCTACAGAAGATCGAGATGACAGTTGTGAAAGGATTAACAGAACAACTGGGAATTATTTTTAAAGTGCTTGTTTACTGAAGCATGCCCAATGGCTCTTGTTCGTTCTGGCGTTCCGGCAGAAAATCGTGTTGAATGCAGCATCAAAATAGGTTAAAATAATCTTTGCAACGTTTAATTTTGCTTTCCAATAAATGGAAAACCTTATGTATGACATCAAAACTTAACAATATATTATGATAATAGATAAACTGCTGCGAAAATATTTTTGTTTGAAATACGTGGGTATAGTTTGTTTAGAAATGTAGCACAAAGTCCTTCCACTGCGCCCTTCTATAAAAATAAAAAGATAATAAGATAGCCAGTAAACAGTTCAGCTGAACAAAGCAAATCTTAGATTCGAATCTTTGCTTAATGTTTCTTTATGATATCACAGAAAATTATGACAACATATGCCGGTTAAGAGTGTAACCCTGCAGGCGCCAGAGAATAGACTTATCAGTAATACCTAACCAAAATATGGGAATCTAACCAATTATCTCGAACTTCATACAGAAGAGGTATTTTGACTTGAAAGGAGAGACACGTTGTGGGTTACTATTTCTAAGAACAGAATGCTACACCAGTAATGTTTCAACTTTGCATATAACAAAACAGCACTAAACCAATGCCATTGTGCCTTGTTTGCTCGTTTAAACAAGGTTCAGTTTCTCAAACTTATTTGTTTTTACTATCTAATATAAAATTACACTGAATATTGGCATAGGAATCTGGTTGTTTAAAGAGAGTTAACAAACGTAAACGGAATAGCGAGGAGGACAGAACATTCTATATCGGGAATCAAAGTCGAAATGAATAAGCCTGGTTCAAATGATAATTTCAGGATTTGGAAAACCAAACCAATGGTTATAAATGTCAAAAGTGCTAAGACAGCGAGCTGCAGAGCTAAAAAAGAAAGCGGACAAGCTGTGAAGGAGTTTGATCAGGTCGCATCTCCTCGAAAAAATGACTTTTTGTCCCAAATTTGCCAAAAAAGAGATTCGAAAAATAATGTATAAAAACTAAATGACGACTGACTAGAATGTCAGAGTGGTAAAAGAAAGCGAAAGGCATTTTAAAATATTGATGCCTTCAATCATTCTAGCCCCGTTGATAAATTTTTCAGTTGTGCACAAAATGCCTTGGTGTGATATACTGGAGTAAATTCTGGTTAAGAGAAAGGAATGCCAAGATGTCCCAATCTACAGATTGAATCATCTCCAAAATTTGATTAGTTCGTGGAAATTTATTTCAAATCTAAATGAATCCAGCTGTAAAAATATTATGACAGAACTTCCTAAATCTGGCTCTGAAAATTGTGTTACTTTCGTAATTATTGAAAACATTGTTATTTTGTTTCAAAAAATTATTAATTTTTAAATACATAATTAAGATTATCACATCAATTCTATATCTATGTGTCAATTCTAATGGAAATAAAAGAGCTACAAAGATGTTTTTGCAGAGTCTGTATGCTTTGCGAGTATTATGATTAAATTTTCAATGTCACTATAAATTGCAGTGAAGAAATGACAAAAGGAAATCATGCAATTAAACAATATGTATCAAAACTACAGTAAACAGAAGTGTTGGAATCTTTTTCAATGTACCCATGCCAAAAAGGGCACTTCAGTCAAATATCCATTAGTGTAACATGGCCGCAAGATACAGATAGGTAAATAAAAATGGAACAAATTCAGACGGATTCTGTTTTAATCTACAGGATGCAGAAAAAAAAGCCAACCAACTGCTGGCCCTTACACAGACACTAGACAGTGAGAAGTTTACATCAAGCAAGTCATTAACTTGTAAATGTTCAAATATTCAGCATCAATTTGGCAAAATATAAGAAGGGAACTGAATCTCATTCCCAATGACACAATAAATCAGTGCCAAATATATATGTCTTTCTCACAAGAACAATGCTAACCCTTCTTTAATCTATTTGGCCCTTCTTGAGCCCTTCTTGTCATAATTTCAAAATACACCCTAGCTGAAAAACATAAAAGTTCAAACTAAAGCTGCTCCCAAAAATCTGATGCTTTTTTCTAAGTTAGATGCCAATGAACAAAAAGTTTGGTGCAAGTGACACATGTGGAGGAATATATTAATGAAAAATATAATGCTTCATCTTATGTTATTTTGGAAATGGTGTCGGAATAATCAAAACATCTAGTAGTGTAACAGGACTAAAACAATTTTGTCCTCAAAGCATGCCTGGAAAAAAATGCTGGACCTGAGAGAAAGTTGTTGAAGAAATTTGGCTAAATTGATGTCTTAGTTTAGTTTGTATATTGTAGTTATATAGTGAGGTAAATGGGTTGTAAAAATTGGAACATTGTAAATAACATCACAGTTGTCAAAATGATGTCAGATATCAAATTCTTGTGCTCAACCTGTAAATGATTTCAAAACAGAAAAGTAACAGGCCTAGTGTGACCAAAATGGTCTGCTGAACAATGGCTTCTGATCATCTCTAGGTTATCTTTTCTAGGTTAACAATTCATCTATGTTCTGCAAGAGTTCCCCAAAGGGGGCTCTAACTTTCCACCATGTCTTGCCTCTCTTTGGAAAAGAATGGTTTTACATGAACATTTGTTCTCATAAGTACAGTTTAGGATGTCCATATATGGTAATTAGGTACTTTGGAGAAGATTGCAGAACAAATACATCAAAGCAAGATGACAAGAATCATTTAAAAAAAACAGTTGACTACTTTCTGCCAATTTTCCCATACTCTGACAATCTTTAATACCAAGTTCCCTGACCTTTTCAGGTTTCCCTGACATTTTGTCAAATCAGCTCTTATACAGGTCCTCAAGGTTTCCACAGATTTTCAAATTTCACTCCTTTAACAATTATATTTTGGTGTTTTTCTTGTTACCTATGCCTGCCATGGGAGAAAGTCCTTCTCAAGGAGCAAGCAACCATTTGAGGGAGGGGAAATGAGAGACTTGTCCCTTTCTGCTTGCCAAATACAGACTAGTGGAGCTGCTGTATTATTGCTGCCAAGCCTTTATCCTTGGTTACTAACTAGTGCAACTGATATCACACAATACAACTGGAAAATAGCAACTAAAAAGTTGCTATCAATACTCAATTATGGAGCAATTGTGAAGTTTTCTGCCAAAAAAGTTTCTATGGACATCAACAAAATTGATGCTCTTTAGAAATAATGAGTCATCAGTGATGTCAGGAGATAAATCATCCTTGGATGTTGCTGAGAGTTCAACACTTGCAGGCCTTGCCCTTTGAGGAGAGCCACAGCTTTTGATCTCCTCTAAGCTCTCTTCAAATGCCAGAGGAGAGCTAAAGGTTGCTCTCCTAAATTGCTCTCCTTGAAATAAATTTTCATTTTGCTTCTATTCTTATTTGCCTTCAAAAAGCTCACCTGGAAACAAACTAGGAGAGCTGTTTACTGCTCCCCTGTTTAAATTCTTATGGCCAGACCTGACTTGTTTTTACTTTGCCATCTTCTTTATCCTTGGGTATAATCAAAGATGAATCTGAATCTCTTGCATCTTTTGCCAATAGAACTGAATTGACAAATAGCATCTGATGTGATACTATCAATAATAACAATGTGGACATGAATCTTGATTTCAACAAATGCCTCTTCCTGGATTTCACTCTAATAAACTTGACTGATATCTCTTCACCATCCAATTTTTTTGGACATTTACAGGCCTGGCCGTTTGTATTTTATAGGTGAGCTGTGAATTGCTCCCCTCATTGGCTGAGGCGAGCTAAATCAGTAACACATAGAATGTACTTTAAAGACAATCAACAGATGACTTGATAAGCCCCTTTAGTATCTGTTGGTTGCCTTTAATAGCCTCAGTCAGGAGTATGCTGTTTTACTTCTTTCAATTTGTATTTGCTTTAACCGTGATTTAGGCACCCCCTTTACTTGAAGTATTTAAAAGGACAGACTCTTTCAGTTTTATGTAAAGCTCGCACAAAATAAAAACAACAATTCTTTTGCAAAAATAATATTTTTGTTTCCACAGAATTTGAAAATGGCTTTGAAAAACAAATTTTGAAACAAACTTAAGTTATACGTCTAGCACTCTTCGGAGAATAAAACGTCAGAACATAGATGGAAAACTCTACACTAAAATTCCCAGTTTTGGATCGAAATAGGCCAATCAGAAAACGCGAGCACATGACTGTTGAGGTTGTCCAATCAGTGCCGCTTTCCTATTGAAAATGCTACCACTGGAGTTCTAAGGTGAAAACAAACTCCTTCTGTCTACACAAAAGCGGTTGGTCATGTTTATATAGTAGATAGATTCACAAACTACTAGAAGGAACGATGATCAGGCTTTGCCAATAAAGCGAAACATGTCGCCGTTATAATTTTTCACCCAATCTGGGTTTTTCAGTAAATGCTGCTGGATAGTTGAATTCCATGTTTCGGTTGTCGTTTTTGATCTGCAAGACAGAGTACCTTGCTCTCTTTGAGGGATAGTTTTCTTTCTATTGCTGGAAGGGACCTGCTGTCTTATTATATCCCCAATCTACAATTCCTACCAATTTCTTCGACTTCCCCTCCAAAAATATTCCTGTTTTCTTAAGATTGAAAGGTTCTAATCGCTACAAACGTACCTTTCGGTTAACTATCCTTTTCCAAATAGATCAAAGTTTATGCCTATCATAATAAAAACGGCCCAACAAGCAAAAAGTTAATTGCAAAAAATGCAATGACGGAAGGAATCGCTGATACAAAAATTAACCAATTAACCATTGTACGTTTTCAGGGTTCTCTGAATAGGAAAAAAGCAAATTAATGGAAATTTTAGGGGAGCGATTTTCCATTCATGTTCTGTTTAGGAGAGCAATTCATAGCTCGCCTCTGGTTGCGAGGGGAGCATGGAGGCGAGCGCGAGCTATAGCTTGCCTCAAACGGCCAGGCCTGATTTTGCTTCTCGTCTACCTGTAGGAAGCTTCTTCAAAGACTGAATCCATCTGTTTTTCTATTGACATTGAAACGTAATCAAATGTTTAAAATAATTTGAGTATATAATGAAAATTTATTTGGTACAGTGTCTGTTTTGATTAAAATTAGTATCTAAATGTTTTTCATTTTTTGAGATTTTTTTAAATGTAAAGAATTTAATATTTTAAGGCCAATAAATTTGTAAGCATTACGGCGCTCATCTACCAGTTATGTTTAAATTATATCAAAATAGCCATTGAAATTTTAGCAAACATAATAGCCAACAGTGTAATATTAGAAACATAATAGCCAACAGTGTAATATTAGCAAACATAATAGCCAACAGTGTAATATTAGTAATATTCAAAAATTCACCCTGGATCCCCTAGAAAAGTTTGCCTCCAGCCTGCATGGCTATTTATTTTTGTCTTAACCCGGCTTTCCTTTATCCTCTCCACGACCCTGGATGTGAACCTCGCTTTTGTTCAGATGACCAATTTAGTGAAGCAGATGGTGCTGAAGTAAAAACATACTTAGACTCTCAACATATTTGAAGGAGAGGCTTGGGCCCTGATGCAAGTTAGAAATAAGGGGCAAATTAAAAGCTGAGAGGAGGAGCCTGACATAATCCTTTTGGAGGGCTGGTGGGTTTTCAGATGCTGAAGGATCATAAGTCTTTTATCTAATTGGGAAATCTCAGATTTAGCGCTATCTACTGTTGAAAGGTAATAAGATTCCTTGATGTATGTGACATACCCTCCCACGCTACTTGATGATGTAAATCCTACAAAATTTTTGGGCTGAATCATTAAAATTTTTCGATGGATTTGTCCAGAACTTTGCATTTATTATGCAATTCATTTCATTTGGATGCATTGTCAAAAATTACTTTGTTATGCAACTTTGTCCAGCAGTTGAAAAAACGTACAGGCAAGCATTTTTAAATCACTTACCTTTCGAATCAGTAACTGGCAGTCTGAAATATCCCAACAGAGAGTTGCATCATATTCTAAAAAACAACATGACTAGGCATCGAATATGCAAGCATGGTCAATAACCAGATTCGCAGAACTCGTCTCGTCTTCAAACCGAGTCAGGACAGGGCCATAGCGAGTCAAAAACATTGATCAAAAAGCCCCGAAGCCGGTTTGGAGATGTGATGGGTTGGGAGGTTTTGCCAATGTTATTTTTTTTGCAATTTTGACTTCACGAGTTTATTCTCTTTACAAATCGTGATCGTGATCATCTTATGTTTCGGTGAAAATTTGCAGAACCAAAAATTCAACATTTACCAGGAGCTTGAAACAATTTTAAAGGTGGGGGAGGGCTGGTGCAAATAACAAATTCGTTGGAGAAGAGATTGTGCGTGGTGTGAGCAAAAGACAAGACGATCTTTCATTCTTAAAAATGTTTTACTTTCTTTAAGTATAATTTTGTTACTTTTAATTAATCCATTTTAAAGCGGATTTCATTACTTTATGAGGCCCCTAGACCTCAAGGCCCTAGGACTATATGTAAGATAAAAAGTCTGACGACTCAAAAAATTGAAGACTTGCTTTTGCCAAACCATTCGATAAGTTTAAATAAAAATCTCAATAACATAGAAATTGCAACAGATTCCCATGCATTGTAACATTCAGTTATCTTATGTGTAAGTTATATGAACAATAACGTAATAGGGGTTTCGAAAAGAGTTGTCAGATCTTTTTCTCTGGATGGAATTCAATATCGTTAGTTCATTTCATTCTATGATTTCTATTATAACCAAAACGTAGGAAAATAATTTCTTCCATCGTTTGTCATTTGTAACACATAGCATGTCACGGGGAAATACTTTATCGATGGCACGGGTTTGTTACAAATAGGCTATATCAAGGCTCACCGAGAGTCTTTATGGGTGGGGGGGGGGGTGAAGAATTAAAGAGCCAGTAAAACTGGCTGTTGTTAGGACTTTATTATAAATTTGCCCCCGGCCCCTATCTTGGCGGGCCTGGCCACACCTAACATTGCCCAATAGCATAAGAAACAGATTTCATAAACAGACCAATCACTCCTTGCTAATAGAATTTTTTAATTAATTTCATTATTACTATTGAACCAAACATATGTATGCACGCAAAAGAATGAGTATAATTAGCAAGCTAGTTTTACGCTCTGACCCCCAACATCACAAATATACAAATCTGAAATAGGCATTAGTGCAAGATGAGTGGAACATCCCTGACAAATAGATGAGTGTCACAGGAGACAACATAAAATTACTGATCTCAAATTATAAAATTCTTAGTTGTTGCAAAACCAAGATGCTTACTGAACCTTCTCAGTATATGTTATGCAAGTTATCCCTTGACTCGAAATATGCAAAGTTGCGTTAATACAGCGGCATATCCCTTAAATATAAACAAACAGAGACATTCAGCACCAGATATTTTACAAAGTAAAACAAATCCATCAGTCATAGTTTACTCCAATCAATGAAGTTTTTAAACAGGCAGTATCATACAATAACATAAAAATAAATTGCTTCATATTTCAGTCCCAGCTTAAATCGTCTTGTCTCAAAGTTCCCTGCAATTTTTGAACTTTCTTTAAAACCTCTAAGTTTTTGTTTGTCGGGCTAGGCCCATTTTTGGGTGTCCTACAATTTCGTTTCAAAACTTTGGGTGTTTCGTCTTTCGTTTTAATTGTCGTCACGACCTCCACCTCTGAGCCCTTTAGCTTGAGGCTCCGGCGGCTTGGCGGGTTACCTTTATGTCGCTTTGCTGCAAAGTGCTTTCGTTCATGTTCCCTTAAAATGGCAATTTGTTCGCCCTTCGTTTCCATTCGTGCAACGAGTCTATCAAGTTCTCTTTCTAAGTCTTCTTTGAGCTTCACATCAAAAGTTTCTTGGATTTGCTTAACAAGTTCACTGTGCTCACTTCAGATGAAAATAAAGAACAATACACTTCAATTTCTACCACAAGCCAAGGAATAACAGTAAGAGTTTACAGGAAGTGCAGGAGTAACTATGTTACAAAAAGAAATTCGAAATCAGTCCTACAAATAGATGGTTGCCTGCTGATTCTCAACGTTATCTGCCCAGAATAAGGTGGAAGAAACTTTGTTTACTTCGAGCAACGTATGCTTGCAAACTTTAAAGAAAAATCCTTTGTTATGTTGAAAATAATTCTATGGCCTTGGTAAATTTTTGCATCAAGCGGTAATACTGTGATTAGATACCGAGAAATACCGAAATTCAAATGAGAGAAATTGTGAAATGCAAGATGGCATCAGAGTCCACAAAAACACTGTTCGGAATGCGAGAAAAGTTACAATGCAGAGTACATTATACCATTTATCACTAACAATGAATATAAGTTGAAGACATTATGAAAAGGGAAAACTGCACTTATGACTCAAAATAAAGAGTGTTGTGGACCTGCATATGAAATTAAATTAAATATTTAAACGCTCTTTACAAGCAATAAGTTACACACAAGCAGTTTGTGATTGGATTCGTCAAAAGTAGGCCCTTTGCAACAAAATAAGAAAACCAAATGCAACAACGCAAAAACAGACAGTTTCACAACAAATGAAAATAGAATTTCATCGAAAAATAAGTAAGAGGCGGGGATACATTTATTCCAGACTCGAGACCAGAATCAAATAAAAGAAATATAATAACTCACAATCCCATGTGTCCAAATTCATCCTGCAACTGAACAACAAGTTCTGCGATGCCATCAGATTCACTAGATGAGGTTGCGGAGGAATAAGTGTTCTTGGGGTACTTCCTCTGTGCTTCTGAAGCTGCGTTACAAAGCTGAGGATTGTGGGATTTCATCAGGGAGAAAACTTTTTGAATATTGGCGCCAAGTGCATGAGATTTTGTTGTTGACTGTGAATAAGGCAGTTTAATTACTTAATCCAGTCGGGGAAAAAACAAGTAAAACTATGGGATATACTTCGCTGTCGTAGTTGAGCATTTTGCATGCTTTCCACCGAAGAATCAGTTAGCTTTTAAAAAAAGCATAATAGGTAGTTAAAGTATAGGCAGCTGCTTTTGCAATTAAGCCAAAACCACGAGAAAAGAAAAAGCGAATAAGGAGTCATACGTTACCTTGCCAACCACAAACGGGATGTTTCCCAAATCGAGGCGATAATGCGCATTAGGGGTTGCCTCTTTCTGGACTTTCCTCTTAACAGGTAGCTCTTTTGTGGCCTAAAAATATACAAGGATAAAGTAAAGCCAAAAAAAAATAATTTAATTATGAAGAAAAAAATAATCTAAATGAAATATAAACCATCTTGAGGCAAAGTTGCAACAAAGAAATCATAAGAGGGCCATAAATCTTGAATATACAATGCGAAATAGTTTTACTCCGCAGTCTCGCAGCTCCTGTCCCCTAAGCTCCCCCCCCCCCCCCACTTATCAAAGCTTAGGTTTATGCACTTTTATGCTCCTTGAAACTAAACCAGATGTCACGGCACTGTTACAAAAGATTTCCAAGACAGCTGCGGTTCAAGGAAGTTATGGTTATGTGATTTCGAAGTGAACAAAACAAGTCTCTAATCCAAGGTGGAGAGGTGAATAGAAACTACCATACAAACATTGACTATTTAGTAAACACAGAAATAGATTTAAATACATAAATAGTAGAGACGTTACCTGATGATCGCATTAAACGTGGAAATCGGAGTTGCAACTTAGAACAGTCCTGTTCTATACACGTTTAACTTAGAAGCGTGTACAGCTCTGTTTAAACGATATCGACACAGCACTTCATGGCAGACCAGTAAAACAGTAGTTTCCATTAGAGATAGATGGACCAACAAAAGGGAGCGTCATTGGCATACCAGGTCAAAAATTTAAAGAGTTCAATTATTCATTAGCTTTAAAACAAACATAAACACTCACTTTCTTTTTCCGTGTCTTTTTCTTCGTCTTTTTACTTTCTGGTGATGTCATGTTCAAAAGAATTCTATTCGTTGCTGCCAAAGTTTGAAGCTTAGAAAAAAGGTACTTTTGTTAACGAAATCTACTATATAATGGTCATCTGTATGATAAATTTATTTTGAGAGAGCAGGCATTGTCTTTTGTTATTTAAAAAAAAAAGCCAATAAAAGTACTAGTTAGATGTATACATAATATAAGAAACTCACATGTCAGTATACGCAGTAAGATAATTAACAAGAATAGCGCAAAAATAATGTGCCTTTCTTGCAGAAAAAGATATGGGCATTTAATGCATACCTCGGCAGCTCTGTCTTGCAAAAGTTTCCTCTGATGCCGTTCTTCCTGTAGCTTTTCTTCCAATTCTCTAATTTTACTCTGCAATAAACAAACAAAATAAATGCGATCATATTGGGGCAACAGACTACTCCGTAATAGGTACTAAGCTGACTTGCAGCTACTGATGCTCGTTGCTAGCTTCACAATACATTATACCAATAGAAAATTGTGTTACAATGTTAACAATCTTAACAATCATGCAACATTGTTAAGCATGATGTAGTAAGACTTGCATGAGTTGCCAGACTGAAAATTAAAACAAACATAGAATAATGTCAAGGCACGCAAATGACGAAATTGTGTCAACTTTTGTCTGAAGCATATATGAAAGGCAGCCTCAAGGAAATAAAATGTAATAAGATAAGTTTATTTTGCGAAATTACCTCGGCTAGTGTTTGTGAGGCAGTTAGCTTAATTTGCCCTCTTTCCAACTCGGCAAGTTTATCACTTGGAGGTGAAGAAAAAACCTGCAACTCAGGTTGGTTGAACTGGGGACCAAATCTTAAGGAATGCTGATCATAGGGATTGTATCTGGGAGCTGCAACCGGTTCTGGAGGATGCCGAATTGTCTTCATGTATTTTAGTTGTTTTTCAAGCAGCTGACACCTATCTTCTGCCGAGTGAAGTTTGTCTTCGAGATCTAGGCAAAGTAAAAAAACACACGTACAGAGATAAAAATATATAGACCTAAATATTTGATTTCAAATATTTCAAAGGCAAATTTAAACAGAGTTGTCCTATCTATAAATACAAAGATTTGCAAAACAAAATATTGTATTATGTAAATTTCTTAATTTCAGGCAGTGTTTAAATATTGTATCATGTAAATTTTTGAATTTCAGGAAATGACCAGCAATATATTTCTTTCAGGTTAATTCTTACAAAGATGTTAAGCAATTTGCAAAGATCTATTGTGTGTATCTGGACTTCACATCAATGTAAACATACTTGTGTCAAAAATGTTAAAGGTCAAATGCAATGGTAAATAAATGCTTGCTAATTCCGATAGATGTATGATATTTCAATGAGTAAAGATACTGAAGGATAGCCAAATATCACATAGGGTACAGTAAAAGTGCTATGAATGGATGAATTCACAGGCGCATGTAACCAGACTATAAAATCCTACAAAAACTAAAAGGCATTAATAAAAAGGGGGACATGAGCAACTGAATGTCTAGTTTGAATAATGAAAAGTCAGTGTTCAGTCTTTAGAAACTTCCCATTGATACTGCAAATTAATACTGCAAAAACAAGGCACAAAACATCCCAGAATATAGGCAACACCTCTAATTTCAGGCTTCCCATTTTCTATTTAAACATCTACTTGATATTTATTCAAAGATTGCATAACTACACTAACATTAAAAAAGTTTTCGAAATTTTGAGGATATTTTATGCAATAAATTTTGAAAAACTTTTAAAAATCTTCTAACATTAAACAAGTACGGCTGTTAATTCTATGGAATTTTCGCAAGTACTGTTGATGTTTTGAAGGCCTTTTATGTACATCAAAAGATTAAAAAACATCAACCATAAAAATTATTTAGGCCTTGAGACGTATCATAAATATCAAGAAGTAAGTAACGAGAAGCACTTGCAAGTTGCTTCCTGTGAAAATATTGCAAATAGTTATCGTTAAATTGCATCAATTGTCGGCGGTTGCTCAATTAGTGCAGCTTTTGCGGTGTGTAAAAAGTTGACAGACCGAAGAAGTTTACGACTCCAAGAGCCGAAAGGTTTTTACTGAGAAAACTGCGAAGTAATAGGTTTGATTCTTTGTCAGACACTCTTTTGCAAAGAAAAAAGAAGCTAAATTTTGGAACATAAAGAAAAACATAGCTTCAAAAACATAACAAAATACAAATTTTCTAGCTCTATGTGGAGAAAAAGAAGATTTATAAAAAAGAAGTGTTTATGGTTATGATTCAAAAGTTAAAGTAAGTTTTCAAGTGAAATGAAATGCAAAACTGTTCTTTATATAGTGCAAAAAAGATGCATAGAATTCTAATTTCAAGTTTTCGGTTGATTGTCCGTTTTGACTCAATTCCGCTTTAAAGTCATGAAATTATCGTCGAGTGTTGTGACTCGACCATTGTCGGCATTTCATGTGACCCAGCGCGCGTGACGTCACAACCACCATGTTTTTAATTCCTTGAATGCAAATCACGCACGAACTAGATCGTTCAGCTCATATGGCTCAGTTACTATTTGAAAAGATCTGTGAAGCCTTTGATCCCAAATATATGCAAATTTGAAGCTAACGAAAATTACAAAGGATATGTCATCGTACTGCGTAATGATAGGACAGCGTTGACGTTTGGAAGGGATAGGTACTAGGGTCTTTAGCAGCTTGAAAAAATACTAATTTCTGAAGTTAATCATGAGGACGAATGTCTGAATTTTTTCCTTTCATCACGAATCGAGCATGTTTTTTTTTAATAAATCTGAAACATTATTTTTTGATATATAATTTCTGGAACCTTGCAAGCTTTTCCGATTCATTGATTCGGGTAATTCAGCGAGGGCTGTAGCCTCCTAACTCTTCGTTACGTTGCTGGTGGGTTACCCTTTTTAAGGAGCCCGTAGCCAGTCAAGAAGCACAGGCTCCTAGATTTCTTTTGAAGATAATGCCAATGCTTGATGGCTTCGTATAAATGTCAAATGAAAAATCTATAGTACCGGGTTCTTAACCCCTAAAAATCTTTTATTTGATTAAATATGAATATGCCGAAGAACAGTGATTTGAATTCTAAATCTTTACAGCATATATCCAAGTTAATTAGGGTAGGTTCCAGAAAATAACAGAAAAATAAAATTTAACAGGGACGATCTACCTTCAGGAAGGAGTCGTTTTGTAGCTTATCACTGCTTTATCAATTAGTTACAAATATTTTGAAGGCTGAAAATTACAAATTATTACCATTATTTTTCCAGTCCTGCCAATATAATTATCGCTACCCTTATTTGCTAATATAATTATCGCTACCCTTAAATTTCCGCAACTCGAAAACAGTGTTGAATATAAAAAAACTGATAATGTCACTTGTATTGATGTCCAATAAACATTCATTTGAGAATATGTTAATTTTGCATTTCAGTTCACCTTTAACCAAATTTTGGGGATACATAGGCTAGATTGAATTAAGAATGCCCAAATTTGAACAATTCTTTTCACTAGTATTTCAAACTTCTTTTAATAAATTTTCGAAATACAAACATGACATACCTCTTTTTTGCACTTCAATTGCACTCTGAGCAGATTCAGAGAGTTCATGCTCCTTTTGCAATATTGCTCTGTAATCGTTTGCTTCAACAGCTAGTGTTTTCAAATTCTCTTCTGCTTTTACTCTGTCAAGCTCAAGCCTGCCAATCTTTTCTTGAAGGCTTTTTAGTGCATTGAGTACAGCTTTAGAAGTAAATACTTTTATTTAGAATTTCTGCAAGCAAATATTGTGTTGATGGCAATTATGCAACGCTGAAATTTAGCTTAAAATAAAAAATAAACTTCTTGAGGCCACGGAGAAAGTTTAGAGCTGAGAGCTTGTTTGCAGTGTTCGGAATGCATGTTTAATCTTACCCCCAGGGCTGGAAAATATTTTTAAGACCCTCTGCCCTTCAAAATTTTCAGGCAAAATGCCACAGAGTATATTAATTTCACCTGGAGTAATCCTTTACTGTAAAGAAATCATGAGAGCCCTGGCTAGATCCCAAGGACCATTTCTTGGAAAAGGCCTAGCTTAACCCCGGTCTATTAGGTCCCCTTTCAATGCAGAAATTTGAAACAAGCACCCATCTCTATCAGCCCCCCTTTCCTAGACAAACACTAGAATTCAGTATCAGGTTATGACATTTTTTGCATAAAACTTTATACCTTTTGGTACATTAATTCCTTTAGCAGCTTTTTAAACAGACACTAAACAGTACCTCATGAAATAACAAGTCCAACCTTAAGCTCTTTTTGTCCAGTTGAATTTGAGAAATCAGTTGTCATGCTTGAAAATGCCAAAGCAAAATGACTTTTTTTAAACAATCTTGAAACTGATGAGATATATTCTGACTGCAGAGGCATTATCTCTCTCTAACTTTCTAATGAGCGTTCTTTGGAGTCCCTTTCAATCCCCAGGATCAAACTAGCCCCTAGCTGCTTAATAGAGTCTTAATAGGTTTAGTTGAATAAGAAAGCGAAAAGAAACCTCTGCTATTAGACTCCTGAGCTGATTCAATATCTGCAGATCTGGCATTCAAACCACCATAATCATCATCTGCTAATCTTCTTGATGTTGGGTAGTCCTGGTATGAGGTCCTTGAGCTGTTATAACCAGTAGCAGATGGTGACTCAGTTGATCTTTGACTGACAAAAGTTGTTCGAAAAGGAGATATAGTTTCTGGGCTATCATAAGGTGAAGGGCGATGAAAGTCCTAAAAAGTGAAACAGGCAAGTGTTACCTCAAACTTTTAAGGACAGTGCCTCAATCAAATAGTGTACGGCTAAAGATTGTTAAAGTATGTCACATAATAAAAATAGTCAGTGTCATGGGCTAAAAAATAGCCTTTGAAAATTGACAAACACTGCAAGACTATATTTAAAAAGAAAGTTGGTTTCAAAATTCGTAGAATGTTCTAAATATTTCCATGAAAATAAAATTATACAAAAATTAATAATGTAAGGTAAATATTTAAAGTCAAAATCTGCCTTTACCCAGGAGCTTTTAATAAAATACAATATGTTATTAATTCACAGAAAAAATATAATTCTATCAGGAAATTGACATTGACAATACTACTTTTAGTTTCGTGCATCTATGTAAGCTACATGTAAGCTAACAAAATTTCAATAACGTTGCTCATCTTCATTGACTTTTTGTCCTGTTTTTTGTCCTGGACAACATCTGGCATAAGTTGCTTCATCAAAGCTGTCCCAAAGTAAATGTCATATACAGTAAAAACCAGCCTAAAAGAACCTCCTTTGTTGGACTTAGGCTAAAAAGATTCTTATAAAAGGAAATTAATATTCTTATGAATAAAATTAAGGGTAGTGCTTCTTTATTAAGGTTCTTAAAACCTGATTTAAGGCAATGAGTTCTCACACAAAGAAAAATAAATTAGCATTGAAATAGCTATTTAAAGCTGAATTCTCACTGGACACGTTGCAGCACAGTGCGTCACTGAGCATCATCGAGCATTGCGTCATGTACTTTTTCATGCTATTCACACACGATGCGTCATCGAGCGGCACGTTATCTGTTTTCCAATGCTGTTCACAGCAACTTGCAAAATTCTCAACAAGTTGTACTGTATTAATTGCATTGCAAAATCAAGCTGAAAACTTAAGTATGCTACAGAAACAGATGAAACAATAATCTGAAACTAATATATCAAAAAACATTGTCTTAGCCAAAGAAATGAGGCATTCTATTCACACTGTGACGCGTATAGTGTGAATTCAGCTTAACTGAATCAAAACTTCAGAAAGTTCTGTATTGCCTTCCAATTTAAATTCTAACAATAGAAGTTTGCGAGTTGGTGAGTTAGTATATTACATGTACACTGTTAACCAACATATAACAATGGTGTCACCTGAGTTCTTGCCTTGTCCTGATTCATGTTAATTTAGGTTCAAATCTATGTTGATAATGATCTTCCATGAGAATAGGTATGAGATTTAATATTGTGTTATCTTTCCCTTAGACAAGTTACCAATACAATGCAGAAAGATTAAAGTTGTGACAAAAATTTAATGATCTCTTAATTGAGTACTTTTCTTGATTTGACATACACTTCTAAGAGGACTCTTTGTGAATTGGAAATAACTAAACATACAATTTTTTAAGCTTGAAATAACCTTGAATGCTAACTTTATACAAACATTTTCCCATTTTGCTTCTGTTCAGTAAGCATTTAAAAATATTGTATTTATCTTGAAAGAAGATTCCAGCTTTCTTGCAGATCGGTTAAAATTCAAAGTTTAGCATCTTTTATACAAGAATCAAAAAAAATTTTAGGGTCAGTTGTGTTCCTTTTTAAGAAATCCAAATCGTGCAATTTTAGTAAAAGGTTCCTAAAATTGGTGGTTCTTCTGATGCTGGTTTTTACTGCAGAAGCCAGACAGAACCTGATTCCTGAAACACAGCGGGTAACATACTCACATTTCTGTAATAGCCTCTCGTATCCATGCTTCTAGAAAACTTTTGCAATAAACCGAGCTTCCTGGTCGTCCTAACTGGACTGGCCTCTAGATAGTTTTGCGAGAAGATAGTTTTGTCTGTTGAGAGTTCCCCAGTCCGTTAATAGCTAAACTCCCCAGTAACTTGACGAAGCCATACAGTCCGCAACAGCAAAAAATATGATGTTAAAATTCAGCTAAACGATACGAAATATACCAGCAACGGTTTATCAAGCAATCTAAAATCCAAGATTGCAACTTCCCAAAGGTCTTTTCAACTAAATTACCGCCATAACAAATCGAACAAGAACAGTTTTCGTTACTCGCCTCACTTTGATAATGAGACTGTTCAATGATTTTCCAGAATGGCCACTTCATAGAACCCTTGATTTCCTTCCCATTTGACCCCATTCAAGCCAACCCATAGAGGTTTTAAAGGAGAACTGACACGCAAAAATAAGTTTGGCTAAAACGGTAGCTTGTGACAAGCAAATTCCGGGATCGAAAAAATTTTTTAAATCACAGTTACCGTTTTTGAAATACAGGCGTTTTAAGTTGAGAAACGACAATTATTCCGACAACTTGAGACTCGAGGCGAAAATCGTCCCGAGTGAGCGATCATCTTTGACGTCACAAGTGACATGTTCTCAGCACGTATTGTGTTTCTCTATAGAAACCTTTAAGAAAATGCTGCGGACAAATCTTTATTTTGTGCATTTGAAAGGAGCTAATTTTGCATTTTTGACACATAATTGACTTTTTCAATGGTTTGGGACTCTGAATCCGAGTTTTATTACACTGATTTCGAAACAAATGGAGAGTTTCAGCCGTCTGAGTTTTTGCTACCAACCAGCGCCGCTGCTTGGGCAGACAGTCGTCCCATGGCTCAACAGTGACGATGTTATGAACAAAGTACAGACTGGAATTACAAACTGATATGGAATTTTTATTAAAAAAATGCTATTGCTACAATCTAAATGAGATCAGGTATCCTAAAACTAGAATTTCATTTCAGATTGAGGGGTCTTTGTCCAGGCTGCTTTGTCTGTAAGGCCTAATTCGCTGAAATGCCTATGATGCCCTAAACGGAACTGCAAGTTATTCATTGTTAATATAACATTCCATGATTGTTTTTCAATGTTTCAAACGCGTTAATTGTATAGTGATATTAAATAGTAAAGGCGGGTTAAAAGTCGACCTGTGCGGATTATATGCCATTTTCACCGGGCGTGAAGGGTTTCGGGAACTGATAAGTTACCTGGCAGTCGAAAAATCTGGATTTACGGAATGGGCTCTTAGCTCTTTGTCAAAGAACTTTATTTCTTATCTTAGTCGAAAAAAATGCTGTTTAGCTGTCATAGGAATATCAACTGGCGCATTATCTTCTTTTGCAAGCAATTTTGACTTGGGTGGGGGATGGTCTTTTTGCAAGACCAGGTTATTCCCTAGTATCTCAACCTCTGTTACAATAATCAAGTTCAGTGAAATTATTATTTAGTCACACTCGCAGCTCCCAGCAACCAAGGTTTTTTCTTGAATTCATATTTCTGCACCCAAAGCAGGTTGCAGGATCGCTTTTACCGCTGTCTCCACTAGATTTCGTTTGTCTTTTGGCTATTGCTTCAACCCCCCTCCCCCCGTCCCCTCATCTTGCGATTTTATTTGTAATTATAAAAATAAAAACTTTGAAGAAACGGCATCAGTTTTCAAACAAAGTCGACTCCTTTTCTTCACAAGCTTAGAGGCTCTTTCAATGTTTCAAAGCATGCTGGTTCGAAGATATCATGGCATAAAAATAAATTTCATGTGGATATTAGCGTCCTAGCAGACATGTAGCTAGGATTTTTTAGTTTCTTTATACTTATAAATGAAATGCCTGACAATTTTTTGTCTTTTCAACGCGGACTATTTTTAATAAAACACGAAACTTCATTTGTACCTTCACCGTTGCGGTGAAAGCCTTTACAACGGCATTGTTAACATGTCACTTGTGACGTCAACCGATAATTTTAACAACTCCTGGCGATAATCCTGTTTCCGCTTCGGAAAATTCCCGAGTCCTGGCTGTGACGTATTTGACGGATAAAAGTGCAAATATCAGAAAAAGGGCGAATCTTAGAAGAAAACTTTTTCCAGATTTGAAGTCAGCAACAAATTTTGCATCGAATAAGCCAAAGTTATTTTTGCGTGTCAGTTCTCCTTTAAAGTTTGAGGAGGGGCACATGTAGGCAAAGAAGGGGCACCTCCGTGAGCTACAAATATGTACTTTATTACCACTGTTTCGGGGAAGCAGCGAGCATCGCATGTGCCCTTCATACCCCTGGCTCCTCCGTCTATGATGTAGACTACTTTGGAGTAGGGACCGCGCACCATTCTTAAAGTGAAGGGGCTGAAATGGGTGTGCCCGAAATTTTTTTGAGGCCACGCCCTCTAGAACGCCGAAAAATACCCCTTTTAGAAAATACCTGCTTATTTCTATTCAATTTTTATAAACAGTCTGGTTCAGAAAAGATATCAATATCTATAAAATAGATAAATTAGCTTGAGGGTAATAAAACACGATCATATCATTAAACAAGATAAAGCACCTAGAAAATTAACCAAAAAAGGTTTCCAGTCAAGAAAAACTGCTACATAGGAGTAGACTTTGCTCCAGATTTGCGTTGGAGTAAACCTTCCAAAAAATTTCCTAGCCTATTATTGCAAAAAAGTGGGGGGGGGCCTGTAGCCCCTGCTAGCCCAATGGCTGCGTGGTGCCTGCTTTGGAGGCCTTGTTCTAAGCAAGTTTTGATCAATGACGGAACTGACAAAAATTGGAAAATCTAGGCATTTCAAAGCACATTTGTAATATTTCTTGCCCTAGACTAAACATACTTATTGTTATACAACTAGTTTTGTCTGTCGTGCATCGTGTTTGTGGTTCGTTATCGTTAATGAGGATGTCTTTCGATGTTTGCGTCAGTCCATTTTGTTTGTCATCGTACCATCGCTATTTTAGTTGTTTTTAGTCATTCGCCGTTAATTTGTGTCATTAGGGTTTTGTGTGCGTCACTCATGTTGTTAAAAGCGTATGTTCTTTCAGTGCAAGTCCAGTCGAGTCAAAGTTGTCGTTGAACGAAGTCGTTAGGTTGTAATCGTTGGTTGCTATCCCTGCTGAAGAATCTTGATTTAAAAAACGTTATTGCGAACTGGAGTCTGGTTTATGATCTTTATCTGCCCTGTAAAACTTCGTAGTTCTACATTATTTAGAAAAGTTAAGATTGTTGCAGATCGAACGGAACATGTCAGACCAACTCGATCTGATCCGACCAGCGGATCATTTTCCGGAGTGGGTTTCGGCTTTAGAAGTAAAATTGAATTGAATTGAAGATATATTTGCAAAAAATAATGCGCTATGACATCACCATGACGTCATTTAAAAACGAAAACTCAAATCCGCTGGAGAAATCGATTTTTTAAAAGAGCATATAATTTTACCATAGACTAGCTGTAAGGAATACAATTAACATACAGTGAGAACGGATTTACAATATGCTCCGGACTTTGTCATATGAGTGAATTTCTTATAAGAGGGGTATTAACGCATTGTAAAAAATTTCATTATTTAACAATGTCTGTTTTGGTCACTAAAAATAACAAATTAAACATGGCCTAGTGACAAGAATACTTTTAGCTGTTGTAATTCCCCAATTCAATGTTAAGCAAATTTTCAAGCTGGCAAAAGCAGAACGATCTAAGAACTCGAATGTAAGCAGAATAACTAAGCTCTTATAGTGAAAACAGAAGAGACCTATCAAAAAGGCATTGACAATACTGGACCGGTAGAGACAGCCACTAAATTCTTTAAATTCTGATGTTCGATTTTCATTAAAGATCCTCTTTTCAAAGGGAAGGTTTGAAAGAAAGAAAAAATGTATCATGCAAAACATGTTAGGAGTATCATTCAGAGGTGATAAGGGGTAAAATTTTCAATAATGTTGCCAGCGCTCAGGGTCAAATTAGAAACAGGGTGAACTTGTTTATAACTCTTAACACTTTGGACGTGCAGAGGATGTTGGGCAATGGAAAAATACCCAGGCAATTCGAATTTTCTAAAGGGGGCTTCACGATAAGGAAATAGTAAATGGTTTCCTGGAATGGCTTTCACCGGGCTTGTTACACAGTGATGTTTTCGAAAAAAACATTTTATTGTTATGCTTTGGTAAAACAATGGTAAAACAATGAGGTAAAAAGTGGTTATAGGGGAAGGCGAAAATACAGTTTTGTTTTGAGTCATAAATTCGTTTTGTTATACAGTGCATACTCGTTTATACGAACAGCTTGGAATAAAATGTAAGAAGAGCGGTTCAGATCAGCCGAATGTTTGGATGGCCGAGGATAAGATTTTGGTCAGGAAAAATCATTCACAATACATGAGAAAGAGTCAAAAATTTCATTTTAAATTTCAATAATACCATGGTAAAAGCGAATGGCATTAGATAGATTAGATCTGTTTGTCAGATTTTTCCATTCTCTGTTAGGAAAAACATGTGAATAAAAAAACCATTTTGGTTATGCTGCTAAGATAATAACTGACACACATCTTCATTGATCTCAAATATAGATTCATAACAGAGATATCAAGAAGATTTGTCTTTTGGATGCTTTCCTAACTTCCTGGATTAGTTTAAGGGCTTGAAATTAATTGGAGACGAGCTTATATCAGCGTTCTGTCAAATGAAAATACGTACAGGTACAAAACATCACATCAAACGAGGTTCAGGTAACCGAGGCTCGGATGAACGAGGATGCAATGTATCGATTTCTGTGATGATATACAACGCAAGGCTATGTATTTCCTTACTTTGTCATCAATATTTTAGTCACGTGTAAAAAGCTAAATGACCTTATATGCAAAGAGAGTGTAGTCTTTACCAATGCAGAGGTTCTCTGACCGTTCACAAGTTTCAAACTCAATAGTTACACATAAATGATCCGCTGTCCTGCTGGGTTCGAAGATACTTGGGCTAACATCAGACGCCCAACACTCTCCTATTGGATAAAAAAATATTTTCGTTATTCATCATCACCTTTAATGTTGTTAATTTCCCCGTGACCGAGTGACCACAGGTCAAAAGGAAATCACAGTTAAAAAAATTTTCTCCTAGGAAATTTTCAGCCATTGATAAATAATTTAACAGGTTTAGACACTTTGCAAAAAGTTAGGCAGTTTGGAAGGAAATAAAATGCTCGCAGCAAATTACTTTGTTACACGGAAAAAAATCGAAACCATGTTTGGCACATTGATATTGTACCAAGAGAGCTCAAGGGATCCGCTTCCCTTGCAAACAATAACAATTTACTACTTACTGTTATGTGTGTTTGAGTTTTTTTTAATGCAGGCTATACAGAAAAAGCTGTACAGAAAATGCTTTACAGAATGTGCTGTACAGAAAGAACCGACCTCCTATGTCATATGTATTTTGCAAGAATTTCCTGCTTGCACCTAACCCACAACATAGTAGGTTTGAAGTTTTTAGAATCAATCTTTCATAAAATCGCTTCATACATCAAGACGCAGGAATTGCCATGTTCACACATGACAATATTATCAATTATCCAGAGGGGGGACAAGGGCGCAAATCGCCCCAGGGCCACTAGGTCTAGGGGGCCTTATAAAGTAATGAATTCCATTTACAGAATGGAATTAATCAAAGGTAGTAAAAGTTTGCTTAAGAAGTAAAATGTTTAAAATGATTGCAAGAAATCATTGGAATAAATGTTCTAAATTGCATTTTAAGCTTATATTAAAGGGGTGGTCGCAAAGATTTTCTGCACGCTTTGCTTTTAGTGGGTCACGTTTTTCGCTTTTGCCCCAGGACCTCTGAAACCACTCGGCAGCGCTTATTATAAGCATGGAAACATGTTAATTATGAACTCTGAAATCCTGACTTTTATTTAGGTGACTCCTGCTTATCTGCAACGTCATAATTTCATCGCAAATTGTGGTTTTAAACCAAAAAATTACAAACTATCTTCACAGGAAATTTTCTTCAGAGAGTTTATGGTCACAAGAGGTCTTTTAAAAGAAATAACAGCCTGCATATGACTGCAGAATCCCGATTTATAACGCCTCCTCTAAACTGTACGTTTTTAAAACTTACCATAGTTTTCAATTGCGGCAATATTGTATCCCACTGACTTAGCTTTCGACACACAATTGCACACAATTTTAAAGGCTTCAAATTTAAAGTCATTCCAGAGTATCATTGGTTTTTCAAACACGTGATCTTGTGGGTCCATCCTTGTTGAAATTTTATGTTCCAGTTTTCTTTTTCCATTGTATGTATGGTGACTTCTAAAGCAACCGAGTGTCTTGAAGCGAACTGGACAATATCCTAAATTGGATACAAAGCTAAACATGATGTTTTGCTTGAAATAAGAATGCATACAGTAAGAATAAATTTTTCACTGGGTTAATTGTTGAAAGTTTTCAAACTTATTTGGAATCAGGAAGCATAACAGAAATCGCATTGGTTTTGATCAAGTTCTTATATTTTCGCAAACTGGAATAAATGCTAAATGCATAAGAACAATATCGTGTTTTGAATCTGGTATTTATCATGAGCATATCTTTGTGCGTAAGAAACATATATCTAGCATAGAAAGCAGGCCATACCGTTTTTATTCCACACTTTGAAGCCCTTTTGTTTAAAATACTCGTCCTCAACCAGAAGTATCTCCCCTGTAATGATATCTAGTGCAACCTTTGCGCAGCTTCTGTCCATATTACATCGATGAAAATATTTCAATGGCACAACGAAATCAGTTGGAGTTACGGGTGATGCTGATTCATCTTTTTCTTCAACGAATATTTGACCCATAGTGAAGAAGGTGTTGCTTTCAAAGAGCATTTGGAAACTAGCTAGGATGCAAATAAGGGCTAACGAAGTCCACATGTTTTCATGCAGTGTCTAGAATGAACAAGGAACATTCATCCAAAAGATAACCAAGGAACGTTTGTTGGACTTCTGAAAACTGTCCCAACATGTTAGGACGTTTATCCTGTATGTGTTTATTCAATTGCGTGAGCTCGTAATGAAAATTTTCAGTTTTTGATTAAAAGTGACGAAAAATAAAATTTGAAGAAAGAAATCGTTTAAAAAGCGAGTTCTGCTTAGGTGATGACCTTGACAACACAATAAAGTTCGTAATGTAATCATAACTGAATGCATTTAACGTCTTAGGTCACCACTTGCAAGAAAAACTTGCTTGTGTTCTATTCGCCTTCACTGTACGTGGTGATAAATGTCATCTTTCTATTGGATTAGACATGCGACTAACGTCATTTCGCGAGGAGCAGCAACAAGAGGTGCTGAATCTCGCTAAAACAGTCAAATTATGTAATTATGTAAAATTATGCACTAATTAAAATTAAGCGTTTAATTGTGAAATTATGTGTTATTTAAAAGAGCAAAACCAATTTAACTGAATAGTTTTGTGAACGTACAAAAAGCCCGGGAATGAAAAGTCCTGCATATGGACCTATCCCTGTCACAAAGCCCCGAACCATTTCTTCAATCGTGCAGTGAAGCCTGGTCATCATATATCGGCGATCGTCACCGATGAGGGCCTTGCGATGCTTGCGATAAATGTATCAGCTTCGCAATTTATCGAAGAAATAAGAAAATCTAAACCAACCATGCAAAGGCCTTCAGGCCAGGAGAGTATAAGTTTAGGCTGTATAAGCGGAGATGTATTTAACAGAGGCTGAACGACGATACAAGACTTTTTACGTTCAAGACCTCGCAGGGGCATGGCCTGGATGAAATTTATAGTTTCTTTTTAAAAGCTGGAAAGCCTATCTTGGCGGAGCCTCTTGCAAAGCTTATTCATTTGTCCCTTTCTTCTTGGGTGTTCCCAGATATGCGAAAAATCACTAGGATAGCGTCGGTGTTGAAGGGTCAAATTATCCTCCCGTCTCATTCCTACCAGTTTTGTCTCGGATCTTTGAAAACTTGTCTATGACCAGCTGTATAAATGCTGTTTTCGCAGCAATCAAGTTTCAGAAAGCTGCACTCAGTACTCACTTGCTTGCTAAAATGCACTAATGACTGGTACCTAAACATAAACAGTGGACTATATACGTCGGTAACATTCATCGACTTAAAAAAGCCTTTGACACCGTCAATCATGATATTTTATTGAAAAGTTGGAACTCTATGGCGCGTGAAATAAAGAGCTTGGCTGGTTTCATACCTACTTGTCGAACAGGATGCAATGCTCTAAGGTAAATGGAACGGTGTCCATGTTTGAAAAAAAGTTATATGTGGTGTTCCACAAGGGTCTTGCCTTGGGCCTCTTCTTTTCATCTTATACATAAATGACCTTCCATTGTCATCATAGTCATGTTATCATTGAAACATTCACAAGTTAACATATATTCTGATGACACTAGCTTATCGTTTTCAGCTAACTTCATCCCTGTAATCAATGAACGTGTTAATGAGGACCTAGCCAGTCTCAAAACGTGGCTTGCTGCAAACAAGCTGTCACTTAATGTTGCCAAAACCTACAGCTTAAGTGTTGGTAGCAGGCAAAGATTTAAAAATATTCAGCAAGCTACGGCAGTGAGGCCATCTCTTAATAGGTAGGGAGACAATCTCTATGATAAAGGACACTAAACAAGGCCCACGCCACAAGGGGGCAGAGGGGCCATGAACCCCCTACTTTTCTTCTTAACTATAGGTTGTAGAAAATAGCGTTTTGTTACCGTTGACGTAAGATCACGTGATCAGTTAGTTAGGGAGTAAGAGTTTTGAGAGTCGCACGCGTTTGAGAAAAAGATTCTAGTTAAGCTTCGGCCATCGTTTAAAATCGTTTTAGTTGGAAACGGGTTCTGCAACATAGGCAGATCATCCAGATTATGTTTGAGATTGTGGCCTTTTAAGCCGTTTAATTACAAGAACATCTTGAACATAATAATTGGCAAGTCAGAGTGACTTAGGCCAGCATTTTCCCCATATAGGTATTAAATCCCCCTTTAAAATATTAAATAGGTAACCTCCCTTTAAATAAGAAATCCCACTTTAGAATCGGTGGCGCGGGCCCTGGTAAATACCTTGGGGTATATGTTGATCAACATTTGAGCTAATATGATAAAAAAGATCTCTACGGCGTTAGGAATGCTGCGCTATTCCAAACAATACCTCCAAACAAAGTCGTGCAAACAATGTATAAAATTCTGGCAGAGCTGTACTTTCGATATTGTTGCCAAGTATTTCGATATTGTTGCCCAGTATGCGGAATTACGGCACTAGACAAGCTACAGAAACTACAAACTTGCGCGGCCAGAATCGTAACCAACGCTTCTGCTCTTCCAGTTATAAAGAAACTGGGCTGGCAGACAGTTAATGACTTGATTGTAAAAGAAACTTTTGAAATGGTATACAAGTGTACAAATAATGAGGCTCCTTCGTATCTTGCGTGCCAGCTCGACAGGTTATCAGAAACCAGTACCCGGAAACTTCGAAACACCGAAACCGATCTTCGTGTCCCGTTTCTATGAACAACATGTGGCCAAAAATGCATGCATTTCTTTTGGAGGGGCGAAACTTTGGAATGGTCTGGACGCAAAATCAAAATTAACAAAAAAATTTTTAAATAATTTAAATCCTGTCTCGAAAACTCCAGAACAAAAAGGGACACTTTTTATTCCTGGCGTTCGTTCCAGTACTTTTAACTGCTTTCATTATGTTATTCTATTATGTATTAATTTACTAACTCGTGAATAAAATACCAACAAAATGACGGGCAAAAAGCTCCCTCAGAAATCATGCCCTCGACATCAGAAATTCAGTCATGAGGCTACGTTCCCACATCATCGAGAGCGAGTTGGCAAATCGCTAAACCAACCACTAACCTAAACAGGAAGCTGTTACTTTGGAAATTTCCATAATAACCCCCAAATTTAATTAATAAAGGGGAGGGAATGGACAAGAAAAGTCTCTTTTTCCCACTAACAGCCGATGCACCAGTCCTACCTGAAAGCATCCAAGTAAATGCTAAAAACATAAAGAATGCCTAAAGGTACGAGAAGTTTTTATTGAAGTCATCAAGAAAAAACAGAAAACAAAGAAAGGGAGGGGGGCTGGGAAAATAAACAGCACACTCAATTTGTCGCCTTTCATCAAGCAAATGAAACCAACACTATGCCAAAAACCTTAAATACCCCAAGAATAACCTAGGGAATATAAACCGCCATGAGCCATAAATGTTGCCCTAGCATTACTAAACAAATTCCCCGGAGGCCAAGACTACTTCGCAATACCAATAAACGAGCAACGCAAATGCAAAAGAGCCATGAGAAGGCGTGGCACATGAGACCAAAAATATGAATAACAGTCAATAATCAACTCAGGAGTAACAGCCAATGCAAAAGCCCCTCGTTAAATTAACTCTGATTAAATTTCATTAAATCATCATTATTTGTATTGTTAAATTTTAGGGTTTATCTTTTTTCTTTGTACAGGGCAGCTTGGAAAGCAATTTCTTTATATATAGTTGATAGCTTTACCCTGTGTAAATGATCAAAAATGAAAAATGGAATGAATCTGGTAGCGGCATCAGCAAAGTAATATATATTGTTTCAAAATATGACCCTATGCACTGGCTGATGTTTTCATTTAGTCGAGAAACTGTAATCAGAATTGGCGCAAAAATTAACAAATGATGCTCTTTGTTTTCAAGGCCACATGTGACACAACAGGGCCAGAAGATCGCAGGCCATCGCAGACAAGATGTATATGAGAACACTTGCATCGGCGACGGTCGCCGACGGTCGCCAACGGTCGCCGACGACCTGCGATAAATGAGAACCAGGCTTAAGAAATGTTCAAAAAGTTGCAAACGTTTTAAAAGAATAAATCACAAGCCTTCACCAATTTAATTTACAAACAATCTGGAGGATTAGAAATAACAATCTTTGCAAACATACTCAAGTACTCATAGCCTCGGGTACAGGGAAATCATATTTGGTCTTTGCCTCGTTTTCGCTGATTTGTTCCTCCAGTTTTTCTAAGGGGATCTGGGGCTCGTGCTGTTTGCTCCATAGGTAGGAATACATAGTGTTCGTGTCTTTTAAAAGGGTATGGTGATTTCCACGCTCCCTTACTTTGCCTTCTTCCAGCACAATTATCTCCTCCGCATCCACCACAGTGGACAGACGATGCGCAATGAAGATTGATGTTTTGTTTTTCGTGATCGACGACAATGAAGAAAGAATATTCTGCAACGAAAGACAAGACATAAAATATATCAAAAACAAAAATACATCAGTGAGCGACGAAAGCACTACTGAAAAAAGCTTGACACATATTGGAATTGTCGTTGCTTCTAAAATTCGGTCCACATCTACAAGAATTTAAAATTTTCATTTTTAAATACCATATAATATAATACTGGCTTTGATTTGGATAAAAGAAAATAGATTCAAATTCATGTTTTTTCCATGATCTCATTATATACTATACAACATAAGAAGCCACCAAACAACGAATATGTTGGCTGTTTCAATTATGAAACGGCGACGCTTTTCTACGAATTGCATAATATTGTTAAATTTCATGTATCTATTCTTGGCTTTTAGCCAATTATTCCGTATATTCTATATAATCAAACATAATAACTATTTCCTCTAAACAATGATGTACATGCCTAATTTCAATAAATGGATAATAATATTAATATTAATAGGAACTTTAATTTTTCTATTCACCTTAAACTAAATATTACAAATCTCACTATAACAAAGGTAATTTGCAATTGGCTAGCTTGGGTTTACAAAGAAAAGGACTATTACAAGCACAAAAAAGGAATCAACAAAAAAAGGAAAAAGTTTGTTTGCACTTTGTCTGCTTTGGAAGTTGTAGGTAATAGAAAGCGTTAGAACTGAAGAAGCTCAGGGTTATGTCAAGCTTTATTTCTATTGCAGAGTTATGAACAAGAAGCACGTACTTCTCTCTCTTGCAGCTAGCACTAACAACCAGATTCGTTTCGCACCCTACAGTAAGCTTGTGTATGAACAGGCATTTGTCATAAGTTATTAGAAATAGATTAGGTCTAAAAGAGTCTCGTCTTATGATAGAGGGGGAGAGAAAATTTGAAAGGTCTACGTAAAGGGAGCAATGAGGTATAGCTTTAAAAGACTGAGCTAGGAAGTTTAATGCAGAGTTGTGGTGCCGGCCTTCTTCGAGGTATGTTTTGCAGCCTACAACAATATGAAGTAACGTTTCTGGCATATGGCAAAATAAGCAATCGCGCGACTGAAATATCTTCGTGTGGAAATGTTCTTGAGCATGTGAGCTGTGGTCCATATTTTAGAAGCCAAAGGAACAGAGTGGCTAATATGAAAGACAGAATGGACCTTGAGATATAATACAGTTTTGAAGGCACTCTTTATGTTCTGATCTAGCAGCCTTCAATACTTCTCTAGCATTCCTGTGTATATCAAATTTGATATTCATGTTCAGAAGGAGGTATCAAATAAAGAACGACAGGATTTTTGACAGAATAATGCCATTGAAATTAACACTGATGGGTGAATAGAGCCAGTGGCGGATAAATGTAGAGACTTGATTATTAAGATTTTCGACGATCCAGGTTTTTGATAAGTCGGCTACTGAGAGGTGCCAAAAAACTTGTGAGAGAAGATAGGTGTTATAAAGAAGCAGCTTACTATCATTATTAATAATAAATAATTCGTCAGTTTCTGGCTGTCATTCGCTAAAAGTTAAATATGAGTTGACTGGGCTAAGCCATACCTTTTCGGTGATAGAATCCAGCGAAGAAGTGGCTTCATCATAAACAAGTAGGGGAGCGTTTTTCAAAATAGCTCGGGAAATAGCAACCCTCTGCTTCTCGCCTCCAGATAGCTTCAGGCCTCTTTCTCCAACTTGAGTCTCGTAGCCTCTTGGCATTGCCAGAATTGCTGAATGCATATCCGCCATCTTGGCCGCTTCAAACACTTCATTTGCAGTAGCCGAAGTACGTCCATACAATATGTTGTAATAAATAGTGTCATGGAACAGCACTTGGTCCTGGAATACAAAATGCAAGACATGTATATAGCTTTAGTTCCAAAGCTTTTACCTATGTTAAATGATGTATTGAAAGTTGGGTTTGTAAAAAGACAATGCGGAGGAAAGAACAAACTTTTGAGCAATGCAACAGGAGACGAGCTTTCTCATTTGCAAGGATTGGGAAAGTTTAAGGGGTTGAGATTGCTTGAATTTACAGCATAAGACGGTCAGTTAGCCAAGCTGCAGATGATTTACCTTGGTCATTGTGCAAAAGCGAAAACATCTTGGGCAAGAAGATAATGGTAGATATGACTGGTGGTAATAGAAACAAATGAAGACCAACAACGAGGTGGATATAAAATATAATGGATGACGCCACGATGGGAGCGTTAAAGCTTTACCAGCTAGCTCAGAATATGTGTGCTCCGCGTGTGCAAGGGCCCACCTCAACTAGAAGGTACCAGGTAACCAGTATCGATAGCCGAATTGCAAGTGAAATATAGATGGTGCCTTAACTAGATAGGATACAGATAAATAAATGTGTCACTCTCGTAGATACACCATTATGGTACCATTGGAAAAATTTAAGATATCAGTCAAGGTTTCCTTGTTTCACAGACGTGCAGAATACTGATTTTCCGAAAGTTGAAAGGGATGTGGCAATAGAAACCACAAGAAAAGAGTAACATATAGGTACTATGTGTCCATGTCACACCCAAAATACGTAATCCCAGAAAAATTCACGCAAATCCCGACCAGATACAGTGGAATCCCGATATAACAAATCCCGGATATAACGAACTATTTTCTGGTTCCCTTCAGAGTTCGTTATATCAGGATTCCACTGTGTGTGGTAATATCGTAAGCTGTTTTAGACAGACCCCACAATTATCGTAAATATTTGTAGAACTAAAGTAAAACAAAGCCACATACCCGAAACTTATTTTAGACCCAAGTCAGAAGTAATTTGAGTTTGACTTGGACATCCCGAATTAGTAGGACATACCGTATTCTCTCTTGTATTCCCACCTTCTCCAATATTCCCGCCTGTCTACTAATCCTCCATTAAAATGGGGGGTGGTTAATCAATAAACCCACAGCGGGAACTCTTGCAAGAGAGAATAGGGTATTGGATCGTATATCAGGTTGGTTCTATTACTTTAATTGACAGATGCGTTGGTATGGGTACCTGTGGGACAATGCCAATATTCTTGCGAAGGCTTTCCAGGGTAACATCTCTGATGTCATTTCCAGCAATCAATATTCTCCCTTCATCAGGATCGTAAAATCGGTACAATAGTCTCACAATCGTAGATTTTCTATTGAAAAGCAATATGAAGCAAAATGCCAACGATCAGAGATAACATGCCACTAATTGAAGCTCTAAAAATGTACAGGATAAAGGGTAAAAAAAATATCTTGAGTCACATATGTTAACATAATACATAAAGATATTACGTAAAGATATCAATTAAAAATACACAGGACGCTAGTCTTCAACTTCAAGAAATTTGGTTTTAACCTTTTTAGCCTTGCTAAGTATTTTCTCACACTAGAGGTAGAAGCAAATATCGAGTTATATGGAAGAATACAGACAAATTCACAATCGTTTTACACAAAGTAGTGAAAACACAATATTTCGACTCCCTTAAAACCTAAGTTTCTTTAAAAAAGAAATTTGTTTATATGTCGAGGTTGCTAGTTGACCTTCGGACTTTGTCTGACGGTGAATCAAAAGTACACGATTTTTGCTAAGAAAAGTTGAATTTCTATTGCTAATCCAATGTTCTTGCTTTGCTATAAAATCTTCCTCCTTTACAATATGTTACAATGGACTTCTCCTGTAAACTGATCGGCAAAATCAGATAGACAGGTACCGCGGAGCGTTGAGAAAAGTGGGGGTCTAAAAAAAGTGGGGGGGGGGGCTAAAACCGTATAAAAAGAGGCTTTTCTGGTAGCTTGACACTTAATAGTTGGCTAAAGCCCCCCCAGCCACCGCTGCACCGCGGTGCCTGATAGAGATGCGATGTTTCAAAAAATTTTACCACAATTATTCTATGAAAAACAGTGTATTTAGACTGGAAAATTTTGTGCTTCAAACAGTTCATTTTATTCTTCAATGCTTTCTTGAACTTTCAACGAGGGTCAACCAAACTTTAGTTTGCATTGCAAACAAAACGCAAAACAGTAAAACATTTTAGTTAATTATGAAACGAATATTCGGCTCTACAGTTTGATATTTTAATCGCTAAGATAGGGCGCGAGAGCGTGGGAGAAAAGCAAAATACCAATTCATGAATATAAAAAAAATATTTTTTTTCTTAGCCCAATACAGACCATTTTCTTGAGATGAGGAGTCCTAGTGGAATGGAGATAAATGGCTGTAACCGACTACGCCCCACCTTGACAATGCTTCAGATCAGAACTGGGTCACTTGTCTAGGCCTATTCAGTCCAGTTTGAATTCTAATAACGGTACGACGCCAGAACCAAAGAGGTCACGGATAAAAAACGTCATAGACTTCAGCGGCTCATTTTCAAGGCAATTGCGCATATAAATGGAAAAATCCTGTCTATCTTCAATATAGTCAACAGCCTGTATCACAGTGGATAACAGTCAAATACCACTTTTTGTAGGCAGTTTTCAAATTCCTATTCAAATAGCGTAACGCTGAAAATCCAAATTGGCTGCAAGATATCTGGAATAGACAAAATGTGAACTTACCCAGAGCCACTCCCGCCAACAATAGCAGTTTTACAGCCACCCCTGATCTCAAGATTCATACCATTCAAAATTTTTCGATCTGGTAAATAACCAAACTTAACGTTGTCAAAAACCACAAGGGGATTCACAGGTTTTGGGTCAAGAACCAAAGGAAACGAGTTTTCTTTTACCTGGAATGATAAAAACAGACATTAGCGCAATTTATTTACTAAGAAACCTTAAGAACTAGAAATGATATGAAAACGATTAAGAAAAGTGCGAGGAAGTAACATAGAAAGTCAAAAAGGATCAAAATAATTTCAAATAAATTGTTTCATATCCTTCTCAAGAAATTTCTATCCCCACCCAACAAGACTACTGATAAAAATTTTCAATCGTGTTTTTCGCCTAGTTTGAAGATCGTTAAATGAAAATATTAGTTTTTGATTACTGCAAAAATTATGGTGCAAAAAAAACCAAATGACGTGCCATAATAAGAGTTACCTTGATTGCGCTTTTGATGCTCAAGAGATCGAACATAGTCTGCATATCGACTAATGCCTGTCTCAGATCACGATAAACAGAGCCTAAGAAATTCAGTGGTACTGACAGCTGGAACAGAAGTCCATTCACCATCACCAAATCACCCACAGTCATTGTCCCTAAATTGGCAAAAGAACTTTAAATCAAGCACTTGCGCATCATACACTTGATATAAACCACATTACGGCGCTCCACGACCAGGGACGTCCAAATCGGGGAGAAGCATGATCATGTGTCCCTAACAAAATGGAAAATGCCTCTTTCTTAGGAGCACCCATTTAACAACTTTAACAACAACAACAAAGTGCTCTTATTACCAAATACCAATTACAATTACCAAATGCTTACGATGTCCCCATTCACGATAGAAGCAAACAGACAAATACAGTCATTTAGAACAAAACTTTGATTCAGACTTTTTTTCAAAAGTGGATATAAATCATAAATGACACGCGACGTTATTAATAAGGTAAGAATTTCATCCACACTACATAACCGAATGACTGAGGGTGCCAAAATGGATTTATTTGAACTGACTGATCAACATTTTGTTTGCTATCGAGGAGAGAGAATCTTTGTTTACTCAGGTGCAAATTTTATTATAAAAACACCTTTCATAATGCCTTGGCTTGCGAGAAGCATGATCCCCGTCAATGCTGTCGAAAAAATGACATTTTGACCAAAATTGAGCGCAGCCAAACTTGTGGTTGTCTTCAAAGAGGCTTCATTGTAATTCTTTAGCAATTTGCCATATTGAGCAGCTTCGAAAGATTCGTTGTTGAAATACTAAGTGAAAAAAAAAGAATTTTCGAATTTTTAAATAAGCTTCAAAAAAAATCACATTTTATCTTAACCTTGTACAACAAATGAAATTGTGCAAACCAGAGCTCCAATCAAAACCAGATTCCAACACAATAACGGCTTTTTCTTAAAATTTGGACAGAAGGAGTTCGTTTTCTCCTTACATTTTACCTTGACTGTTTCGTAGTTAATCAGTGAGTCGATTGCCTTTGTTCCAGCCTCGTTATCAGCTTTGTTCATTTGAATACGAAACTTTGTTCTAAAAAAGGGTGGATTCATTCACAACTTTTAGAAACAAAAGAGTTAATTTTTAACAAACATAAGCCATAATTATTGAACACGGAGCTGAAATATTCTAAAAATCAAGGCTTAGAAACATTGATATTTCACTGAGATACGACAGTTTAAGTAGTTTTTGATGAACAATAATTTTTCATAAAGGAAGGAGATACTAACTTAGTTCTAAAGCAAACTAAAATTTTTTGATTGCAAAAAGGGATAAATGCAAAAAGTGAATTTTAAGCTTTTTCAAGCAAAAAGAATATAAAAAGATGAGAAAACGAAGTTTTTTTTATCACAATAAAAACAAATATTCCAAAACTTTGTGCACACTATAAATGCACTATAAATACACAATACAGAAAACACAGCACAATACAAAACGAAGATAAAGGTATCTTATAATAGAATTCAAAATGCTTGCCTCCATTGGGTGAACAATAGTGTAAATGCAGCGTATGCTGCAATGCAACTGATGCTAGTGACTGCAAAAGGGAAGCCACATTTCCAAGCCTAGAGCAAGAAAAACTTTGTCAGTCTGTCAAAATAGTTGATAATAACTAAAATGAATTGGATAGTAGGCACAAGCATTTCATTATTTCAAAAGATGTTTAAAAACATTCTCGCTTGTCAAAGTATTAAGCATCTTATCCCTAGACTTTGTTCATTTTGTCCACTTCAAGAATGTTTATACAGTCAAATACCTTCAAAAACACTTTCTCAATATTTCTTTACAACAAATCCTGTGCTACTTGCGACATGTGCAAACAGGGGCACTGGATAGAATATCCTATGCCCAATAGTTGTCGCTTATGGTTCAGAGTGTCAATGAATAACACAGAGGAATGACATTCTGATATCATAATAATAGTAACTATGAAACATATTAATAAAACAACCAGATGAGAAATAGTAACAGGCAAGTTAAGGTTTGCCCTCCTTGAAAGTGTATTGTAGCATGACGAACAGATACTCAACAAAACTGAAAATACCATGCATAATTTCAATGAAGGGAAACCCTTAAAGCTAGCTAAAAAGAGGAAGACTTCACAGTGTACAAAGGTGTGCTAATAACAACAGCAACAATGCTTAAATATCCCAATCACACTTCACCATTAAACATCCTTTGTTTCTTGATCCAATCATATTTAATCATAGTTTTCCTATTGTCTCTGAGAACAGGGAATGTCAAACTTTAAAGCCTAATAAATAACAAATGCCTTCTTACCAATATTCCACTGACAAGGCTGACTTCAAAGATTGTTGGTGCAATGTTGAACACAAGGGCACTGAGGAAGAAGCTGATACCCCTGAAAAAAATAAATATAAGCTGTCATAATGGTTTAATACTATCCAGGGTTATTTGCAAATGCAGACAACCACTACTACACAGTTAAAACGTCATTTGCAAGGTCAGAAATATCTAAAGAAAAAGACATATTCCAAAGAAACAATACAGCCTGTTATTAAATTTTAAAAACCTGATTGGACAAGTGGACATGGTAAATGAGCAACAAAATGCGAAATTCATACCTTGTTCCTCTGTCAATGGCCTTTGAAAGCATCCCAGTCTTTCTACTTAAATGATAGCTCAAATCCAATGAATGTAGATGTAAAAAAGTAGTCATTGCCATTTTTCGAATTGAGTGCTGGGCGACCTTAGCAAAGACAGCATTCCTTAGTTCATTGAATAAAGATGATCCTGCTCTTGCTGTGCCATCTGTAAAGGGGTGAGGAATTATGAATTCGTAACTTGTAATTGTGACAAATCAGAGACCAAACTGGAAGTGCAAGAGAATAAAAGAATAGAGATTAAAAGCAACCAAGAAAAACAGAATAAGAGTATTTCCTGTTTAAAGAACAGAGTACATTGCTGTATATTTCAACCTAATGAGGTAATAAATATAGCCACAAATGAAATGCTGACTGAGTAAGATGTCAAGAGCCTAGGGTGGTTTTACATCAGGACTGAAATCAGAGTTTTGGTTTCAATTGTTGCTATTAATACCATACCAAATGAATACTATTCTAACATGACAATTTCAAGTATAAAGCTTGAAGTAAAACCAAAATTTAACAATTTAGCAGCTTAGAAATTTTTTGACGTTTGGCTGCCTTAAATTCTTACTTAGGTCACATAAATGCTGCTATAAAGGCAGTTATTCTATGACAGCACTTTCAACAAATTTTATATAAATAAGAACTTACAACCAAGAAGCAAGATGGTGGCCATGCTAACAGCTGCAGTCTCTGCATCAGATATGACAAGAGGTGCATTGTTGAGGTAATCAACAGCATATTTGAATAAAAATGGTACTTGGACATTCAGCAGCTAAAATAGACACTTCAAATTAAGAAAAAGCAAATATAAACAAGCATAAAATCAAAAAAATGGCATTGTAAAATTTCAAAATAGCACTAAAAATTGAGAACAGCATTTTATATCCAGAAGCTTATTAAAAGTAGGCAAAAGCTTGCTTTGCACCTAGTTGAAGCTTCCAAGAGACAAAGCAAGCACTTTCTGCCTACATAAGTCAGGATTTTTTGCTTTGATGAGGAAAGATTTAAAATACCAAAATAAAAGGGGACCTTGAATGTGGCTTTGCGTGAAACTCCATACCAGTATGGCAAGGGATGTCAGGCAACACAAATGTCTCTGTTGGCAATTTATTCTAACTTCCTTTAGAAGCTAATCAGTGAAGGAATCCTCAAGCCTTCTCACAAAACAAGAAATTCAACTTTTCAGATCTGTGAATTGCAACTACTCAGACAATGAATGTTTCTTGCATTGAGACAATTCAATCATCTGGTTTTGGTTTTGATGCTTGTTGTGCAAAGAATAGGACAGTTCTAGGTTGTTATTCTAATTTTCATGCTCAATGTCATTGCAATCAATGCTCAATAATTTCCATTGTTTTAGTTTGATGTCATTGCTGCTACATCAAAACAAACAAAAAATTTGCAAGATTATTGCACTTAGTCATATGAAAACAATTTGCTGCAACTTGAAAACAGTAGACCACAAAAATCCTTGCCATACTGGTTTACTCACACTTGCCAGGATGATTTTTTAAGCGGGTAGATTCCAAATGTTTGTGGTTTCTAGAAATACCTGTAAAACCACGATTTTTTGGCAATACCTCTCCCATTAGAAGCATCCCCTATCAGCCCAGCCAAAATTCTTATAAGATATCATTTTAATTACCAAAATCAAAACAATTAATATCAAGAATTCAAGGAGCCCAATATAAAGCTGCTAGAGGACAACACTCTGGTATGGAGTGCATTTATACATTTATTGAATGTGTGTGTACATTAATTGAATTAGCTAGACACCCTTGCATGGAAAAAACCTTTCTTTAAAATATTGTGACATACCTTTGCACCAAGTAAAAGAGACAGTGCAGCTACAACTCTAACTTTTAAAGCTGGCTTGTCAGATGGCCAAACATATCCAACCATTGTTTTGATGATTGGTAGTGCATTTAGTTGGTTCTTCATTGTTGAGTTAGTAATACCAGCAGGATTGCTATGTAAAAGCCTTTTCTCTGCATCAGAGAGTTGCTCCTGTGGAAAGAAATCACTAAGTAATGTTAGAACTTCATGTTATTTTCAAAAATTCTATTTAAATCACTAGGAAATTATTCTAGAAATTTCTTGGGTGTGCTGAGATTCACAGAGCCAGGAAATTTTGGATAATTGATGTTTGATTACACAAATTCCCTGGTTATTCGAATAAAAAATCAATCAACCAACATATTTCACCTGCGTTTTACTAACTGGTACTCCGAGACCATTTGTTTTTGCGTCGATACTTTTAAGCCGCGTGAAAATAAAGTCATTTCTAAAATCATGCTTCAAGTTGGACCGTTTTTTGACGTCTAAACAACCACATCCATTGAAAGCAGCTACAGCGCTGAAGTGATTGCTTGTCAAAATCTTCCTCTCAAATAAAAGGCGTTTCGATGACGCTTTTCTAGTGAAATCGATCAAACGAAGTGCCATTTCAGTGCATTATACTTCCAATTTCGCTTGGCCAGGCGTCTGCTCGATTAGAGCAGCAGATGAAGTAACTGTAAATTTTCAAGCCAGTTTGTCATACATTGACATTCTTGAACACCTAACAACTGAAAAAACTGAGGTCTTTGTGAGAAACGAACTTGAATTCCACAAATCGTTGTATAAGATGGGTCTGTCAGTGCTGACTAAAAGCGAGCCGAAACCCTCTAGAACCCGGCTTGCTCCGCCATTTTGAATCTGCATTGGTCATCGCTCACCACAAAGAGGCTGGATGAAAATCGAAAACTTCCGGACGAAAAATTTTCGGCTAAACAACTTCGGACAGTAGCGAAGTGAGGGGAAGGGAAGCCCCATTTGTTAATGCCGAAAATTGGCAATTTTCTACTTTTGCTATTGTTTTCACTACATTTTGTGCTAGAGCCCCCTTGCTACTTCGATAGCGCTACACCACTGCTCTTTTCGGCCCCCCACAATCTTACCAGTACCACCCTGGCTACACTTCTGACTTCGGACAAAAAACTTCCAGGCGCATTTCGAAAAATCGGACAAAAAAATTCCAAACGCATTTCGAAAATTTCACACAAAAAACTTTCAGGCAAACACTGCATGATACCAAAATGATCCCTAAGGTGTGGGAACTAGCATCACAAATTTACTACACTACATCATACTTGCACACCGCCTGGAAAAAGAACGATCTGAGAAACTCCTAGTCTTATTCCCTTTATTATTATCTCCTCTTTCGATTAACTACTTTTCGATCTCTTCATTTTTCTGTGTCGACAGAAACGCGTTTGTTACGTTGAAAATATCTCAACTTTTAGTGGTTTTCTTTGCAAAGTAAACGAAAAGCCACATTTTCAAAATATTAATTTAGGGCAAAAGAGGTACGTTAGAGTTCCCCTGGGCTGGAAATTTTTCTGAATACAGTTTTCAAGATGTCAGACGAAAGGAGGTGGTACCTTGTTCAATGATTTAGGACATTATTTGTAAAAACCAGGATTTGGAAACTAGTTGGATTAGTCTATGGATTAGTCGATGACTGTATTCCCCTTTTTAATGGCAATATGTCGATTATCAGAACGATGTATAGTGATCAGGCACGTAAATAATAGGGGGCGTGGGGGCGTGACGCCCCCCCAAAGGTTGGAAAATTCAATTGTAGTTGGAAAACTTAAAAGTTCACTTGGAATTTTTTCTAACTATTATGACCAAATATATGAACTTTTTAGCTTAGGATTTTGGGACTTTCAATGTAAAAATGTTAGACCTTATTAAAATTGAAACTCTGGAGCAGGCACATCTTCTAATCGTTTTCAATTGTGAAGCCCTGTCTCCACTGGATCTCATATTGCACCATTGCATCGTTTGTTTCCTTTTTGACAGGGGTTAAGTTGAATAAGATTATATTAAACAGGCAAGGTGAATTTCTGGATAAGAAGTTTAAATTTTACCGTCAGTATTGATTGAGCCTGAAGTTTTGAAAAATCATTCCCTGTATCTATTGATCAGAACAATTGAAAGTGGGGATTTTTTAAGAAACAACGGGTAGCCAATTCAATTGAAAACATTAAAAATCTTTCGTTGCTAGAAATTTTCAACGCTTCTTAACGGGTGTAGGCTAGGCCAGTGGCGAAGCTAACCAAGAACAGGTGGTCCTGCCCAAAGGGGGTCTGGGGGCATAGCCTTCAGAAAAATCACGTGAAGCCACGCCCTAGACACCCCCGGAAAAGGGGGAAACGCCCTTCTGGATATGTTGAAATCAAGATTGCAGCGAAACATTTTTCACTGCCACATTTTGGAAAAAAGGGGAAAAAGATTCGGATCCTTTCAAGTTCCTCCTGCCTTACATTGAATAAGTCAAAAAGAGCATCACAAAGATTCTTTCTAAAATAAGTAACATTTGAAAATGTTTTCATTGATTGAAAATTTTGAAATCATGGACTAAAAAGAAGTTGCTTGTACAGATAGGCATATACAGTTGTAATACATACTTGAAACATAATTGATTCAAATTAATTGAAAAAAAATAAAAATATTTTGTCACAGCATGGATATGTCTGATGCACGGTAGATAGGGTCTTGAATCAATTTGTTTTGAATATCAGAGGAGACCCATGACATTTTGCCAGTACAATACAATCTGAGTCACCGAGTACAAAAGCTCCCAGTAATTACCATTGTTTTCCTTTTCATCCTTTTCAAAGCGACCTTTTCATCGGGACCTCTGAATTGTAGGGTAGTTCCTGTTTAAGGCAGGAGGACGAACTTCTGAAATTAAATTTAAGCAAGCCATTTTTCTGTCATGCACACTCCATCTCCTCTCGATCTCGACTTTTCTGGTACAAAAAAAACGAAGATTCTCTCTTGGCAGCGGCGGCAAACTTTTTCTACTGTTTATAATAGGCCTCTGAATATGACTTCCTTTGCTCTCTGCAGTCTGAGAGAAAACTATTAAATGTCAGGTTTCTCACGATGTCTGTGATATTCCTGACTTTAACAGTAAATAGGACCAACAGAACGACCCTAAACAATTTGATTTCTATAAGTGCCACTCGTCTTGAAACGATCGATTCTTGTATCAATCAAGTGACGACAGTGTAGGACCGAAGCTTCTAGCAGCAAAAACCTCTTCAGCAGCAGAATCATGACGGTTACAGTTAGTTTTATACATCATATCAAAATAGTTGAGCCTGACTATGGCCTGAGTGAAAATTCTTTGTGACCTTTGACCACGGCGCAGAAAATCAACAAATTATACCGAAACATAGGGCTCCAAAAGTCTAGGTCCTGCCTTCATGAAAGAGCAGGACCTGAGGTCCTGCCATTTCTGAAGGGCAGGAGTGCTATTGTTTTCTTCTATTGTGAGGCAGGACCAAAAACAGGGCTACAAGGCGTTTGCCCATTGTTAGGCAGGACCAAACATAGGGTTTAGTCCTGCCTACGAGTATTGAGCAGGACTGACCACAGGGCTAAATTTTTGACAATATCAATTTACGAACGGGATACTCGAAATTCCATTCCAGTCACCCTGTGTCTCAAAATTGAAAAAGGGCACAGCCACGAAGTATAAGTGTAGAATAAGACAAGAAATGCCTTTGAATCAGGCATATAATGATTCCATAAAGTGAATCAATTTTTAATATTTTAAAAATTGTTATCTTTGGAAATTTGTGGTCCTGCCCGGCAGGACAAGCAGGACCTTTGACTTCGCCACTGGGCTAGGCTCCCCCTGCACTTTATAGACCTTCTTAAATCTTATCATAAATTGCTATGATAAAGCTGATGCGAAGCCACAAAACATTGATCAAAGAAGCGGCAGCAGAAGTATTTGATCAAAGACGAGTGTTTTATCTTACGAATCGGGCATATGTACTTGCCCTGAGATCACCTTTTTAGTTCCAAAAAGCAAAGGACATTTAGCCCTTTGAAAATTGTAAAAATTTTCCTTCGATCAAGAACAAAAGATGAAATGGTAAATTCTTTGATGCTTCTATATTGTGAAAAGATATTTTATATAAAACTGATCTGCAGCAAATAGCTTTAAGAAGGGCAATGCAGAAAAAGAACAAAATTGCTGATAATTGACTTGAAAGAATATTACTTTTTATCATTAAACATATCCAAGATCTAGACTGGTATCATATCTTTGATATTGCTTTACATCTTAGGAAAAGCTGATTATATGTACGTTTTAAGTTAATCAAGAGTTAGAGATTTCCTTTATCTCCTTTAGTGCTTTTATGCTTAAGACTAATTAAGTAGAATGTTGGTAATTATATAGAACCTAGAAATCCAGAATAAGCCATAAGGCTATTTCCAAAAACTCAATTTAGTAGGTACAGAAGATTAACAGGTCGAAAGAAAAAATTCATCAGGTAAAGTTGGAATTTTCCACCTTTCACGACCAGCCCCCCCCCCCCAAAAAAAATTAGCCATTTGTTTACATCCCTGATAGTGATGATTCAAGATGAAGGCCATAAATCCGAAACATGTTCTTGCATCAGCATTAATTTGTTATAAATATGTTATGAATATGTTTACATCAATATGTTTTTGTGGCATATTATGTTTATTTAAGGGAAAAGAATTATTCAACGAATTGCTTTCTATCTTTTTCTATTTCTTAGAATTGAAGCTTTTGGAGGAAAAACTTTGTACACCATCTAGATCCCCTCATACAGAAATAAGTCAACCCACGCCTCCCCTTAGCCCTCAGTCCAAGTCCTTCTATGGCGACACCCAACCCTATTTATTCGATGTTGGTGCCCTCATATACTTTACCATTGCAATGAGTACCTTACAGTGATGGCAGATTGTGAAATAAGCTTGATCTTGTATTTTTACATTAGCATGATCATGGATGCAGGATTGCCTGAGTGGGGTGCCCATGAGAATTAGGCATACAGAATTGAAGCCCTGAAATGTATTTGGTGGAATTGTATCCTTCAGACTGTATCCATAAAAAATTAGAAGCAAGATGGAGAAGTTGTTCAGTTCTTCAAGATTTGAGAGTACATTGATGAAGGTACTACCAAGAAGAAGATTAGAAAAAAAGCTACAAAATGCACTAGAATAACAAAGACAGCTTTGGTTTGAAACTTTTATCTTTAACTGGTGTAGATGTATTATGGCAAATTTGAGTTCAGAAGCATTCTATGTGTCTAGAGAGTTTTCAAATTGTTTTTCAAGCATAAAATCAATAGCGACTTATCAAGTATGAAGGCAAAGGAGTATTAAAACATATTAAAATCTACAATCCATGCCAAAACTTTTTGAACACTTGCACAAAGCTAAAGCTTTTTTCAAAAATTCCCCCCTACCTGTTCAATTTGGCTGTTTTGATGCTGAAGATAAAAGTTTTTTCACTGAAAGCTGTACAAAAGTATCGAGAAAATAAATCAACATTCTACTGGGGGAGGGGTCAACATTTTTGAAGCAGCAGTGATATTTTGGTAAGGTAGATTTGGACTTGCTTTGTTTATTTGCATGCTGTGATGAGAAGGTGTTCCAATTATTTTTGGCAAGTATTGTATGTTACTGAGACATTTATAAACATCATAATGTCCTAACAGTTTTATCAATCTTCTTCATACTCTTTCAATACTTTCCACAAATTCCATCACATCGATAGATAGAAAGTACAATTTAAAGTAAAATTCAAATTTTGTAAAACATATCTTCTTTACTTAAGATGCTAAAAGGACAGCTTACCTATTTTGGTTTTGATTACAAATTAATTATCATATGCACGTCTTTTAAGGAAAAAAGTAAAAATTTTAATTTAAGATGTTAATTGAAGAACAAAAAAGAAAGAAGACATGTCTAAAATCCTGGCTTGTGCTTTTTCACCTTTTTATTCGTTTTTTTGTTCTTCCCTCCTTTGGTGCCTTTACTCTCCCTTCTTTCTAACAGGTGCTGTTTTCTTGACTTTTGTTTATCTTCTTTAACCTTCTTTTGTGTCTGTATTCTCTCATCCCATTTTTTTTTGCTTGCTTCCTTCAATTTCTGCTTCTTCTTCAATGTTTTTGATAAAAGTTTTGGGTCATCTTTTACTTTTATACCTTCAGCTTGCTTTAATGCTTTGTCCCATTTAATTTTTGATTTCAGTTCAGTTGCTTTTTCTTTATCTTCTGTTTCAATACTTTCTAGATTAGCTTTCCGTTTTTCAGCCTTTTTAAGCAAAGTTTTTATGTCCTTTTTCTTTGAGTTTTTCTTTTTTGCAGATGTCTCTGCAAAGTCAAATTTACTAAAAACAACTTCCTTCTTGTCATTCAAAATCTGTGTTACCTTCCTTTCATTTTCAACATTGCTTTTCATAACATTTGAATTGATTGCTTCTTTCTTCAGTTTTTCTTTTCTGGCCAATTTGTCTACTTTTCTTTTCTTTACCCTGTCTGCATTACCTGATTCTTTGATTTTGCGTTTCCCTCTCAATTCCTGAATTTTATCCTCTAGTTTCTTTCTTAAATCTTCTAAAGGGACACTTTGAATTTCACTAACTTTTATTGGTTTTATACCACTAGTGACTAATTTGGCATCATCACCATGACTAGAGTGCATTCCCTTCTCTTTTTCCTCGATTTCCTTTTGCAGGTCAGCAATACTTCTCTGCTTTCCAGGATCTAGTTTTAGCATTTTGGCCTTCTTCGCTAGGGCCTTTTTAGCTTCCCTAGCCGCTTTTCCAGATACGTCCAAATTGGTTTTGACTGAGCCATCGATGTTTTCATCATCTGGCAAGTAATGCTTCAATGGTATCAATTCGATAAGTGATGAAAAATACGCCGAAGTCTTTCTCGCTTGGTCCAGCAACTCCTCGTGTCTGTCCGCCATCTTAAACTTCATGTGCATTTGAAACTTCAAACGAGGCTCCGGCAATAGAACAATTGTAATGGCGGAACAAGTATGTCCTAGGTGCAAGACTACCTCTTATCAAAATCCAAACCTGAAGCTGCTGGTAAATGTATGTGGTCATAAGCTTTGCCAAACATGCGTGGATGTGCTTTTTACAAGGCCGTCAGCAGCTTGTCCAGAATGCAACACCCCACTGAGGAGAAGTGATTTCCGAATCCAACAGTTTGAGGATTCATTCGTGGAAAGGGAGATAGATGTAAGAAAGAAAATTGTCAAAGTTTTTAACAAGAGGGAAGAAGATTTCTTGGAGAATGAAGATCCGCTAAGAGCATATAATGACTATCTTGAAGAAATTGAAGTTATAATTTTTAATTTAGTAAATAAAATAGATGTGGAGTCAACTAAAAAGAAAGTTGAAAAATACAAAAAAGAAAATGAAGCTGTCATTAGAAAAATAAATTCAAAATTAAGCCAGGAATCTGAAAGAGTAAAACTACAGCTTGAGGTTGAAGAAAAGGAAGCTGAAGAAAGGAGAAAGAAATTTGAGTTAAAGGAAGAACATGAGAAGAAAGCCAAAAATAAGGAAAAAGATGCTTTAATTGATGATCTAATCCATGCAAATGCTTCAGCTGACGAAGTATTGGCAAGACATCACATGACAAAGCTTCAAATAAAGAAAGATGAAGAGAAAAAGTCCATGTTTTTCCAAGGGAAATCCAAGTCATCTAATACTGGAACTTCGAAACTACCCATCAAGGAAGTACCATTATACAAATATGAACCTTTAAGTATAAATGTTTGTGGCCCTGATGTTCCTAGCAGTGAAGATATTCAAGGAAAAGGGTACTCAAAGAATGTTCGTCCTGCAACAGCTCCTGAAAAAGCTGCAGGATACACAGAATCAATTGCATGTCAAAGAGCCATTTCAGAAGCTTTCAATGGATTGTTCTTATAATTTCAGCTCATTTCCACTATTGTCTAGCATACTTATGTGTAACAAAGTAGAAATCTGTTAAAAACTTAAATTATTGGGCATATTATTTCAGTCTTTGTCTCTAATCTAATACTATTGATGTTTACAGTTTCAGTCAATATGCTTAACTGACCCAAAGGTTTATCATAATTTGCTTTGCAGTTTAGATAAAAATCCAAATTCACAAATAACTTCAAGCATCTTGCAATATTTCAGTTCTTGTCAAGTATGTAACAATACTTTACAAAACCTATTTGTTGCATAGAGGAGCTGGAAGACATTTTGATAGCTGTGTTATTAATTAAATTGAAGTCTCAAGGGATGCATAAATGTAGTGCTAAGTCAAGAAGAAAGTTATTTTTTTGTAGACTTATATTGCTTTCTGTTATTTGAAAGCAACCAAACTTAAGAAACAGAGTGGTATATACAAGGAGTTCACCCTAATATGAAAGATAACAGAAAGAAGTCAGTGTAGAGAAAATGACCTTATCACTGTCACTGTATCAAACCCTTACTGAAGATTTCTGTCTTTACAGCCTTCAGTTCTATAGCAAGTTTTTTTATGTCATGACAAAAAGCTATTACAAATCTAAAACTAGCTAAAATGAATTCTTATAAGAAAACCTATCAAGTCTATAAGAAAATATGCAATACAATATTTTTAAGCTGCTAAGATAATTTTGAAACATAATAGAAAGTCCATTTTTTAATAGCTTTGCATTGCAAACATCAGCTTTTATTAGCATACAAGTATCAAAACGAACTGAAAAATGCAACTGTTTGAATGAAAGGAAGCAGGACACTTGCTAGGGCGTGCCAGTTGTACATGCTGAATCACGCAATCACGCGTAATATAAGTGCAAATCCGCCGTCACTGCACGGAAACTATACTTAAAAGATCACGCCTCCAGAATCTCTCTGAATTTTAATAAGGGGGCTTGAGCCCCTCTGAGCTATCCCTTCACGACACAGTATTGGAAATTAAATTTCACGATTACACCCCAAGAATCTTTCTGAATTTTAACCTGGGGACTGAGCCAACCTAGGCCGCCACCCCTCCGCGACACCCTCCACTGTTCTAGCGTTAATTGTATTCATCAAATTTTTCTATTTGAGCAAATAAATCTTGATCAACAGCTCCCATAGCACCATCTTCTTGATTTTCAGCGATAAACATAATCGTTTTGCTAGATTACACCAGGGTTGTTTCTATTTCCATTAACAAGGGGCTGCTGCGGTTCCCCACTCTTCCATTTTCGTTTTTTAACTGATAGTGTGCTACCTCACTGCCAAAAAAATTTCTTCTGCCCATTTTCTCGTTTCATCTTAATTTTAATTCATTTCTTATATATAATTTGCGCAATTAATTGCAACCTTGTATTGAGATAAAATGACATTTTAATTCCATAAGTGAATTGAACTTTCTTTAAGTGAAATAGAAGCACAACCTCTCTAAAACTATTGAGACTCAATGCCTAATATGATCATGCAATTTGTTCATAAGAAATCGAGAATCAAGAGAAACTTTAGCAAAGAAGAAAAAAATCGATCAATGTTTGTCAAATTCTTTTAAAGTACTTGGGCTATAGTGATTAACAATGTCTCTTCTAATCATATTTTTTGAAAATATGCCAATTGTAGTGGTTATTTAATTTCTTTTAAACATTGGAACATGAAACTTCTGATTTTTAGGATTAGCTGCAAATGATTCCTTTCATCGAAATTATAAATAGTGCTACACTTTATTAATGTCTAAAATGAACTGCTACATTTTAAATAATGCAAAATGGCCACGTGGCTAGATGGTGGGAATCAAGGCTCTTTTTAATTTTCACAGGAATTCCAAATAACATTGCCGGACTATAAACATCGCAAAAATCGCTATTATGATAACACTAAAACCTTGATTGTTTTGGAGGAGAGGGGTGCGTGTTGCAGAGGGCTGTAGGAAACTGGCAGAAACCGTTAATTTTTTAATGCGAGACTTATGCAGCAGAATGAAGAAACTTTTTTCATGTATTCAACCTTTCTGGCGGTCTTTGATCGAGTCTCGGAAGAACAATTTAATTATTTTCATTAGCCGACAACATTTGCTACTAACTACAACCGTGATTTTAGTGTTTTTTTGTAAGAGATTTTTTGAACAATTATTAAGACACGGAATGCTTTACATTGACTTAAAAGGGTCACTCAACAAAACAGTTAAATCATTGACCGGATAGCGAAAGGACATGGACACATAGACATGTTTAGTAATATACTGAATATCATCTGTTGCATCAAAAAATTACAATTTTTATCCTATAATACACAATCATCTAAACGCTAAATTTTATCAAGCAAATTCATTATCTCTTATAGAGAGCTAAATCAAGACATTTTTTTCCAAACAAATTTACAGCAATAAATAATTAGACAATATAACTACAAATATCGAACTGCAAATGCAGCGAGAAAATGTCTGAACGCAACTATTTACACTGTATCGTCAAATATTTATCATATTTTAATGTAACTTTTACAAGGAGAACAAAATTTATTGTGTTATGCAGTTATTTCCTACTTCTTCGGCATACTTATCTGAAACAAAAGTTCTGAGCTTATCGATTTCAGATCTTAGCAATCTGATCTTTTTCAACTTGGCTTTTGCAGCTTCAATACCAAATGGATTAGCAGGATGGCCAGGTCTTCTGTAGCAGGAGCTTCGGCTTGTCCTGAGGGGAGAAAATTGACATTTGAAAACACCCAAAATTGATTTCAACTACTTTCTATCCACTTTAGACGCATTCTTCTCTCTCGTCAACCCTTGTGAACATTTGGCAAGTTTTAACACGCACCCCCTCTCCCTTTAAGCTTATTTTAATTTTTCATGGTTTTGACAGTCCCGTCCAGACTACGAAAACTAGCACAGACTCGGACAGTTTTATCCTTAGTAAAAAAACCAATTCGACATAGGCGTAGCCCTGACTTGACTTGATAATGATGGAACAGACAAGAAGAGGACATATAGTGATAACGAGTATTGGGTAAAAAAAAAAGAATTCGACATAGGCGGAGCCCTGACTCAACTTGATAATGATGGAACAGACGACAAGAGGACATAACGAGTATTGGGTAAGAAAAGAAGGCAGATGGGAGTAGGGTGTCAACAAAACAAAGACTAAGTATTTTAAACCCATGGGTCCAACCTCGAGTACAGGGAACTCGGTACAATTGTCAGTGCTCATAAAACTGCACACTCCTCTTACTGAAGTAAAAACTATTTAAAACTAGCTTTAACCTTTACATAGAAAGTGATGTCAGCTTTTGATAAGCGCCCCCTTCCCCCAAAATCCTGTTAATTTTTGTCGATAAATTTGTAAACCCCTTCCTTATGAGCTTCTTTTTAGAAAATTTTGAGTACTGAAATAAAACAAAAATTTTAATTGAAACAAAAGAGGAATACTTTTTACTTAAAAAAACAAAATGTGCCAAAACTAGCACTATTAGTATACCGTATTTCCTCTAAAGATCGCCGCGGCGTTTATTACAAACTCCAAATTTTGGATGCGGCATTCAATAGAGGGCGACGTTCATCAGAGGACGGCGTTCAATACAAAATGAGAAGTTTTTCAAATGAAAAATGACAAAAAAAATGCGATGAAAAAGATAAAAAGAATGTCAAGTCGAGTCAGGGAATGTCAATATATGGCTTTCGAAAAGTAAGCGTCTAAACGATTTCTTACTTCTTGTTTGGTGTGTTTTCTAATAAACGCCGCTTTTTAAGATGCGGCGTTCAATAGAGGGCGGCGTTTATCAGAGGGCGGCGTCTTTAACAAATGGTTGGCTGAAGGTGCGGCGTTTATAAGAGGGTGGCGTTCATTAGAGGAAATACGGTATGTATAAAATTCGATACCTTTGATTCCTAGCAGAGCTGATATGTTTGGATCCTGGCCTTCTGCAATTTGCGAACAAAGATCGATGAGGTACTGTATCTCGGAAACACAAGATGCAAGCTAGAAATAATAAAAACATAAATATTTTGCATGTTTCCACCACTTTGTGAAAGTTTTCTGTAAAGTAAAGTTTTTGCAATATCATCGTGACTGCAAAAGCTGGACTTGCTAAGTTTCAAATATCCAAGTCTTAATTAAATACGTTTGGGCAAGTGTGGATAACTCTGGAAACGTTTGGAGTTAAAAAATGTCAAGTGGCCAATCGTTTTTTTCCACCGATATTGATGCAAAGATTGTACCTAAAGTTTAAAGAAAGTTAAAGAGGTGAAATTTGAAAACATAGTTAAGAAATTTATTTTGAAAAAAATTATTTTTTGTAGCAGTAGCATGGAGGAATCAGCAAAAAAGATACGCAAACAATAGCTGTTTGAATAACCTTCTAAACTTCTTTATCAGCACTGTAAGGAAAAGTACTGTAAAAGTATTGTAGGCATTATTGAGAACAAGAACAACGAGGTACTGTCAATTAAAAACAAAAAATTTTACAATTTTTACGGACGCCTCAGCCCTGTTTTTATTCACTCAAGGTATTCAGTCCACATAAAACTGTCATTTCAGTCATACATTCTAAGTTTTGAAATGAAATAAAAGATTCCAAAACGATCTACCTCCTTATGAACTTGATGATGCGCTTGTTGTACTTCTGAGCTCGTCAACTTTTCAAACTACAAACAATGATATATTTTAATAATCTCATCAACTATAAACAAGTTTAGTTAGCACAAGGTAATTCTGTTATGCCTTATTCTCTATTACGGTATCAATTTGCAGCTTTAATAATCAAAAAACCAAATTGATAATTGCAAAATTACAAATAGAATTAATAATAAATGTAAGTTTCGCATCGCACCTCTTGCAGTAGATCTTTTAAAGAAATATTTTCCCGCATCAGATCTTGACTTTTGTCAGCAAACTAGAACAAATGAAGAAATACTTTTGAGAATGATTCTGAAAATGGATAAATTTAAGAATCGTGTGAAGATTTTTTGTACAATAGCCAAGATGGATGAAAAATCTATTCAGACTAGCATATAAAGAAAAATTGTATACTTCAAGAATTGTTTTGCATTGTTTGTTGCGTAAAACTAGAGAGATTGCTTTTAACTGTATTGCTGAGCCACTGTTTCGATTAGCTTTTAATTCAAATGTACAGAAATAGCATTGTGAACGAACCAGAAAGAAGGAATCGAGAAGGTAAAAAAAGACGATTCATTCTCTGATCAACATTACTTTTCAATTAATGAAAGGTTTATTGCGAGTTTTGAATAAAGAAAATACTCAAATGCTTGATCGAACTTTTACGGAACATAAAACAAAGGAAAAGAAAATAGAGGAAAGGGTTGTAATGATGATAAAATGCCAAGAAAAACTGTGAATGCTATAAGGCCTAAAGAAACACAAACCTGTTTTACAGAGCCTCGAAGTTCTGCCAAAGTGTTATCTTTGTCTTCAATGTCTTTTCGGAGAACATTGACTGTGTTCTAGAAAGCAGGCAGGTTAGAATTGTGATAAGGAAGTGTACATTCCTGTTTTTATAAAAAGACAAGCATGCAGTACTTCACTGATGACCAAGGTAAGTTTGTGATAAAAGCTCCTCCTGTTATTGAAAATTGTAAAAGCAGGCGATATTCAAATATGTTTAAAGATATTTCATAAAGGGATATATTGTAGCAGGGCGGTATGTTATCAATAATAAAGAAAGAAGCCTACTTAGAGGAGCAGCTATGAAACTCAATGGATAGAATGACAGAAGTTTGGCTATGAAAAAAATGTAAGAGCACAGAACCTGAAAGGCAAGGAAAGATCCTTTACCTCTTCCTGTCCTAAACGCTCCTCCAGAGCTTTGAGAGTGGCCTGGCTTTCTTGGTGTAATTTCTCCATCTTCTTGTGCTTTTGAACTAATAGTTTCTTCAGTCGATCACATTCCCCTTTCAACCTTTCATTATCCCATTTCACTTCATCAAATTCTTCCATCGTAATTGGTCCGTTTTTTTCTCTCTCTTTGTATCGACTCACTGTGTCACTGAGCCTGAAACATATATAATTATCGACTTTTAGTACTGGACTTTAGTATAGCATTAAGTACTGGAAACATGGTTGGCCTGGATGCTGTAATAAAAACACACGTAGGCTTCTTATAGGAAAAATTCGAAAGTCAATGAGAAACAATTCTACAACAGCGACTTTAACAATAACATCAAATCTATAAGGTATGTTAAATGTTTCAGGTTACATTTCTGGGGTCACGCGATATCTTAACATTATTGATTGTTCGAAGTTTGAACGATGCAAAAAAGCTAAACCAGAAAAGAAAAAAACTCAACAGTTTGAAAAAAGTGGCAAATTGGAGATAGAAACGCTTACAACATGATAAAAGCCAAGGGAGATGTTTGTTAAAATGTCTGACAGTGTTGTTAGAACTGTTTACTTAGAAGTGAAAGATTAAGGAGGAATTATGTAAAAATATTACCTGTTAACTTCATTTTGGATTTCATTTTTTGACAACGTTTCTTCATCAAGCTGGGATTTCTAATTTTTGGAAGAAAAAAGGGAGAAAAAGTAACATTCTAATTCATTTTGTTTTTTAGTCTTCTGTGACTAAATATTACCAGGTAAATCAACTAAAGTTACTAAAAGTATCATGAGTATACATTTGATTTGAGGTGGATAATTTTTTATAACAGACGTGTTAACCTAAAAAGAGTGTTAAAAAAAGCTTGAGAAGTTAAGGTCACGGAGTCAGTGAAAAGGGAGACATTTTGAATGATTTTGCGGATGCGGTGAAGGGCGAGGACAATAAAGGACAAGAAAGGATAATAAAGATGAAAATGGACGAAAAATCTTGAAAATGACAAAAAATTTCACTAATTTGTTAAAGGAAAGCTGATAGCAATATCTTCAGATATAAAGCCCTGAAATCAAGGAGGGAGAAAATTTATCAACCCAACAGGGTCTCAACTCAATTCATTAATTCAAAACAATCACCCAGGTCTTATAGTCCAAAAGTTGAATCTTGTTGAAGCAAAATGCTGTATCCTGAAGGCAGTTAATGCATTACCACGATGGTAAAAATTCTTTGCAATAGAGGGTGAACAGCAGTGTCTAAGTTCATCTATAATACCTTGTGTTTTAACTGTTCCTTGAATTCTTTCAAAGTTTCTTCTAAATCCTCGATCTTTCCTTCTAATTTTGCTTTCTCTGTTTTTATTTCCTTAACGTTGTCTCAAGTTAAAGAATCCACATTGATCGAAATGATAAAAAGCATCTCCGATTCTGACAGGCCCATGTCACGTTGATATGTTTCATTTATAAGCAGTTATAATATGCTATTCTTTGTTTCCAAGAAAGGCTGGACAGGCTGTTATCTTAGCGAAATCGTGAGAATTGATTCGTAAAAATTTATGAATTTATTGAAATTAGATTTTCCTTCCTAATCCTTTCAGGGACCAGTTTCCACTTAACGTTTACTTACCACTTAGATTCATCCAGACAATTAACAAACCGTTCATTAAAAATATCAACATTGAAATATTCAGGAAATGTGAAAGGGTTTAAATGAAAGGATATTTCTTGCTGGCTTTTGTTGTGTTCCTCTGCGGTTGGCAAATTCTCAAGATATTGGCGTAAGCTTTGAGCCTTGCGTCTACATTGTGATAAACAAATAAATACTGGTATACTTTTAAAGTTATCAGTTGAATCATAAAAGCCATTAAACCATTGCATACTATGGAAAATTTCACTCACATCAGAAAGGTGTGAAGGAATCGAAGCAATGATACAGCCATCCATTTTAACATATGCTGTTTCATTATAAAGCTCAATGTTATTAACATTCATTGTTAACCAAGTAATCAATAAAGGAATACAAAAAACTGAAAAGGAACACAACTACAGTATTTTCATACCTTTCTTTTTTCAAGTCACTTTGAAGAACTTCAATTGATTTTTTCAGCTTTTTGTCAGTTTCGTTTCGCTCCTCAATCTACGAAATCAGATTATGAGTTAGATTTTCATTTCAAAAGTAGCATCCTAATCTAAACATAACTAGCAATGAAAACTTCAACAACAGGTTTAAGGTTATTTAAGATCGAAATTAATGCCCAAAATCTGTAAAATCAATTTTATTATTAATTACATTAAATAGCGTTAAAGTGTGCAAATCACTCTGTAAGATGGGGGTGAATGCTCATCATTAAAAATCGAGACTTTCTCAAAAAAAAATTCTGATTTTACAAATGATAAAAAATTTCTAAATATTTCATAGCATTATAGTTAAATTGATGATGCTGACTATGAAAAACAATTAGATATAAAGTTAAAAAACAACTCTCAAACCTTTTGTTTTAACTCTGCTATTTGTTTGGCTTGGCCTCGACCAACATCTTTGAAGCCCTTTTCCAGTTTCTGCAGCTCATACTCTGTCTCCCTAACAAATCAAACAAATTACATTAGCCACCAGTTGAAGCAAACCTTAAAACACTGGTATTTTTGTCTTCAAATAAAAAATCCCAAAGAATTATAAAAGTCGACAAAGTTACTTGGAAAAACTAAAATTTCGTCATATCATTTTGAAAAACCTCTGGTACAAACAATCAACCAAACTGTCTCCAACACTTTCTCAGAAGCCATACTATTATCCTTTAAAATCAAGAGTATTTTTGCTGTTAACTGAATTAGATTTTGCTTTAAAAAGTAAGTGATCAGTTATTTCCCATTTTATATCTTGATATGGAGAAAATGAAACTTATTTGGCAATTATTGCCACACCCTGCTTCGGGTAGCAATGACATTTGGCAATGTCAACATCATAAAAACCTGAAAAGCTTTCTCTGTAAAATGTCATTTGCAGACACACTCACCCAAGCTTCTTTTGTAGCTTTTCAACTTCTTCCTGCTTAGTTGTGCTGATATGGAGAAGCTGCGCCTTTAACTGAGCAATATGGCCTTCAGCTTCTTTGAACTTTTCCTTGCTTTTCTCATCATCCTTTCGTTGAGCTGACAACCTGTATGAATTCTGGTTTATTCTTTCTTCAATATCTCCAATGTGAAACTGTAACTGCTCTATTGTTTGTTTCTGTCTGAAATGGAACAAAAACTCATTAAACAAAAGTCTAAACACTCAAAACAACAGTAGCAATCTCATGATTGTTATATTCTTTGTTAGAACTGGGGCCAGTCCCAAAATCATTTGCCTATTTAAAAAAAAGAGCCTGTCTGTAAATTTACGTTCAAGCTAGGAAAGGCAATACCAAGTCTTGCATATTTTGCATGTGCTTTGCAAAATCAAAAGAGGATGAAGAATAAACATAACAATACAAACAATAGAAAATAGATCTCACTCATCTTGGAGCATAAATTTGACAGGTATGATATGACATAAGCCAGTGACCTCAATAAAAATGCATTATATTGAGGAGACTTTACCTTGAAATTACAAGATCTTTCTGTTTTATCAAATCATCTTTAGCATTCATTACATGATCCCATTTTCCTGACCTATCACTGCTTATGGAATCTTTGCTGTTAACAGGGGCCAAACTGGATGCACTTGGTATTGCTTTTATTTGCATAACTGATTGATAAATGTCATACTGTGAGCCTTGGCTTTGATATTGCAAATACTGGCTCGTCACTGGGGCTTCTCCTTTGCTTTCAGCATCCATATACCTTTTCTCATGGGACTGCATTACTTGCCTGTCTCTGACTGTTACAGGGTTGTTCTGGCTAGAATGGAATGCTCCTAGACTGCCAAGATTTTCAATGTGCTTAACAGATCTCATGTCATGAGAAATTGGATAGTTGGTTGCATTTCCATATGAGCTGTGGACCTCCATATAATTGCTCCTCTTGCTTTGGTCTGTCATGTTACTAGATCTGGGCTCGTATTCAATGTGATTTTTGGCAGATGTAACAGCATTGCCATAGCATTGTGGTTTCATTGTTGCCCAAAATCCATCAGAGGCTGGATCTGAAATTAATTTCCATAAAAATAAACATATCTGACCAAATCAAAAAAATTATATCATCAACAGAAATTCATTTTAATTTCATAAAAGAAATTGATTTGAAATAAAAAACTTGACAAGACAGCTTGAGCCAACATGCATACCAGTGATTTTTAGGCTAATTTTTAGGCTTTGAAGCAGTGGCGGACACTTGGGGGGGGGCGATCGCCCCCCAATACTTTAGAGAACAATGGTCTTTTGTTCTAAAACAATGGGAAATGTGACATCATCTTATTAAAACAATAGGCTTGCTCCCCCAATATTTGACCCAGTGTCCGCCCCTGCTTTGAAGGTATCTAAGCCACACGCCACTAAGTACACCAACTGTGAATGCCCATTATGAATGTTGTGCACGTAAAAGCAATTTCAAAATCGTAGAGCCATGCCCCAGAAAATACTTTTGCAAAATATTACCCCTCTTCCAATAATTTCTCATAATGAAAAGCAAAATCCAAGTAGGATGGAGATGTGACTCCTAATAAACCCCCCCCCCCAATGGTGAAGCAATTTTGAGGATACCAATCACATTACTTTATATGCATACAATGCCTTATCTGATATTTTCATTGGTTCATGGCTCAACAGGTCACAAGTAAAGTAACTGCAACCTTTATGGTGTGAATTTCAAAACCGAATCAATGCTATTAGTATAAGCTGAGAAGACGATTTTTAGTGGTTCATTAAACCATTCACAGATAATCAGACACTAAAAATAAAATTTCTATAACACATACTGCTGCTTTGATTTTCATTCACTGCAGGGTTGGATCTTGATATCATATGTACAGAAGCTTTTGGGAGGAATGCATCCAGTTGACAAGATCCATTCTTGAAAGAAATACTCTCATCTTTAGAGTTGATGATGTTCATTGAGCTGTCAATTGCATGCTCCTTTGAAGTTTTCCTGGGGTACTCTAGCGTATATTCCTCTCCTGAAGAAAAGAAGCAAATTTACACACATTGAAATGAAGATTCGCTGCATAGCCTAGGACCAAATGAATTTTATGCAAAATATTATTATGTGGCTAGAACAATCTTACTTTTTAGCTTAAAATTCTTATTACTTTATGACAAGATTCTTGAATTATTATAAATAAGGATGCAGATTTATCAGATAGTACCACATCAATTTTTGGAAGGCTAGAAACATAGACTCTCTCTTTTTACTAATTTGTTACACTTTGATTGACAAATCTTTTCAGCACAATTGGTTTCCCAGAAAACACAAAATCTCCTTTAATGTAAATATAAATTCATCAACTGCCAACCCAGACTGCAAAGATTGGGTATGTGTGGGGAATGGGGAATCCTGTCTGCGCATTTTTGCAAATTTAGATTAATCCGGGCAGTTGGAGCACTGAGCTTTTAACCTGCTATTTTGCAACATGATTTGTTCCAGCGCAAGCATAAGAAAATAATTCCCTGTGCACAAAAAATACTTTGCACGCTGGCTGCTAACAACTTATGCATACAAAATTATGTACATGTATTGGGTTCTGTAAAGTAGCAGATAGATAGATCCTAAAAAATCCTAGCATAATTAGCTAGATCTGCTTGCAATCGAGAAACTTACCAATTTTGGGACCAGATTTGACAATGCCTTTCTTAATCATCATTAAACTGTTGTTTCTTGATGGGGAGCTCCTTGCTGATGCAGGCTTTGGAGTTGTCCAGTCATCAATTGGTCTCCTGTTCAACATACTATTCAAAACTCCGTCCTTTTCACAGAACATTAAAGGTACCAACTAGCATTTTGTCAGCAATTTCTTTCAATCAATGCTTTCTTCTGACAGCAAAAGATGAAAACTAAACAAATTTAAAACCTAATACTAAACGAAGTGACTTTTAACTGTAGCTGATACGGCAGCATACAACAAACTACTTCTATAATCTATAAACACTTAAAGCTCTTTAAGACACGTGCTTCTTTTAAAAGATTACACCTGTATTGCTTTTCTACCAGCCTGTCAGTGTTACCAGATGTCCACGGTAGTGATAAGTCTGAATCTCTCACGTAAATTTGAAAACATTAGGAAAAGAGAGGTATAAACAACATTTTAGACACCTAGGCTTCATAAACGAACACAACCAAAGGTGTATTTATCAACTTAAATATTAAGCTGAAGAGCTACAGAAATAAACTTACTGAGTTATTAGACTTGGTTTTTGTCGACCGGTTGTTACTTCACACATGTTGCTTTTGAACAACCCGCGATTTTCTGCAAATTTTAGCAACAACAACAACAGCAACAACAGGTAAACTTCAAGTACTTGATGTATGACCTGCAGTAAAATCCCAATAAAATAATTTTTATAAGAGCATTTCGCTCCTTATAAGTTTTAAAAATTGCATTAGAAGCCCTTGTATAAAACCAAACCTGGTACATAGGTTTTATAAGTATACCTTAATTTTTGAGTCCCCAAAAGCCTTACAAATATTTGATTCTGAGCCGGAAATTACTCTCTTGAATAATCCTTAAAATGAAAGTTCAGTCTTTGCCACTTTCTACCTTAGTCACGAAGACATTACAGGACGTGAATCATACTAACACGATACAATCTTGATGAGTGTTGCTCGAACATTTTGCGTGAATTGTCACGCTTGTCGTATTGGCTCAAAAACACATATAGATAAACTCGAGCCTCAATATTTTTTTCAAAATTCATTCTCACGTAGAAGGAGTGTAAGCGATTAGCCTTAAACCAAATCAACGTTCTAGATTTGTCATTCATTAAATATAATTTTGTCCCGAAAATTTTAAGAAAATAATCTGCTACTTGATCCCAATTTAGTAAAATAATGTCTTTTATAACAGAAGAAAGATAAACCGAAGAAGAAATCGAAAGGGATGAATCAAAGTTTGTTGTTTTTAAATACAAGTGTCATTATTCAAAGTATCAAGCTACTAAAACCTAATAATGCAAAGTCAGGTCAGGCCAGTTGGTAAGAATAGTGCCTAAACGAAGATATTTTCTAGTTCACTACGGGAGTGGTTTCTTACACAAGAAAGAAAGAGAAATCGCAAAGCATTTCTTTATGCATTTTGCCTATTCATCAGTCTTAAAACTGTTTGAGAGCAACGGTCTTCTTTCTCAATCTATGATTCTTTTTTCGGCCTAGTTAAGTTTTATGTCAAACTTTGTTCGGTACCTCACACCAACTGTCTTAAGCTCTCTTGTCGTTGCCTTCATAAGAATATTTAGCCCTAGCAAAAATAAAATCATATCCTCTATTTGATAGGAATAATTGCCATATTCTTATTCTCATAAGTCGTACTTTTAACCATGTTTCGTTCACACACAAGTCCCAGAAATCTTTTATCGATATTTCAATAATACTTTCAAAAAGTTGACTTATTTGTTATTTGACATACAAACAACAGAAAGGACACTTGTGACATTATACAAGGTACTGGGCATGTTGGCATTTATGGAAAAAATCGATGGCATTTCATTTTTTCTTTATTCGATTGGCTCCAGGTTTATGAAACAGACATCTAAAACAGGTAAAGGCGTCCTTTTCCGTCTTTGGTCCATTTTGCTACATGCGGATTTCTTACAAAAACAATCATCACTAGAGGTAATCAAATAAGGATTTAAAGTTTGAGCTTGTTTAATGGTTTTTCTTATTCATTATACGTCATCATCATTTATTTCAATGGAAAACAGACAAAAGAACTATAGTAGTCACTACAGGGGGCATAAATGTCTGCAGAAGCGGGACACCTGAAATTTTGGCATCTGGAAAATCTGATGTCATCCGGACACCTGGAATTTCAGATGTCCTCCAGCGGGAAATCTGAAAAATTTCTCACGGAGAAGCATTAAAAAACAAAGGAAAAACAATACAGATTACTTTCATTCATTTTACAAAGTGTTGCACATATAAGCTAGAAATGTTTGTATTGGAAAATGATAACAAGAGCTTAAGTATGTACAGACGGGATGTCATTTACGATACTGTTTTCGTAAGATATGTCCATTCATAAGTGACTTTATTCCTATCACTATGATATCTGTATACTGTGTGTCATGTCTCAGAAGTAGCATCCAGTTTTTCGTGGCATAAACCAAACGGGAGACAGAGGGAAAATTCTGCAGTGATGCAAATTTTTTAATCCCATAGCTTGATTAGGCCATCCCATCCGCAAGTCACTATTTTCGAGGTCTCGTGAGGAAGCCACTCGCAACCAATGCAAACGTCGTCGTGAGCTTTAAATTTGCTAAAGTGAGGCATAAGATAAACAAAATTTGATTAAATTACAAGCAGCACACATAATAAAATTGTAAATTTAAAACTTCCATCATTTGTGACATATTTTTAAATCACAACAAGGATTTGGGAAAATATCTGAACATTCTGATTGTTTAGAAATACGACACAATTATCACATCAAACATTGTCACAGTAAATTTTTCACTTTTGTCAACTAGCAAATTAGAAATCCTTGAAGCGATAAAGACAAACTTTAAAGAATATTAATACATTTTACAACCAAAACCTCAAGCAATTACCAGTAAAGTTTTGTGCTTTTCCAGTCCCATATGTTCAGTTTGCCATCAGCATCTCCCGATATGAGATAACTGTTGAGAAGTGTTGTAATAATCACAAGAAAAACAGAACGAAATATAGATCGGAAACTTGTAAGTAAAGTAAGTGAAAAAATATTACGGCAAACATGGTTATTGCAGAGTGTTTGAAATGGAATACATGTAGATAGAGCTGTATATGCTTTTATGCTTAGAGCAGGATGGTTCCTAGTTGCCGCCCCGATGATCAAATTGTTCATGAAACAGTAAGCCAAGAATAATTGTTATTGAATGAGTTTTCACTTTTTGGATGTAGTTTTATTTCTTTCACAGTTATCGATGGACTGTGGTCGCAAGCAGTATTCCTTGCCACATGCGTAGCATTAAATTTGTTTGACTTACTTCATATCTGGTGAAAAGTTGACTTGACAAGCGTAGCCAGCATTCTAGACATAAATTAAATTGTTTAAAACATATTTCATACAGAGATTAGCAGAGTTTGTTTCAGAATAAACAATCTAATTCAAAAGCCGCGAAGAGCTATTTATCAACTAATTATTTATCAAATAACTTAAGTATTAATTCAAAGCTTCAAATTTTTGATAAAGCAACAGATAAATGAAAATATAGAACAGAAAGTGAAGTCTAAAAAGTCAGCATCTATTTTAGGTCCAAAGGCTTAGGAGACATAGTTTTAACATTAAACTAACTTAACAAAAAGTATAACAATAACAGGGCCCTTATTGATAACAATACTCGTAGGTTTTACCCCGTATAAATATTTATCGTTATACTATTATTATTATTGTTATTATTATCATTATTATACGTAAATTAAGAAAAGTGTTGAACAAAAAACGACTTATATGATTCGTTAAGTCTCAGTTAACAAATGTTATGATACTCTCATGACGTTGTACGAGAAACCTATTCAGTTAGAAAATATAAAACAAGATTAATTTCATATTCGAGCTAGAAGAAATGAATAGTTTTTAAATCATACATCACACCAGGCTAAAAGAGAGCATACTCCATCACTGTTCTTTCAACTCACCATGTGCCCCTTAAATACTTTCTTTCTGTTTTGACGAAATTTATTTAAAACGCTGTAGATGACAATTTGATTGTCCATCGATTGACACGCAAGCCATTTTTCTTAAAGGAAAATTTAAAAATAATTTCAAGTAGGTTATAATATTCATTAAAAATTTGCTCATAAATAAAATGAGACATACAAAACGAACAACTTCTTCAACGAGGACCTAATTATTTGCGATAAATATTTTCTTTGTGAACGCTTTACACCATGTACTATTTCTGACATAACAATTTATTCATAATAATGCAAAATTTATCTTGCTTAAAACCATAGACTTACAACACCCTTAAAATATGGATTCCTCTTTCAAGCCTTCTAACAATGCAACAACATAAGTAAGATATAACTCGGGACAATCCTGAATGCCAAGAATTTTCAAAAAACGCCGAATTAATGTGGTATTAAGAAAACGAAGTACATAACCCCTATTGTAAGTTGTGAAATGTAAAGTTTCGAAACTAATGAACAAAATTTTAGGACTTCAACGAAAAACGTCAAGATACTTAGAAACATGATCAAAAGAAGACTGTTGAAGTACCGCAAGATTTACCCCAGTGTGGTTGACAACTCCAAAAACTAGTAACAAGAAGAACTTAAAAAAAGTAAAAGAATTTTAAAAATGAAGATGCTGGAATCGCAAAACAGTACTCACGATTCGGAGACAATGAGACAGATGGCATTGAATGCATTCCTGGATCTGCGATGTATTTCGTATCGACGGGAATATCCCTGGAATAAATACGAACGAATCTATGTGACAAAAAATAGCAAAGTGTACCATTCATTGTCGGTACTATCAATATCCCTGGAATAAATACGAACGAATCTATGTGACAAAAGAACAGCAAAGTGTACCATTCATTGTCGGTACTATGAATATCCCTGGAATAAATACGAACGAATCTATGTGACAAAAAAATAGCAAAGTGTACCATTCATTGTCGGTACTAAGTACCCAAACTAGTACGGCCTGTAGCAACTTTTTTAACACAATGTTCAAAGACGACAGATCAAATAAGATGAGACAGTTCAAAAGTATATTTTAAGTTGGTCAGATCTGAAAATTAACTGAATGAAAATTAGAAGGCATCAATAAAGTGTGATTAATGTAATCATACACATATGAGGCCTGCTGTTGTAATGGCTTCATGTATGTTGGAAAGGGTCTAGTGACAAGTTTTCTCTGAACCTCATAAAATGTTAATGAATAGGCTAGGAATACACGTGCATCTCATTTTGTCTTTCATCCTGTTTGTCTCACAATAAACCATCACATAATTTTATGCTTTTACTGATGAAACAGTTAGTATTATTTGCTAAGCCATAAAGACTGGTTAAAGCAATTTGATGGCCAAATGTTTTGATTTTCACTACTGATTATCAGCCAAATTATAAATGATAATGTAATCATATTATGCCATGTAGATACCCTACATGACCACAATTTGATATAAACAGAACGAAAACATACCATTCCCATATCCTGATGCTCTTGTCATCCGAAGTTGTCACGATTCTTTTGTTTTGATCGACAAAAGTGATGGTGTTAACAGCTCCTAAATGCCTGTAACAAAGTACCAAATTTAATACTTTATAAAGATTTCAATAGAAGTATATTTAAAAAAATTCATTCGGTGAGCTTTTTCATATTGACGCAACGGTCTTGAATCTTTGACATAAAATAAAAAGTTTTCGATCATTTTGGCAAATGCATTTCCATAAAAGTTGTTTTCACTTAAAAGACCTAGCATATTTATTGTTAAAAATCATCTATCAATGTTATCTATCCACTTTGAACTGAATCATTACGTTTTTATCGAACTTTGGTGAAAACATTTTACCTGTCATATTCTTGGACGATTTCATTTTCCCGTATATCCCACTGTAAAAACATGACAACTTTAATAAATTATAATATAATATAATTAAATCTTCTAATCAAAGGAAAAAGGTTTGCAAACAATCTTTTGGTGGTACAAAACTTGTAAATAGCTTTGAAAAAAGCAAACATTTAGTAAACTAAAGCTTTTCGTCTGACACTCTTCAGAGTTTAAAACGTCAGAACATAGATCGAAAACTCTACGCTAAGAAATATATATACCCAGTTTTGAGAAAAAGGTTTGAGACGTTTAGGTTTCAGATGCTATTACGAGCCTTACCGAACCTCGATTGTCGGATGAATAGGGTTTTCATATGGTTTTAAGGTTACGGTAAACGTTTTGAACACGAAAATTGGTTTTTCCTTTCTAAAGGCCAAACGGCTCAAGGAATCTAGATAAACTATATATCATTCGATGCACAAGATTATGGCGTATCTAGCCAGATAAAAATTATTGGCAAATAATGTTAAATGTTATTTTACATGCGAATTCACTGGTCAAAAAGTGTACCACCTTCAAAAGCTATTATGTACCCTTGCGTTTGAGGTAACAAAATCTGACTTAGACCAGCAGGAAGTGCAGGTCCTAAGCTACCAAAGTATGTCTCAGATTTTTTAAATCCCTCCTCTTCTTGAAACTATACCCTGTCAAAAATTGGCAAATAATTGTTCCACCCTCCCGCAGCTGTATTTGGGTATAAAAGACGGACCAGAGAAAATAAAAAAATTTGAGACACACTTTGTTTGCCTAACGTCTGCCCTGGCCGTGTGCAAATTTTCGAGCCATTCGATTGGTTCCTTGGGTACATAATAGCTTTTTCGTACCTGCATGTAGAGGAATTTCGAGTCCGGAGAAAACGGGATTTACTGATCGCACTTGCAAGATACACTCGTAAACCACAGTGTAATCCGGGTCAAGTCACTTGAAGATTTAAGATCAATAAGCCTGTTTAAATCAAAATTTCTGCTTGTTTCAAATTTGGTATCATTGTGTGCCTTGAAAGTTCGGCTACTTGAATGTGAAAAATCGAAAAATGGATGTTGTCATCCAGAAAACGTTTACCGTAACCTTAAGCAGTTAAGAACAATCATGCATAACTTTAAAAGGATATTTAACTGTGTTGAAGACGCAAACTAGACGAGTCCTTAAGGAACATGATTTTCAATAGTTTTTAGTTCTGCAAACGAGTGAGGAAAGAAAAAACAAATTTTATGAATATTTAAGAGAGGGTATCACTATCACAATCCAGCTTAAATGCTGAACTCAAATTTGGTGGATTCTGTTGCTATACTATATTTGTCAAATATCTTCTATAATCATAATCATAACCATGAAACATTATCACTTAGGCTTTTCCAATGGGGCGGTTAGCTACGATCTTACTCTCAAAGAACTGTTTTTAGAACATCTTACATAAAAAATACGTTAAAAACACGATTACCCAAAAAACTAAGAAAAAGGTAGGCAAAAACTATTGCAAGAATTCAAAGGATAGAAAATAGCACTCAAGAAGACTCGTTACCGTTATCATTTTTTTGTCTGCCATCCCTGTGATGAATAAATTCTGTTTATCCTGTAGAAAATAAGAAAAGTTACGAGAATGGCAAAAAACGGTGACGGGATCTTTAAATATATACATACAGGGAGCCTTGGTGATAAAAATAGAACAACAATCACACATTTGAACTGAGAAACCATGAAAAGGTCGTACAATAATAACGTGAACATATCAATCTTAATTCTAAAGAAAATACGTCTTGCGATTTGCAAAATACGATTTGCAAATCAATATGATGGTACAAATTCCTCTGTCCCTGCCTTTTGCTCCCATTGCAGAAAGGATCTTTAAAAGACACACAAAAAAGATACGAATTTGTATTTGAAAATGCAGAACTTTGTCATATTGTAAGCTCGATCACTTCTTCCTAAGATATGAAACTTAACAGAGCGTTCCCTAAACATATAAAAACGCTAAACAATTAAATGTGCCAAAATGACAATATACTACGATTGAAAAATAATTTCGAATTCCAAAAATTGTTCCCTTTTAGAGGAAAGGTCTAAATTGCAAGAAAAATTCATCTTAATTTGACAATAAAGAAACATTTCTAAGAAAAACACTATTAGGTTGAAAAAAGTGGGTTAATACCTCATCTGGGTTGAATTTAACACAATAAGGTACTTTATTGTTACTGAATCTGCCAAGACATTCTCCTGAATAGATGAAATGCAAACCAACAAATTAACAAAAGCACATGTTGTCTTTAACGTTCAATTAAGTTCCTACGTAAAGTTACACAACAATAACAAAAGTCAGTTACATTTTCCTATCCTGAGGAGCAGGCACTCCTATAATGCAGCTTCAAAATAATGAACACCTATCGTTTGCTATTTCACATAAATATGAAGTCATAAAGAGCTTCTATTGTTTCTATCAGAATACTCATTATTACAAATTATCATACGCTGCAATGAATAAATTTGCGCATGTGTAACCTTTAGGGCAACCAGAGTGCCTTGTTGTAGAATTGATGTAGACTAAGATAAAAAGATGCGAAAAAAGCACGTCAAGAGTTATCTAACAGAGAGAAAACGCTTAAAAACAGTTACCTGTCTCGGTATCCCAAAGTTTTATCCACCGATCATAACCACAACTTAGGAATTTCGTTCCGTCGTTATTGAAACAAATATCTCGAACAGCCTTTCCATGTCCTGCAGACAAAAGAAACGTAAAAAGAAAGTTTTTGAAGTGTTGATTTCAAATTAACTATAGGCGATATTTCAAAATATTACAATATTCATGTGCTGATAAACACTAAACTAACAGTTATTGTTTATAATACGCAAAAAAGTAGCCTAAACTGAACAAAGTTGATGGCAATAATTGAAGACTTAAAGTTCACTCTCTTATGTGTGTTTAAAGAATTGAGGCGTCAGAAAAATAGGACAGCTCCTCGAAATTTAGAAGATTCTTTAAAGACTCACCAATGAAAGTTCGAATGCAACGTCTTTTGTTATATACTTCCCATAACTAGAAAACAAAATAGACAAGAAATTTCTATAAATGCCTATTTCGACCCACAACTGGGTATATATTTTTCATCGTGTTTTTTTGGATCCTTATTCTTACGTTTTATGCTCTGAGGAGTGTCAGACGAAAAAGCTTTTAGCCAATATGCTATAAAACGTTTGCTTTTGTCAAAGCCATTTTCAAATTTCTATAAATGATAAATTCTGGACAAGCGGGAGAAAGCAGGGAGAATACGGTGTAAATGAGAATGTGATCAAACCTTGGCAAGGAAAGTTAATACGTGTTAAGGAGAGGGACAATGAAGACAACATTGAAATAGAGATGGAAAAAGAAAGGAAGGGACTCAAGTTGTGGAGGAAAATAAGAAAAATGTGAGAAGTCTGTATCAGGTATGACGTAGCCTAGAATGAAAAGGTTTTAAGGATGGATCTTAGGAAGATTTATAAAAGATCTATGATCTATTAAACTGTCATAGATTTATTATGCTTTTGGTGTATAGAGCAGGATAGTTCTAAGTTGCTACTCCAATTTAACGTTTAATGCAATCACCAGGCAACTGTCACCTGTCAGGTAACTGAACTATTGCCTAATGATCGCATAAAGCGTAAAACTCAAAGTAGCAACTTAGAACCTTCCCGTTCAATACACAAAAAGGCGTGTTCAGCTGTCTATACAGCATCGAGCACTTTCTGACAGACCGGTAAACAGTAATTTTCATGGATTAGATATATTACTAATATAAATCACCAGTTAATCTATATGACAGTAACATAGAAAGAGTAACTGGAAAGATTTTTCTAACAGCAAATTTTGAAAAAAGCGTGAATTTCTACCTTGATTTTGCAGTCCATACTGCACGATAGGAGCAGATGACCAGATTTTGGGAAAAGTCGCACAGCTGCCACTCCTTTTGAATGACCAGTCCTTGAAAGAGATGAAATCGCTGTCAATTTATAAATCCATATGGGTAGCAAGGCAGGACATTTGCATTTTTGCATTTCGTGCGTTCACTGAAACATTGCCAGGAAACCTCTTCAAAAAGGCTTGTCTTTAACGTGAACAAGATTGTACCAAAGATAGCTCGGGCAAACTGTTGCAGAACATTAGAACTAAACAGTGTTCTTATAAGTCACTAGCAATAATAACTGTTTCATCAGTAAAAGCATAAAATTATATGATGGTTTATTGTGAGACAAACAGGATGAAAGACAAAATGAGATGCACGTGTATTCCTACCCTATTCATTAACATTTTATGAGGTTCAGAGAAAACTTGTCACTAGACCCTCTCCAACATACATGAAGCCATTACAACAGCAGGCCTCATATGTGTATGATTACATTAATCACACTTTAACGATCTGTATCAAGACAACCCTTAGTTAGCTAAGCAATCTCTCCATTATCCGTTCCCAAACTTGTTTAAACTTACACAGCCCTCTAAAGAATAGGGACGGTTTTGCCAGGTCGCCTTACTTTAGACTGAGCAATCAGTTATTGTCATAATGAACAGAACTCAAGGTAATGGTGCGAGAACTAACCATGTATGAATCCTCTTTTTCGGAAGATAGCATTTTTCAGGGGGATCGTCCGTAAGAAGGTTGACGCCAAGATCCATGGGAATATGGAGATACGATCTTCCCTGGTAATCATACGCATCAGCAACTGCAGTAGACAAGAAAATCAGGCTAATATATTCTTGTCTGCTTACTCAAAAAAAATTCAAAACATGGTTGCTACTAATAAAAGTTTCCGACGTATACAATTTAGGTTTGGGTCATGCGAGTTTGGACTACATTAGGTCAGCTCTTTATATAGGGTTTGGTGCTAGGGGGCTCAGATCAGCTTTTACACTCCACTTGCGGCAATAATCATCTTTTGAGTCTCCCATTATGGTCAAGAGAAGAAGTGGTCAGTGTTTAGCCAATTATTCCAAAGCTCGGTCGCGGTTCATCCAGAGATTCTATAGGAAGGGCAAAGGTCATCATATCGTTGTCTCAGGACTAGTAGTCCAGGGATGTATTGCTAGGGGGGCTCAGGGGGCTCAGGGGGCTCAGGGGGCTCAGGGGGCTCAGTGTTATTCTGATAGCATTACACCACTGACTAGTACCCTCTATAGCAGGCGATTTTTCTACGTAGATATCGCATAAAGGGCTTACAACTACCAATTTCTATCGATTGCAAAAAGTGAAAGAACCACTATTGCAAAGCTATTGGACGTTTATGGCTAAATTAAAGATTTGCACATTGTTAAGTCGCATTGCTTTCATCAAATACAAATATCAACGAAAACTGACCATAACATGAAATTCAAACACCAACTTACTGTGTAACTTCGTTTTCTCTTCAATTTTCTCTTCTTCTTGTTTCCCCTTTTTCTGTTTTGCCTCCTCGTATTTTTCAAGTATTGCTTGCTCTTCCTGATGGCAAAAAGATTGTACGGTGATTACATTGGATTCAAAGCACGTATCCGCGTCACTTAAGCTTATGGAGCTTATGGACCCATATATGCTTAAACGTAGCAAAGAAGGTTTGGCAGTTGTACGGTCAAGACAAGAAGAATTGGCCTTTTCATTGAGTTTTCACGGCTACTACTTACTAGTTGTAGTTCTAGCTATTTGAAAAATCGAAAAAAGTTTCAAAGCAAAGGGCTGCCTCAGCAAAACAATGACAATTTTCGCAATAGGATTTTATATGGAAATATAACGAGCTAATTATGAAAAAAGTTAAAGATTTCGTACCTCAGAGGGCTTTGCAACTTCAGCTTCATCAACAAACTTCGCCCAGGGGCCTAATGAAAAAACAAAGCGTCAATTATGTAACAACATTAATTATAACAAAATGCTTCACAATATAAACATATACATACACTGTATGTCTAAAATAAAAATTGTTAGCAGAGCAATACAAATGAATTATGATGTTCAACATCGGGAATAAACCAAAATTTATCATCTAGTAATGAATCAAATCTTCTTTTACATCACTTAAAGCGTGTAAAAGGAGACTACTGTTGACTGGCTTGTTGCAGAGAACCTGGTAGCACATAAACAAAGAATTCGAACCACATTAGCACATTTGCCTGATGATCGTAAGAAGCAACAAACTAGGAGTAGCAACTTAGAGCCTTCCTGTTTTATACACCAAAAGCCTGTACAGCTATGCTTATGAACCTTCTGGCAATTTAAGAAAGACCGGTAGACAGTAACTTTCATTGGAATCACAATAGATATATATCGAGTGATCACCAGACACTGACATGAAAAAATAACAATAATATGCCATACTTATACAGGACATCCTTATCAGTAAAGATGTTACTGCTTCTGAATTTAAGATCTTGATCGAATTTAAGATCTAGATCGATCTTGGAACGCAAGTAGCACCACAACATGTAAAAGAAAAAGGAACTTGAAATTGCCAAAGTACCTTTGTATGATTCGATATCAGATGGTTGTCCTACTTCTTCTCGACGTCTCTTGTCACCAGGTCGTGCTTTTGTGTCTTCAAAAACTGTAACACCTAGGAATGAAAAGCAGATAAAAAGTAAGATATAATACATTTATTCTTAAATCTTTGCTCCAAGTTTAGAACTTTTCATTAAAAATATCTCCGCACTCTTAGAATTAAGGAGCACATTTAAAAAACAAGCTGCAGCAAGCATGTGGCTTTGATAATAATTTCATTGTATAATATTTGGAGGCTCAAAAGTACTTCAATGCACCTTTCAATGAGGTTGCTTTCTCCTGGTCACCAACGATCCTAGAAAACAAGTTTAATGTAATCATTATGTAACAAACAATGTGAATAAGGAAAAAAGTAAAAATAGGAGTATGCTATGAACTGATAAAACAAATGAAATAATAACCAACAAATGATTCTCAATTCATGGCATTCATTATTAAAAAATGCAACACTTTTGAAAATTTTTGATCTTACCACCTTATAGATTCTAACATGCCACCAGTAAAAGTTTGCAATAAGATGGGACTAAAATATATGGCATACAAAAACAGCATAGGAAAATTACTTCTCTCCTGTTGCATTCTCTTCACTTGGGTCTACTGCATACCCTATAATGCAATAGTCATTAATTAAAGAACCAAAAGTTTGCATTTACATTAATTTCTTAATCTATGGAGCAGAAGGTAGGTTCAGTTGCTAGTGAGACTTTTAAGTGTAAAAATCTTCACAAATTTTTACTATGAGGTTATGATACAGAAATTGAAAGTGTTAATCTTTTAAAGTATGCAAGACAAAAAAATTGTTATTACCATAACTGTGGAATGTCTTTCTTTGGTTATCAAACTGGAAATCACTTATGTGGGCTTCTTCCACAAAACCTGCAATAAAAGAAAAGCTCATAGATGTGACAAATGCAAGTTACCGTCTTTTGTTTTGATTTATGTTTGAAATAGCATCTGGAAGGTGATTTTGAAATAGCATCTGGAAGGTTCACAAACCAGGTCTGGAAGGTGATTTTGAACCAAAAAAATAAAACTGTATGTACAAGATTTAAAAGTAAAAAAAGAGCATTGAACTTAACAAATTTTGAGATACAAAGCCCTGCTTTTCTGCTTATAACTTATATACTTCCATTCTCATACCACTATTATCAAGTTTTTGGCTCTGGGATTTTACAATTTTTTGGTTGATTGCTTTGTCTTCAGTTAAGTAAGCATATAGATATTTCAAACAATTTTCAGCAACAATGACTACATTCTTATAAGATAAGCAAAAGCAGATTCATAGGTTACAGTTGGGTTGAAATAACCCCATCCCCCTTTTTCAAAAATCACATACACAGCTATAAAGGCTTCCATCACACATAAATAGTGAAGTGACATTAGGCAACGCCAATTTGTAACAGGCTCCTCCAAATAATGAGCAAATATTTGTTTGTTCTAGATTTCTTTCCTAATGTCAAAGCATCATCCAAGCATTGCCAGGGGTCTGTTGTATTAAGTATTCATTCTATCATATACCAAGAAGATGCTTTGAAAAAGTATAGTTAATTCTTACCCTAAATAAAAACTAAACGGTTTACAGCTAAATAATGATGAAACTTGTAAAAAAATTCATTTTTACCAGATAAAGTATTCTTAGTTGCTTTTTGTTGCCTTGATTTGAATGGATTTTCTGGTCCAACCTAGAAATGAGGTACGTTTTTTTTATAAAATACAAATGAATAATCAAACATGTCACTTTTTGTAAGTTGTTACAACCTTAAAAACAAGAGTGAAAAAAGTTTAAGGACCTGACAACATAACATTGAGACAGTAAACCTTTAAATGGGAAATTCATTTGCCAATTAGGATAGCTGAGAATGTAATTTAAAGATGTAATGATTTTTACCCAGAATTTGCCAACATTTGTTGATCAAACTTTGTATTCAAAATGGTCACAAGTAAAGTAGAAACTTTTTTGAAAGCAATCTGAAGCTACTGAATATGAACCAAGAGGTGATATCATATGGTAGTATTACAAGAGGTAATAAACATAGAATTAAAACATAAAACACTACCAAATGCTTCTGTTTCTATTTTGTCAAGCAATGCTTTTTTCAAGGGGAAGCTTGCATTAAAATTTAAAGCATACATGAAATCAATAATTACTAGTTTTCAAACATTACTATTGCTATGTCTGAAATATTTTCATTGACTTATGTACATTTATGTATATAATTTGTAACCATCATACTTACCACCGGTGCAAAAAGCTGTTCATATTTAGGATTATAAGAAAGTTGTTTGCTGGTTGGGTCAATTAAAAACTTTTTATCATGTTCATTCTGGAAAAAAAGAACTTTGTTATACAACAGGTTATAAAAAAACATGCTATGCAAAGTATTGTTTTTACAGAACACCTCATATAGTCAGGAATTACAAACTTGCAATGGTGAATTTGAAAAAAACTCTGTTTTGGTCTAAGCTGGTACAAGAGACAAATCTCTCCTTAAAGTTACTCTTTCAACTCTTCATTAGAAGAAAACCCTAAAATCTTATATTTTGTATATCTGAATACCATATTATTTCTTGTATTCCCATTGTGGGTTTATCTATCAAACCTCTTAATTTAATGCAAGATTATAAGAGAGAAAGGATTATTAGGGAGGCAGGATAAATTTATCGATGTGCTTTCAGAATATGGGGTGATACCTATGACAAAAATCACTTAATTGAAATCTGGAAAGTATGAACTGCATTTCATGAATCTGGCAAATGCAAGATCCTAAATTTTTCATTCAGGCAATATGCAATTTGGCAAATTTTAGATGCCATTGCGTAATATATTAATGTGTCATACTTCAATTTCTGATTTCCAAATGTCTATTTTTGCTGTAAACATCATTTTGTCATTCAGTCATTTATCATTCTGCAATCAGTCATTTTTTGGTTTGCGATCATGCATCAACCATTTCATATTCCACCTTTTCATTATTCTGCCATTTGTGATAACGCCCCTCTTGGAACCACTAATCTGTGATTCTGCATTCTGCATTTCAACATCTGTCAGTCTGTTATTCATGATTCAAAAAATTTGCTGATTTTCATTCCAATAGGCAAATGAGTTGAGCAATCCAGTTCAGTTAGAGAATCTCTCCAACAATTTAATATCCCTGTCAGCATACTTAGCACTTGCCAGGTGAATGAGATAAGGCGTTGCGTTTATACATAGAGATACGGTGGTGTCGCCCTTTGTACCTTCTAAATGGATAAAAGAGGGGTATGTCCCAAGAACTTTTAACATACCTTGCCTATGTTTTAAATGAACATTCAGGATTTTGCAATTGGCGGATTCATGAAATGCAGTTTATAGGTTCAAGATTTTGATTACTAATTTTTGTCATAGATATCACCCCATATTCTGAAAGCTGAAAACTTTTTGAACCTGTCCTAGATTCCGAGAAGTCTCCTGCATTGAGATCGAGTCCCAGCAGAGGGGCAGAGGGGCACTAAAAGGGTGAAGTGAAAGTATAATAAAAAACCGACTCCGACTAGGGCCCCCTTCTGGAAAATTTGTTCATTTTTGCCAATACAAGGAGGTTATACTATCTTTTTAAAGCGTGTACTTATTGTTTTCGCTAAAACCTGGGGGCTCAGGTCATAAAAGACAGGGCCTAAACCATTATGAATTAATTGCTACCTTAGATGTGATAAAAAGTTACCTTAGATGTGACTTCTGGTCTAATATTCAACTTCATATTACTCTTCATATCCTCAATTGACCTTGAAGTTCCTTTTAGATGCAATTGAAGCTCCTCATTAACGGCATTTCCAGTCTCTTCTTCACTTCCACTGTCTGCAGCATAATCAACAAGACCCGCCATTTTTAATTTCGTCCGGAACACGAATTCTCCACCGCAGCGATCATCAATGCCCCAATCCTTACCATAGAGATGGAAAACCCGAGCGGGGGCCCTCAATAATTACCAAAATGTTCTTGCCGTGTACCAAAACTTTTTATTCCTCTCCGGATCAGTAATGCAACATGATAGTTAGACTGAACAATCTGAAAATAATACAGTCTATACATCAAATAATATCAAGATAACATCCATTTCCAGAGCATCGTTTAATTTCAAATGTTGCTAGTTTGCTTCTAGGATAATTTAATCTAACTATAAGCCCCCTTGAATATGTCCCACCCTGGAAAAAAATGAGCCTCCCCCCTCAGATAATCCCCTCACACTACCATGTCATCCCATGGGGGCTTTTCCGAGATACAACAGAAAAATATCCCATTTTGATCAACGATTAATTACACTTGGTGAGCAAAAGTATTGCACCATCCGCCAAAAAATTGCAGCAACGCTAAAAACTTTTTGTCGGAGGTGAATGAAACAAAGATGATGAAAATATCCATATTTGGACGAAAATATATTTTTGTGCTTTGATTAATAGTTTGTTTGATGTTCATTATGCGATTATCATGCAATATTGCAAATGAAATCAACTTTAAATGAACTGAATTGTGAGAGAGCTAAAAAAGAAGCTATTTGTGTGGCAACTTGGTGATTATTTTTATGTCCCCCTTGAATTAGCCCCTATTCAAAAATTGCTTCAATAAATAATCCTTCACTTTCTACCTCGGGGATCTCGCAAGACATTCGCGGGACAATCCTTTACCACAGCACATGCGCCTTTGTCCGTGACCTCGATGCCTTTTCGTTATAATCAAGGACTGCAAAGATGGATGCCGGTTTCTTTCGAGTAAGTTGATAATAATCTCAATGAAATATGCATCGAATTTTAAATACTGTAGCAGAAAACTAAAATTTACCTTTCCTTCTGCAGGGAACCAGCGCTGATCAAGACAGCCGCTTTGCGGACAAGGAAAAGAAACTCATCAAAGCTATGAGATTCGAATCAGTTTTGGAAAAAAAGGTAGGCCCAGTAGTGTCCTCTCTTTCAGGGCCATAAATGGAACTTTAAGTGTGGTATGAAGATTTTAGGCCTGAATGTACTTGCTAAGTAAAGCATTATAGACCGAGAATCAAACTGACGTGTTTAGATTTTAGTCAAACTGACGAGAAACAAGGTACTTTAAATGTGGCTTGGACTAATGTTTCTGTTATCGTTTTTAAAATGCTCTGTTGCAAGCAAATAATGGGGAAATGACAATGACAATGTCTGCAAAATATTCAAATTGGGAAATAAGCAAGCATCTTATAATTGATGTTACTTTCCTTCTTTGTAGGGAAGACAAGTATAAATTCCTATTGTTTAGGCTATAATTCTATTAATTTGTCTGAACCACTAAGAAAATGATGCACATCATGACATGTGCGTTAGGGCAAAGGCTTGTGGACAAAATTAACATATCATAGCTCTTCACAGCATTCAATCAAAACAATTATAAATCATTATAAACTATTATATTTATGTCATTATAAACTTTTGTATATATATAAACCAGAGTTTCATTCTCACATACTTCTCGTGATACAATTTTCTTTAAAATTTATTTATCTTTTGATTTGAGACTGGCTTATTCCTGTAAAGACCACAAATTTACTAATAAAGAATATATAATGGGACATGCGAGTAATGTCATCTCTTTTAACTGCCCATTTGCATATGATGCAAAATTTGAAAGCCAATGGACCTTCCAAAAAAATTCTGGTCTGTCTCCGCATCAATTCCATCTCTATTTGAAAAGCATTGACCATATGTTTGAGACCTGGTTGTTTATTTTTAGCTACGTGAGCCACAAGGACCATAGAGCATGTTACTGATGGAGGGGGGCCAAAATGTTTTTTGGGCAGATAAACATGCTAAAAACCAAAAGCAGGATAATTTTTTATGGTTTTAAGTACTTTTGGATATTATAAGGGGAGGCCAAGACCCCTGCTTCTGCAGCAATGGTGGGCCATCTAGTTTCTTATGGCAAGCTACATTTAAAAATGCTTATAATGTACTGAAATTGGAAAGGAAAGTCATTAAAAAATTCAAAAAGTCCCTGTTATAACAATGTTATCTAGTTGCCTGGTGATCATCTAGTCCTTGCAACTCTAACATACAGTAACATACATGTAAGTTTAGCATACAGTTTAGTTTCTCCTGAAGAGTAATTCTCACAATTATTATTTTCATCATCATCATCATCATTCGGTTTCAATTATAAAGTTTTGTCGTTACTCCTCTCCAGTAGTCACGATCTTCAGCTCCTCTTATGCACTGCTCAAAGTTTAGTTTTGTCCATTCTATGATGTTCTTCATCCACGATTGACGGGGACGTCCCCTTGGTCTTTTCGCACATACTTTTCCTTCCAACAATGATTTTTGCATTTTATCTTTTCTTATTAAGTGTCCAAAATACTGCGCCTTTCTCATTTTTATGTTCTTTTCTAGTGACAGACCTTTTTCATTTACACGTTCCTCATGGTAGTGTGACTTGTGTATGAGATCCTAAGAATTTTTCAATACATCCACATTTCAAAGCTGATTTTTCTCTTACATTATTATTTTATGTATATTTATATTTATATGTTATATTTTAGGTTATTATGGACAAAGTGAACCTTGACACAATAAAGCCATGGGTAACAAAAAGAATTACTGAGCTTCTTGGAATGGAGGATGAGGTTGTAACGCAATTCATATTTGAACTGCTGGAGGGCTCTAAGGTAAGGGCATTTCTAGTTTATATACACATAGATGTGCACACATAGGGCCCAAGTAATCTAGTTGGTTTGGCTAGTTAGTAGTAATCAAGTAATCTAGATATTGAATTGATAGACATATTCCTCTCTTTTTCATCTTTGCCTATCTAATTGACAATGTTTTTCTATCTTTTTGCACCTATCAAAGAAATGTCTCACAGGGATTAAGTTTTATAAAAAAATAAACTTAGCTTTCAAAAAGGTTTAATTTTTTGTCCTTTGAAGTAAAAATACTCATTTAGCAACTTTTGTTAAGAATTGTGACAGATGGAATATCCATGTAATTTGTTTTTTTTTTCAAAAAGGTATCTAAACGATCTCAGAAGCCAAATAAAGCTAAATCTAAGCTTTCTTATCAAATCTAGGAATATAAGATCCAATCCAAGTAAAATAATGAATAGTAAAATGATAGTAAATCATATTGTCAGATTTCTGTCATATTGAGGAAGAAAGTAGAACCCACAGCCAGAACTTAAAAATTGTTAAAGAGCACTGCAGAAAAGACATAAGAAAAAGTTTTTAGCCTGAGGATCAACACTTTATGGAATAAGCTACCATTTAACCTTGTAAATGCAGACCCACTGAATTCATTCAAGAATCATTTGGACAATTTGTTTGGAGAGAAGGAATACTCTGTTTGTAAAGAAGACATTCTTTCAATAGTTTAGATAAAGACAACAACATTATCTTTTCAGAAAATACAATGAGTATGGAGTGGCTTTTCCCAGGACAGACTATTTTTCTGACATCCATTATCTATCAGTTGGGTGTTACACTTGTTGTTATTTAGAGTTTGGCTTGACATGAGTGGTCTGTCAGTATAATGGTCTGTCTTGGGTGAAGTCACTCCAAAGATCTGTGACAGGCTCTTAGCCTTTAGCACAGTTATAGTTATATTGCTACCATCTTAATATAAAATATGTTGATAAGAATTTAGCTTTCTTGTATCATCAAATGCAATTGAACCCATTATTTAAGTGACTAATATCATAGAATTAAAGGTAGAATAAGTCTTCTAGAACTCCTCAAAAAGCGTTTTTACTATTGATTACCAGGCACAAGTGCAATAGATTTGAATCATTCTAAATAAAATTTGTGTTGAATTTTCATCAACCCCTATCTATTATACAGCCAGTTTATGCTTGTAGATTTTGATAATTCATCGCTCATAATAACATTTTTTAAGTTTTGGCAATAATTTTGACTGTATAACAATATCTAATGCTTAAATTGTTTTGAAATGGAGAATTTTGTTATAGAATTTTAAATAGATCTTGGTAGTTTGTTGATATTTGATGTGAAATAAGGGGTGTCTGCTAGAGGAAGCTAATTGAAAACAAGTATATAGGCTATATTTACAGAAGAAAGGTGGCAGTACAAAGAGCATTAACAATTACAAACTAAAATCTTTTTAACAGAATAAATATGTGTGAGCCAGAGGAACAAACAGCATTACAATACCAAGGGAGTTTGAGTATCAGAGGCTCTCATATTTTTATCATTTAGAATTTGGGAAAAAGCTTAATTTGTAAAATAGAGAAAGAAGCATCAGTTGGAAACTAGCTTGTTGTTACTTTAATTATGAAAACTGTTTTCATTTGCAGGTCCATGCCAGCTCCTCTGTACTCCTAGATATAATCTGCTGTTGTTAATAGAACATATTATTAAAAACAGAAAATAAGAATGACAATTTTTATGATTGCTATTTTAGAACCCAGATCCAAAGACCATTCAGATACAGCTCACTGGGTTTTTACAAGGAAAAAATGCCAGAGTTTTTATGGGTGAACTGTGGGAGCTTCTTATTAGTGCTCAAGAAAATGTTGGGGGGATTCCAACTGTATTTTTGGAAAAGAAGAAAGAGGAAATAAGACTCCGAAAGGTAAGGTTGTATGCATTGTAATGAACCATAACATGTTGTGACAGTTTTGTTAAAGAGAACTGCCTGTGACAACAAGCCTGTCATTATGTTTTTTGAGGTATGAGGTTTTTTGAAAGATACTGTAAAAGCTCTATTAAGCCCTGGGGGAGGGCTTATTTCTTTATCCATCCTAGAGGGGTTTTTTTATAGTGGGGGGCTTATTAAATTTGTTTTAAAAATGCCCTTGTCAATTTTTTTGTTTTAAAATGTCATATGAATTGCTCAAAAAACTTTGCTAACAACCATGAAAGTTTAATTAATCAATTATAAGGTCCTCATCTTCATGGAATCAATTGATAACCCTGGGAGATCTTCTAAAAAAATTCACTGGACTTTTGAAGCACACAAGTCTTCTCTATTGTCTTTGCATGGGTTGTATTTAATGCACATGATCTTGTCACCACCACACCCGTCAAGAGACCCACAAAATTCTTTGTTTGACATCAAACGCTTTATAGAGAGTGGGGGTTTAATAGAGAGGGAGGCTTTACAGAGCTTTTACTGTATGTACTTTTTAACAATTGGTTATTTTACGTTTTTACCACCCTTAGTAGAGAGACCAAGGGAATTCAATTTGATGTTTTTTGTAGCCATCATGTAGCCAGCAGTTGAAAGGCTGCCTTTATACCTTATTGAACAATAATATATTTCACCACGAAATAATTTTTCATTACAGTAGTAAAATTTTCATTCGTTGGTTGTATGCACAGTTTGACCTTAGCACATTCATAATTGTTTATAACTGTTTGCCCTTTAAGGTTGATTGCATGAGCATACCAATATTTTTCTTGTGTTTGTTCGTTTTTCAGTTTCATAACGGATAATGGTAAGTATCAAAGCAGGATTGTATTGTAAAAATGTATTTAAAACGACAATATTCTTAAAGTATATATATATATTTAGTTTTTATAGCATTAGGTAGTAGAACTAATTTACAGGATAATTTATTATATACATTAGATTTGTGCATAAATTTGTGTGCAATCACCTTAAAATCATTTGATAGTGTAAAGACACATAGCTCAACCATGGAATACCATAGAACTTAAAATGAATATAGGCATAGAGAATCTATAGGCATGCCTTTCCATAATATGTAGACATAGTTTCTAGCTTGTAGATAAAAGAAATCCTAACTTTATATTGCACAAGATTTTCTTTGTTTGGTTGAGCACATGCCATTATAGTTACCATAAGTTTTCAAAGTGAACACTGTTTGTTAAAGATATGATAGCCAAAATTGCCAAAACCCATAGTCAAATCTGTTTACAATCTTTAGATAAAAGCCCCATCAAGTGTAGTTTGATTGTGTGTTGAAAGGTGTGAATTTATACAATAAATCACATAGTTAGATATAAACTTATATTCTATGTTGAATGTTATGCATTTTTGCTACAGTGCAAAAATACAACTATAGTATTCTAGAGCTACAGTGCAAAAATACAGCTAAAGTATACTAAAGATAACTACTTCATGGTTATCACTTAGATTTATGTCCAGATAGATTGCTCTAAGTTTGTTTTGTCTAATTATTTATTGGGTGTATAACCTGAATCTATGTTGTATTGTTGGTAGGGTTAACTAAAGTAAATTTTATGATTTTTTCTAGTTTTCTCTTAATGTTTAACTTTTGAGTGCAAAATTTGATGTGTCTTTTGTGCCCTGATATTTGATGTGCCCTAATATCTGTACATATCGATGTATACAATTCATTTAATATGTAAAATTAGATTCTGAGGTATATATAAAATTGAAATGAGTTAATAGCAGCCCAAGGAAAGTGGGTTTTGTGTTTTTACTTATAAAGTCAATGCAGCTGCTTCCACGAATCTTTTTATTTAGCATTAAGTGATCATAATTTCTGTTTGAGTTAACTACTCATTATAGATTTTTTGCTATAGAGTACATCATTGTGTTGGGTTGTGATGATCTTTTATACTTGTAATGCACCAAGTAAAAACCTGTGTACTCTTAAGTTGCCCTTAGTCACTGACGATCAGTAGCAAGTAACATGGCTCCCTGTAAACAATGTATTCTTGTGATTCTTTTTGAAGCTCTTAAAAATGGTTTATGGTCATACTGGTTTTTTTCCAAGCAACCTTTCTCTCCTCCCTGAGACTGTCATGTTGAGATTATCCATAAGCTTTCACCTACCCCATATCAGCACTTCAGATTGTGGTTGTTTTCTTTTTTAATGAGCAAAATGACAAAAAGTATGCCAATTTACTTGCAATATACCATTCCAACCTTCAGATAATGTGTACTCAACAAACTACCTACACTAAAGGATTTAACAATGTGATGCCAAGTGACTTATTACCACAACAGTAAAAACATTTGACAGCTGTAGCTATAGCTCCTTCAAAGTTGTCTGTTCATCACCCACTACGTTAGATGTTTAGATTTTAATGGTTAGGTTTCAGACCCAGATTTTTGTCAGATTTTCAGTATTTTGTCTTATTTTTTACTTGTCATTTAAGTACTCTTGTTTTGTATTCAATCACCTTTGTTAAGAATTTTATCCCGTTAGTTTTGAGTCAGTTAAGTTAAACTAAATAAATCAATTGAATTTAGATTTTTCCAAGAGTTGAGCTATCCCGTTTTGCTTTATTTACAAAGTCCCTTAACATGTCAAACTATGCTTCCATTCCTTTTTAAACATCCATAGACTATTTATTGGTACTTCTAGTACTAAAGTTCATTCCACTATAGATATTCTTGTATTTAAAAAGTCAAATTTCATTTTTTTCTTTTATACAGTTTATAAATAACGTGAAAATTAATTATTGATTTTTTTACTAAATGATTTATGGTATTACATGTCGTAAGTGTCAAATTCGTCGCCAATTTTAACTCGTAGTTTTGTTTGCAAGTAAACAAAGGCTTTTAGTTTTGTTTTCCATTAGTTTTGTATAGGAAACAATTATACCTCTTTGTAATATTAAAGGCAATAGACAGATACTAAACTTGCTCAAGCCATCTGCCAGTCAACAATTGGCCAATCAGTAAGCGTGTTGCCACTCAGAAGCCTTTTGATTGGGTAATAGAGTTGTCAAGTGATGACGTCACAAAAATCTAATTTTGAATTTTTTCAAATTTGTTCCCTTTACTTGAAAGAGCATCATGAAATACCTCTAAATCTGCAAAATCAGTTAAAGGTGTCACGAATTGGCTGAGATATAACCAGATGAGCACAAGTTTTGGTCCCATCAAACCTCTGTAATTTGGTCTCAGTTCATAACTTTATGACGTTTTTGACAAATCTAACTGATTTTGCATATATAGGAGTTTTATTGTGACGTCACACTGAGACGTACTCTTAGTCGATTCACAGGGAGCCTGTGCAGCTCTAGTATCTTTCGATTGCCTTTTATCATGGTTTATTATAGCTCATATTCCTGTCTTTGTTGCCATGTAAGTTTTGTTCCTGTAATTGATGTTCATTTTGAAATCTTCATATGTATTAAACGCTCTGTCTTTAATAAAACCGCGTTAATGGACCACGCAAATACTCCTAGTTTTTCTTAAAACAAGATAGTAAATAGAGTTCATCATGCAAACTCTTTCACATCAGTGTGTTTAAGCCTATCTTTCCATTGCTTACTGTAGTTGGTAACTGTTTTCATTTTGATACTTTCCTTAGCTTGAGCAAGATCGCATTAATGCCCATATTCGAAGGACGACCGGTGACCTCCAGGTAGAGGCCGACAGCACTATCCCTGGACCTGATCCCTCCGATGCTGGTCTTACGCCCGCGGAAATGGCGGCTGTGAAGGCGCAAGCTCTAAAGCTTGCCAAGGAATCGGTGAGTTGCAAATTGGTTTTAGATAAGCTGCCATTGTTATGAATAAAAGCTGTTTTCAATATGATCTTTTTGTATTAAAAAACTGTAATGGATTCTGCTTGCTTCAAGGCTCCCTTTTTAAAAGGTTATTTTTTTTACGGACGATTGGAAATGGTTCAATGTGTTAAATGCTTTGGGCATTTGATCAGTTTTAGAAGAGGAATGATGTCTATCGATATCCTCACAATAGCCCCCCGTTTAATTGGTCCCTCTCTCTGTAGTGAAAATATACTCGCAATTCGTTAGTCGCCTGTAATCACAACAAAGACTGTATGTTTGTTGAAGTACTTCGATTTTGCTATATGTAAATCGTCCTCAGTATCTTTTATCGGAACCCAAATTAACCTATGTTTTCTAATCTCAAAATAGATTTGAGTTACTTTTTCTTGTCCACGAAAGATGCATGCAACCAGTCAGTTGACAAAATTCCTTCTGCTGAAGTTTTCAGCCGGATATTGTCACGTAACTGTTAATAATCATTTGTTGTAAAAGAAGATAATTTAAGAAGTTTATTGTGTTGATACTGCTCCATCATATTTCGAAACATCAAAGTGACGCCTAGCACCACGGGCTTGTGCACTCGCACACCAGAAACTTGTTTCTATTTCTTAAGTAAAGCATGTTACTTTGAAGGTCCTGCTAATTAGCTAGGAAAGCCCTTCATAAAACCACTTATCTCATTGCTCTGTGAACATGAAAACCTAGTCATTAATAAACGGTTATCCAAGGTGAAAGTGAGATCATAACTTGGACCCATCGTGATATGAGTGGCAAAAAAGAGATCCCTAAAGAGAAAACCTCCAAGCATCTCTATAAAACCTTTTATTTTGCGTCATTCTGATAGCTACTGCCTTATGATTAGAATCCTTCGGCACATGATGCGTCATTTGGTGATAACTCAGGGGAAAACCCTATAACTGTGCTTGGTGCTGGAATGGTGACCCCTAAAAGGAGTGTCATGAAAGACCTATCCGGATACACGTCATCGCCAGCTTCTACGCCGATAGGGCGTAATACGAAACCGGGTTGGTACGCGGAGCATGACAAGTTTGTGCACATCTCGCAGACTGCTGGTGCAGGTATACTACTTATTGGGGACTCGATAATCAATGGATTGTCCCGTTACCATAGTGTCTGGTCGAAATATTTTGGGCCGTTGAGGGCACTTAACTTTGGCATCGGTGGTGATCGCACCCAGCATGTTCTTTGGAGAGTCGAAAACGGCGAGATTCCGATGAATCTGCACATATGTGTTGTGCACTGCGGAACAAATAACATTGACAAGGACACACCCTCTGATATCACCGATGGCATTACATCCATAGTGTCCGTATTCCAGACTGCGAAACCGAACGCCAAGGTAATAATTGCCGGACTGCTCCCACGTGATTTGGAGCATGGATACCGGCGACATAGCATCCGCAGCGTCAACAAGAAGCTAAAAAGATGGAGTCAGTCACCTTCACAGAGGAACGTTTATTTTCTGAAGCCGGACAATGACTGGGTGTTACCGGATGGTATGCTCAGAACAGAGCTTTATTACACTGACTACTTGCATTTAGGCGAGCCAGGCAACGAAAAGTTTGCAAAGTCAATTTACGACATGATAATGAAGTTGATGCAAGGCGAAAGAATTGATTATATCCTCAGCAGCGACGAAGAAGATATGGAGCTTGAGGTACCAGGCTTCATAAATCACTCTCCATTAATACTCATTTTGTCAGCCTAAGGCCCCTTTTTCTTCTGTGCTCAATATTATTTTAGACTCGAGCCATTTTTGTCAATACCCATAGAGGAGACAAGATGAATTTCAGGTCTACTTTTCCTAATATATCAGTGAGACAGGTTTGCTGTAATTGTTTCTATATTAGGAGTAGGTGTCAATAGGCAATCACATAATATTAGCACTCTTTCCTCTAGTTTTCTCTCTAATAATGTAAGGTTTATTAACGAGAATCTGGCATCACTAAAATTATGAATTAGCACTAAATTTCTGCAAATTTTCATTCTAGTTTCTGAACGAGGAATTATTTTAAAAAAGCAAATTTCAAAAAAGTGATAAGCAGTAAGGTATAGAAGGGTATTAATTTTGATTTTTGTTCTCCCGCAGGATTCCGATTTGAAGTATCCTGTCACAGACCTGCGGGATAAGCTAAATAATGTACGTACAATTGATTAATCCTTCCTTTTCTTAATTTGAAATTAATTACTAAAGATAAAAGATTAACAATTGTCAGGCAGAAGTATGATTTTATAGGAAATATTGCAAGTTCATTGATTCAAAAATCTATAAAAGGCAAAAGTTTTGGACGGTCTTAAGCTCTGTATCTGTTTGAAATCAGAGGAATTGCTCTTGTTGAAGTCGAAATAGCAGCGCCATTTATTGTGGCCGTAGGTCGGTCAATTTCCATATGGGTGCCTTGCTCGAGTACCCCCTGGCCATCTGATCTGGTAGATCATGTGATCTGAAGAAACGTTCACTGTTGCGATGTTTAGCTGTCGATTTGCGCCAGAAGAATCATGGCGAATGGCCGCAATAAGCATAACAAGACTCCTTTTGCTTGTTATCCTTCCAAGAGAAGTAGTTTGTTGGAAGCGATTCTGTATACGATATATTTCAAGAGAGAAGGATGATATTTGGCCATGTGCTCTTACAGTGTCAAGAATGACTTTGGAAAAGTTAACATAATTTCTGTGATGAATTGGACCACATTTATTAAAGGCTTTTTTACGAAGAAACCAGCTATTGCCTAATTTGAAGCTATATCTCGAGAAAGGATCTAATACCTTGCTGTTGGGCTTTTCACCATCTTTGTTGGAAGCGCATTACACTGTGTCTTATGTTGGACTATATTGTCACTGGCTGATTTTTTTTGGACCTGGCAGATTTCATGTCCCTCGTTCAAACTGTAGAAAAATGCTATCAAAACGACAGAATCGTGCCTGTTACTCGATTTCATAGATGAATTTGGGATGGACTGCCATGACAATGTTGCGCAAAAGATAAAAGCTCATCAGGTCAATCACCAGGAAGAGCAATCAGTTGATCAGTGCGCTCCTATCTGCTATCAGCCAATCAACGTGAAACTGTTTACCACAGCCAATCAACATGATACTGTCTATCATCAACCAATCAATGCAACCCTGTCTACCATCAGCCAATCAACGTGATACTGTCTATCAACCAATCAATGCGACCCTGTCTACCATCAGCCAATCAACGTGATTCTTTCTACCACCAGCCAATCAACATGATACTGTCTATCATCAACCAATCAATGCGACCCTGTCCACCATCAGCCAATCAACGTGATTCTGTCTACCACCAGCCAATCAACATGATACTGTATGCCATCAGCCAATCAATGCGATCATGTCTGCCATGCAAAACTCAAGTGTAATATACTCATAGTGAATTCCACACATTTAAGGTTGCATCGTTGAAAACCGAAAAATGTTGCATAGGGATGATGATATTGTGGATATTGATATCGTCAACACCCCCATTATGCAGTTGTCTTTTTAAGAAGATAACTAGACTTCCTTGCAAGAAAAACAAGCATGTGCTAAAGTTCTAAGTTAAAGAACTAGCGTGTTTGGTAGCTTTGATCATGTCGAGTGGATCTTGTTCAGATAGAGGTAAAATTGCTGTTTGAATGGAGTAGCGACAAACAAGAAAATGTCCCGTTGTACGTTCCGCCCTAAGTTATGGGTCAAGTCACTTGCATTCTTGCTAGATACAAAGCACTATGGGCTAGATACTTTAGTTCGAGATTTGCTTGAAGGGGACTTCAATGGTTTGAAATATACACCTCTCAATGATGCTTAGGCAGAAGTTTTTAAGTGTAGGGCCGTGCCTTATGATTTGGAAGCAAAGATTAAAATAATTTACGTTTTAATGCAATGAAAACCAAGGGTTTTGTTTTAGAATCTTGCTTATCAAACAGCCTCTATTTCAAGTTGAACAGTTGTATCCGGTTACTCCATGCTTATTCTTATTTCTCTATAATTGATAGTAATTGAATTTTTATCACTGAAACGAGTCATTCCAATATGGCGCCCATCAAAAACTGCCAACTTTCAAAACTAGCTTCTTCATAAAAAGTCTTTTGATTTCAATTTTTGGACAAATTGCCTCGCACTCCACCTCTCGTTTGGGGGTGCTAATTGTACGAGCCATAAACGATTCTTCTGATGAATTGCAAGTTTTCTTGCGAGTTAAATTTTTGGACTGATATTAAAACATGATCTAATCTGCAAGCTTTTTTAAATCTGTATGAAAAGTTTATACCAATCAAAAAATCTTGTTTAAGTTTTTTAATCAAGTATTCTTAATCAAGTATTCTTTATCTTGTTTCAGTTGAAAACAGACAAGGGCAAAGGAAGGCCAGGTGAGTAAACCAAAGTCTATTCGAATAGAACTGCTAATAGAAGCATTTGCGACCTGTTTAGTGTGGATAGACGAGACTTATAACTAATCATAGAGAGGATTTTTAAGCTTTTAGATTTTTTTAGCGCCGTTAGATTTTTTCAGCGCCGTTCTGAGTCAGTTTATTTGCAACTTGCTTTGCTTAATACAATTGATCTGAAAACTTATTTTTTCTTTCGCAGGAAAAGGAAGGGACAGGTACGGGCAATGTTTTAATAACACTTTATTTCTTTGTTTCAAAAATAAAATGTCTACTGCAAGCTCTTTTTCTTTTCATTTTTAAAGCTTAGGTATTATGTTCTGGTTTCTTGTGGCAATTTTTTACCCAGTAGAAACGAGAGTGTTTCTTCAATATGTGGCGATTGGATTTTACGTTCAGTATGAAAGTTAGTTGGATAATAATGAAGGATGCATCAAGAAAATATATCTGCAAATTAAGGTTACTGTTGCATTGATATTTTCAATGCTTTAAAACAGGCAGGCCTTTTTGTGAAATGTGCGTTCAAAGTCATGTAAAATCAGTAAGAAGTTAAACACGTGTTAATTTTTTATTTCTCATCAACGTTGTTCTATTTCCTAGCCGTTCACGTTCACATTCTCCCTCAAGGTCCAAGTCTCGTTCTCGTGGTAAATCTCGTTCACGCTCCAGAAGTCAATCACAGGGTAAATCTCGGCGCCGTTCGCGTTCGCATTCTAGACGCCGAAGGTTCCGATCTAGATCCCGTTCACCTCGAAGGAGGTCCCGCTCTCCTGCACGACGCCGCTCCAGGTCATTTTCTCCACGGCGAAGATCGCGTTCACCTGCCCGCTACCGATCTCCTCGTAGGCGAAGATTCTCACCTCAAAGACGATTCTCACGGTCATTTTCAAGATCACCTCAACGTGGAAGGTATTCATCTTGTTATATTATTTCTCTCCTGAAATCTCCGACTTTTTCCAAGTGATTCCCTTATGATCGAAAGGTGCCAGTCTTGACTATTGCATATTCATTTATGTTTTGATTATAATGGCGAAACGTTCCCCACTTCAGCTGCCCCGCAAAGACAAATAAGGCATCACAATTATATTTGCATTTGTTTAGCTTCATGTCTGTGAAACAATATTAGAATAGGGTTCTTTTGAGAAAATATTGGTTATTTGAAAATATTTAATGTTGAAGTAAGCCTAGCTTACATGGCATGTTATTCTCGAATTTTTAACTGAAATTGAGCTGAGAAATTCATATTTTATTGTAGTTAAATGGTGCTGAAAGTTAATAATTGGCAGCTTTTTCTCTGTTATTTCAACTCACTTCCCTTCTGTATACTTTATGTATCTTTTTCATATCTAGAATATCTGCTTTGTTCTTATTCAGATGTTTGATACTGTTTTGCTTTACAGAAGAATTGCCAGGAAACCGTCATATTCAAGCTCGGCCTCGTCAAGGTCGCCAACGCCAGAGAAGAAAGCGGCTGTTGCCAAGGCAAACTCGCCTTCACCACCCCCAACGCACCGGAAAGATGCTAAGGAGGTTAAAGAGGCTCCTGCCAGAAGGAGTGGTCGCAGCTCGTCAGAAGGAAGCGCAAAAGAGAGGTCAAAGTCTCCTGCTGTAGTTGATACAAGTAGAGGAGAGCCTGAGTCATATCACAGAGCTGACAAAGCACAAACGAGAATGTACAGAACCAAAAGGTTTGTTCATAGTCAATTCAGTTCGGATGACAGTTCGGGCCATGGCCTAAGCTGCTATGCATGGTTATCTCTTTTGAATCCTGCAAGAATGGTTTACTAAGGCCCTGTAAAAACTTCTAGCAGTAGAAAGGAAAAGCCCTGGTTTTATTTTATTTTGTGTTAATTTTAATTAGATTTTCTGGCAACTGCTATCAGTTCTCCATTCTGTTTATTTTGTCAAGTTATTATTTTAGCGGTAAAAAGGACACTACTTATAACGGTAAATATCGTACAACGTATAAAAGCCAGCGAACCGATGGGCTAGGCCAATGGGCCCTGAATAGATAACACTTAACAGATATTCCTTGGTTGATTCTTACCCTATGATCGAAAATAGTATAACTAAAGAATAACGCAATATACTTGCCAATAATGAGAATGGAAACTAATCAACAAGCAATACGAACTTCACACTGCATGTTGATAAACAAACATTTTGCTATGAATAGCCGTTCACTAACAAAACACGGCTTAATAAGGCATGTGACTTCAAAATAGAACCGAAACATGAATAAATTCATTATCTATCGAAAGCCAACCTATTTCATAATTATCGTTTGATGCACTACAATTTAGCAGCCACCAAACTGTATAATTTTGTTCCGTCGCAGAAAGATTTAGATACTCTTGAATTGACCATGTATCTTGTTTTTGTTGAAGGTCCACCTCAAGCAGTATTTCTCCTGAGAAAGATAATGCAGAAGAAAAAAGAGGCTCCGCGGCTCGAAAACCACGTGAAAAACGTCCATCAGACTCAAGGGCAGACAGAAGATCAAGGTCCGAATCCCCGAGAAGAAGAAGGTCTCCACCAAGGGGTGTTAGGAATCGCTCGCCATACCATCATGGTTCCCCAGAACATAGACCAAGAAGACGATCTCCACCACAAAAATCACCACCACGTCGATTTAGAAGGGAATCGCCGCCACGCCAGAGACGTTACAGATCGCCATCAGAGTCACCACCAAGGAGAGCACCAAGGCGTGTGTCTCCGTCTCCAAGACGTCGATCACCTACCCCACCAAGGCGCCAGTCGCCAATTAGAAGACGCAGAGATGCCAGTCCGTCTCCAAGACGACCTCCAAGAAGGCCATCACCACCCCGCAGGAGGCGGTCGCCTAGTGAAGATTGGTCAGCATCTCCTTCCCCGCCGCCAAAGCAGGTGAGCCCAATTGATAACTGCAATGGTCAAAAAGTTGTTTTATTTATCAGTTGATTGACCTTCCAGAAACTGCTTTTATTTCCACGAACTTGAGAGTTGACAATGTTGCTTCTTTTCTTTGTTGTCACTGATTTTTATGCTGTTTTCTTCTAGCTGCTTTGAAGTTTCCTTTTCTCTGAATGCTAGCTGTTATTTCTGAACAAATTATTAAGACTTTCGAAAAAGAGAGAGGGAGGGTTTTGTTTTAAATCTATACATCATTAGGAAAAACAGATGGCCAAAATTTTACCATACTACAGAGTCCAGCCTATAGTAAACTTCTAAAAGAAAACTTATTTGGTGATTTTTTTATAATGATGGAGAATGTGAAAGGAAAAAATTATGAAAAGGTTTACCCTAAATTTTCATGACTTTGCTTTGGAACATTTTGAAATGAGAATTTATTGTCGCAGACGAAAGAAAAGCGCAGAGGTGGTGAGTCAGAAGAAGATGGCTCTTCATCTGAAGAATCAGTTGCAGAGGCGAAAGGAAAAGAGCAAAAGCGAGAAAGAAGGAAGCATGATGTTAAGAAGAAGGAGAAGGAAAGAAAGAGGAAGCGGTCTCCTTCACCAGCATCTGAATCAGAATCAGAAGAAGAGAGTGATCAGGAGCCTGTTGTCGTGCATTCTCAGAAGAAAGCCCCGAAGCGAGTTGTCACTGTTAGAAAACGAACACCGCCGTCATCTGAAAGCGAGGATGAAAGTGAAGAAGATACCAAAACGAGGCGGAAGAAGGCAGAAAAGAAGAAAGACGAGTCGTCCGAGGAAGGATCTGAATCGGAGAGTGATGAGAGGCACAAGAAGAAGCATCGCCATCATCAGAAGGAAAAGGTAAACATTTTTACTGGGCGGCTTTTTATGATTTGGGTTTGATACACTGGGGTTTGGAATGTATTTTGTAGGTTTGAACAAAGCGTGTTGTAAAATAAACCCCACAAAGAAGAACTTTTTCAAGATTTACACCTTTCTTTCCGCCTTATTTATAGGTGCATATGGTCATCTCATGGTTAAAGGTTCTTATTTCAAGGATATATTCGTTTTCTGACTCTTGAAGAAGAAAATAATCAAAATATCTAATATAGGAATTAAATGTTCACTTTGATGTTAAGAATATTTTGAAAATTGACAATACGTTATCTGGGGGGGGGGGGGGGTGTTCAGAAATTGCCAACACCCAGACTTATAATGCGAATGCGAGAAAAACTACCACAATCACAATTGTTTCTTGTATACCAAGCACTAGTGGAAGCCACTCCTACTAGGGGTAAGATACAATCCGCACGACTAAACGTTGAGAAGGTTATCACATATGACCGAGCCATAGTGGTACACAAGGCTCTTAAGGAAATGTGCCCAGAAAATCTTAAGAGGAAGTTTACGAGGAGAAATTAAATCTCAAAATAGGAAACTCGTAGAATAAACGATCTGCAAATACCTAGACCACGGTTGGAAATCTTGAAAAGAGTTTTTCGTACGTCGGTGCAAAGGTCTGGAATGATATTCCAAACGACATAAGAAACATGGAATCTACTAACCTTTTTAAACAAAAAATGAAACCTTCCTCTTGGACCAATAATGGAAAATCAGTATAGAATTAAATAATTCCCAAACACGACCTCCTGGTAGACCAGTTTTAATATTTGCTTTGTTTTGTAAGTAAATACTTTTACATATTTAAATACAATTTTTCGTTACTGAAGGAGTATCTTGATAATATGAAATATGAAATATGAAAATGATCGTTGGTCAGATAGAATTTCCTGGAGATACCTGTTATATTGAAATCCTTGTCTATTTTTCTGCCTAAAAAGGTTCTTAACAAAACGAGCTGCTCAATCAAAGAACAACAAGTATTTAGAATTACCATAGGCAGTGTCACGTCAAGGAACAAGGATCGTGAAATTTGTTGACATTTGCAATTTTTATATACCATTCAATCTGAATAGTTTTGTTGTTTCGAAGAATGATTATTATGTTTTTCTCAAAATGTCTCAATAAGAGCCCATTTGAACTGTTAAATTTTCTGCCTTCCTTATTTTGCATTGAAAACATTTCATCAAAAAAGAAAAGGCTTGTTCCATGTTATAAATAAAGTGACTCCTTTTTGCTTTTAGAGAAAGACAGAGAAAATTAAGCATGATAGGCGGTCAAAAGAAAAACTGCGACAGGAGTCATCACTGAGTCCTGAACGACCAGAGCCAATGCGTAAAAAGCGGAAGAAGGAGCCTTCAGAATCTGAGAAAATCGAAAAGAAACGAAGACCAGATTCATCAAAGGAAAGACATGGCCGATCAAGCAAGATGTCTGAATCGCCTGCTAGAGGAAAGAAGGAACGAAAACCAGTGAAGGGTGAGTCAGAGGCGTCTGAATCAGAGGAGGAAGCGGCTTCAAAACCAGCTGCTTTGTCACCGGATAAGAGGAAGCGAAGGCCGGAGAGAGAGGCCTCGCCGGCAGGAAAGTCAAAAAGAAAGGGAAGGAGGAAGGGAATGAGCGAGTCGGAAGAAAGCGATGAAGAACAGGCAAGTGAGGAGGACAGAAGAAAACGGAAAGGAAAGAGAAGAACGCCAGAGAAATCGTCAGTACGCAAGGAGGAGAAGGTCGATAATAAAGATGAGGAAGCAGCTGGGGCAGAGCGCCACACCAGTGGGGTATGATGACAACTTCTTCATTTATCGCTTTGCATCCTGTTGATTTCGATACGACCAGGCTCTAAAGTTTTACTAACTGGCACATGAAAAATTTATGTCTTTGAAAAAGTTTCTGTGGTCAAGTGAGCTGTGGACACTCAGTAGTTTTTTGAGCCCCTCGGGTGAACCAAGAGAATTAGGAACCGAATGTGCAAAAAATGGATCCTGGTTTTTTTTACCTTCCATTTTGGCTCATTTTACCTTCCATATCTATATTGTCATTTAGCCCTGTTTTCGCGGGTTTCTTTTCAAGAAGAAAAGAACAAATTTATGAAATTCGATATTTCATACAGAGGGAGATTTGACGATATTTTATGACTCTTTTTTTAAGGTTCTATGGGTAGTTTAAATGCCCTCTGTTTTTACAGGAAAGTGACATCGAAGCTGGCGTCAAAGATAAGAAAAAGAAAAAGCATCGTAAGCACAAGAAAACTCATTCCCATGGAACTTCAAAGCACAAGAAAAGAAAACACAAGAAACATAAGGAGACGAGAAAAGGCTCGGAGGTAGGCCCACAGCAATTTTTTAAGTAACATCATTTACGATTTCTTAAGCTTTCGTTTAAGCTTGCTAAGACAGAACGTTTTAAAGCAATAAATTAGTTAGGTGTCACGAGCTTAAGTAATCCGTAGGTTGTAAAGAACGTATCGCCATATACAGTGTGGGTATTCTTTGTGTGAATGTGTTTGGATGCAAGGCCATACAACATTTTGTTTTATTTTCGCCCAGGACGAAGAAGACTCTGAAGCAAGCGCAAGCGAAGAGGAGAGTGCAGAGTTGGAGAAGAAGTTGCGGGAAAGAGCTTTACAGTCCATGCAGCGGCGCCAAAAACAGTCCTCCGAGTCATCATCTGACTAACTTTTTAAGTAGATGTTTTTGTAGAAACAAACGGGTGCAGCTGTAAGGAAGGTCTTCTCCCATGCAACGGCTCAAGCTTCTGTTATGTAACGGCTCGACCTATCAATTAGAGGGAAATGTATGGCAGATAGCCCTTGTTCTTGCATAACGCCACTCCACCCCATGTGATATTACCAATTGTCTTTATCGTGTTGATTGTTATTAAGTCAAGCAAAATTCATGTATGCGGATGTCTTTTAATTTGCTAAAAGGTTTATCGTCAAATATGGAGACGAATTATTATTAAGGCCAGAGTTTGGTTTGGTGCTGGCACGGCTTTCTGAATGTGCTTTGTCACAGATATCGTGCTTCTTGAAGAATCGAAATTTGTACTTTAAACAATCATTTAGTTTCGGATTGATAAACAATTTGGCAGAAAGTGCTCTTGATTATTTTTTGTGGATGTCAACTCTCGAAACAAAAACAAGTAGATAAATAATACATAACAAACAAACAAGTAGAATTTTGCATTCCTTCATTATGCTGACATCATTTTCTTGAAAAGGTTTCAGTGCTGTTACGCCTCGTCAGTATATCTTGTAATTATCGTTAGATGCAGTAAATAGTGTCTTCTTAAATTGCCTTGTCAGATTTTTCTAGACTTATAGTTAAGAGAGTTTTTCCTTTTCATATTATTAAGTTGTACAACTCTATTGTAAAACTGCCTGATTTTATAGCATTTCTCGTGGGCAAATTTCTGTCTTTGTGTGTTCTTTTTCTGTCTCGCTCGAGGTTTTGCTTTATGGAAAGAAATAATTTATATCCAGTTGCGAATTTGAAGGAACGGGAGAAGGAAAATGACGCCAATCAAACACCAACAAAGCTAATAAATATCCTCAAAACCCTGAAAATGTTTTTGGTAGATACGAGTTCCTTAAGCAAAAGTTGTGGAACAATTTTTAAAATTGTAGAAAATACCTTTACGGCTTTATAAGGAGTGTCAGCAATGCATATTCAAGCAATTTGTGTATTTTCAAATTTCGCGGTACCAAAATTCTTTTGTCTGAAAGAAACGAGTCAAATGTTAAAAAGTTGCATGGGTAGGCTATTTTAATCCCAAAAATATACCGCTGATGGCTAATACACGGTAGATATTGTAAATCATTCCTCATAACTCCACAAGGAAGGTCCACGTAATGGGAGTAATTTATAGGAATGAGGAGTGAAAGTGACAAACGAGCATTGAACGGGTAAACTTTAAAGCTTTGTATATTTGAGACTTAAATATCAAATCACTCAAAATTCCAGATTCTCGTAGCAAAATTAGTGGTTACTTTGTCGAAATAATTTTTTATTGGGGCAACAGCCAATGCCTTGATAAACATCCTCATTCCATTCTGTAAAGAAAAAAAAATTTCTTACTGAAATTTCTTAGAAGATGCTCAGAATAATAAAGCAACGAAGACATAATTTACCTACAAATTTAGATACAATAAAGCTCTAGAGTGTCTTATTCTTGTTTTCAAGCAAAGTTGCCAGTAGAGAAACTCCAAGAGAGCTGTAATCGTCCATGAATTAAATTGGAAACTTAAAGTAGATAGACGTCAGAATATCAAAGGTAATTTGAATTCTCTATAAAGTAAGAGACTTTGTTCCAAAAGAAACTGTGAAAACCCTTCATGCTCTTCATTTATTATTGAATAAATACTCTGTTGTAAACGTATTTGAGGCTGTGATAATAACTCCACTCTAGAACCTCTAAAACGTAATATATGCAAAGCTTTTAGTGTAATTGACTTTGCTCACTATGCTGCTCACAGTGAACCTATTTTCAAACGCTTAAAGATACTTAGCTTAGAGGAACTCTTTATGCTCAAGGCAGCCAAGTCGGTGGTTTAAGTTAACTAATACCCTAAATATTTTATTTATGAATACGATCTTCATGTCATCGTTTTTCTCTTCCAAAAGTTGCAACAATCTTGAAACAAAACTTCCTTACTTTGATGGCATTAAACTATGAACCTCCCTGCCTCCAAAACTGAAAGTTATAAATAGGAAGAACTGCTTTTAAATTAAAATGTAATGTTTTATTGCGCAAATTTCTGAATAGATACATATTACCTTACTGCTATTTTACATTACATTATCTTTTAGTCTTAATTTATAATCAGTCAATCCTTACTGTTAACTATTCAAACGAAATCTTAATCCAGAACACACTTTCAGCCTTTAAGTTTTATGGTATATCAGTATTTAATAGATTTCTCATAATTTTATGAGAAGATAAAATATTTTTTTGCTATATTTAAAAATATGGTAGTTAACTGGCTGATTCTGAGAAAAAGATTTTGAGTTGTGTTTGAAAAGGAAATTATGAAATTCCTAACGAAAGGTTGTTTCCCCAGTCCGCAGACACCAAAGTACTACAGGGCAGGGAAACGTGTTCATACGGTGAATTATTTCCTCAGCTAGACACAAGCTAAAAAAATTTTTGAGTGCTGCAACAATATGATAGGATTGATATGGAGCTCGGCAAAACTCTTCCCAAATGTAAAAACGTAACAGGTAAACGGAGAACGCAACATATGACATACTCCTAGCTTGACGTCACACAGCCTCTTATTCATTACGAGAAGTTTCAACATTGAAGCAGATGTTGAACTTAACACCAATGTACCAAAGTTGGCACTTATTTCTCTAGTTGTATTTCAAAATAGAGAAAACCAAATATTTTCCTCTCATTGTTTGCCTCTGTTATCAAGATGGAGTAAAATTGTGCTAAATATGCGCAAAGCAAATGCGATGAAAATAACCATTTCACCGCCGTCGTTAGGCCAGAACTGGTGAAACCGATAGCGAAAATGGAAGAAGAGCTTAGTTACCTTTCTGATGGAAAATTCAAGCAGTATGGAACAGCCGTCGATAAGGCGCTGAAGTCATTTGAATATTCAAGTGAATGGGCAGATTTGATATCTTGTCTTGGAAAACTCAACAAGGTTTGGAAGGAAATTACTTTGTTTTGCGGTAGATATTGTTGTTTGTAGAATTTTGGAAAAATACCTGAATTTGAAGTCTTTACAAGTCTTCTACAAATATCGCTTGAAAATAAATTACAGAAAGCTCATTTCTGAGTTGCAATAAACTTGATTAAGGAAAAAAAGATTGAAAAATATTTCTTATCTATGTAAACAATAGTTTGAGTCAAATCCCTACTGAGATGGTGCTGTCTTTTTTGGGGGAGGGGCTTTTTAGGTTAATTCCTACTAGAGCAGAAAGTCTTTCTATTTATAAATTTTTAGGAGTAGTCGGTGCAAGTACTGTTTGGATACTTTGGGTATGGAGAAGTCATGTGAACCATCATTTGTGACAAGCACAGTATATGTGTGGATAAGGTTTTGCCCATGAAATGCATACTTTCCAGCTTGAGATTAGCTTGAAAAAAAGTTTGCTGTAGATAGGAACTCTTTCAATTGGTAAAAGTATTTCAAGCGTAGAACAAAATGATGCTGTGGCACTTAAAAAAAATTAAAGAACTTTGAAAGGTAATGCTACTGGAGTTAGGCCAAATATGAATTTTCCATATGGTGATTTTAAGATAGTAATGGTGAAAAATCAATTTATTAGTCCTTTAGAAAGTAACCTTTACTTTTTAGGTCATTTTAACTTATTCTTCATTTCCACTCATCCCACGAAAACTTCTTGTTGGAAAAAGACTTGCACAGTGCCTGCATCCTGCATTGCCCAGTGGTGTACATTTGAAAGCCTTGGAAACCTACCAGTTGATTTTCAAGCAAATTGGAAAGGGAAGGCTCATAAATGACCTTTTCATCTACAGTTCAGGCTTGTTTCCATTGCTTGCTCAAGCTGCCATTTCAGTTAAACCTGTGCTCCTGGATCTGTACGAGGAGTTTTATGTTCCACTTGGTAGACACATCATTCCAGGTCTGCCTGGATTTATTTTAGCTGTATTACCAGGCATAGAAGAAGGATCTGAGCATAATGAAAGGTATAATAACCCTCTTCTTTATTATAATGTTATGTCCATAACTTTTAGTAAGAAAAGTTGAATCGGCTGATAGTTACTCCACTCAAAGTCATAGTTCTGGATCAGTGTGACCAGATCTAGCATAATATAATGCTTTCAGCATAATATTGACCAAAAATCGTTATTTAGCATAAAATCTAGCATAATTTGGAATCTAGGAATAATAGTTTTTAAAAAATCGCTGTTTCCATTGATCCATTGTCTATCACCACCAAATGGAAACACTTTAAACAAGAATGTGTGACTTTCCGCTTTCAGGGTTTAGCCAGGTGTTTGGAACGGTTGGCAGCCAAATATTTTATGGTTGGCAGCCAAATTCAGCCAGCTAAATTCAGTACACAAAAAAGCTAAATTTTTGACAATTGCGGGGAGTGATAGTGTAATCAAAATTTGCTTTGTAGGTTACAAAGCTTTCATTTACTTTTATCTTACATTGTCTGTTATCTTTTATGTTGTTTCATGTTTCTTTATTTGCAATTTTGAAATAATTCTAAAACAAATTTGAATATCATCTATGTAAAAAATTTATTTCCCTTTGCATTTTTTGTGATTTTTTGCAACATGCTGCCAGAATTCTGCCAACTTTTGCTACTTCAGCCAAATCAATTTATGACGGCCAAGGGGTTAAGAAATTTAAATTTATAAGAAATTTAAGATAAGTTTTCCTTATTACTGGGCTGAATCATCACGTGAAAATTCTGGGATCAAGTCTGTGCATGGATTGTTAGGGAAAGGCTTATGTTTCTATGATAATTTCTTTGCATAGGAAGGGAGAAATTATTTTGACAAATTATATGTGCTTAATTAAGAGGTAGTTCATGTCAAGTTTGTTGGTTTCAGTTTTGAAAGTAAACTAGTCATAAGAGTTTAGAAAATGGTAAACTGTTTCAAACATTCTATCTGTGTTGAAAGAGAAGATGAGTTGTAGGAGAAGGTTATGAATTTAGCTAGGCATTCTGGAGTGAGAGAGCACAGGAGGAGTTTTTTGTGTTTATGGCATGTTTTGTGGGACCGAGGCCCAGAGGCTTAAGGTGCTAGTGAACAGCAATGATATGGTCTTGACATACAACAAATACCCTCCATAGCAGGCACCTCCTTTTGTTACAGATCTTAAAAAACTCACTTTTGTCATTTTAAATTCACACTTTCAATTTCTTTTAAATATGTGTATACTTCATTTTTACTTGATTGAGCATGGGCTTAAAAAACCATGTAAATTGAATATATGTATATATGAATATCGAAATTATAAATTTACTTGGTTGCTGACAAAGTTAAGGGCCATATCTTTACAGTATTGGGTGTTTTTAAAGAGAGGAAAATTGCTCTTTCCTTTTTAAACAATAGATAAAGACTACAGGTGGCTGGATTGTTTCACTGATCTACCATCATTGTTTCTATCGACTGGTGGAAATTCAGGGCTTTTAAAACATTGATTTATTTCTATTGAAAATCTTTGTTTGTAGGAAAGACACAGTAAATGTTTTATAGATTACATTTATATAAGGCTGCCCATTCATTGGAACAACCTTTTCATATGCCTTATATATCTAAATATGCAAATTTTAGAGTATGCAAATTTTACAGTTATAGTGTTATGTATGATTGTGACAAATATTGTCTTGTATTGTATCTTAATAGTATATCTTTACCGATTAGTAATACAGATATTGAAATTGTTTACAACAGGCATTCTGATGATGAGAGATCAAAGGGTGTGGCCCCAAATTTTTTTGCAGTACTATAGAGCCTCATGCAAAACCTTTTTCGACAGTACTGTAAACAAAAACATGCTTTGATCCTAAGATTTTTTGATGGGCACAAAGGGGCAAACAATTCTAGTTGGGCAGGCAATGCCCCCTCCTGTGCCCCTCCTTGGTTTCGTGCCTGCCCTTTTATATGCTTTATATTTCCAAACTGCCTTTGACAAAATTTTAGAGTTCCACAAGTCGGATTTTAGTTAAAATTGTCCTGTATTGTATCTTTAATGGTATATCTTTACCAATCGGAGATGAAAATGTTTAAATTATTTACAGCAGGTATTCTGATGACGAGGGTCAAGGGGCGTGGCCCCCAAATTTTTGCACTACTTTAGAGCCTTATGCAAAATCTTTTGGTATGGGTTTTTGATTTGCCCTTGCCCCCTACTTTCCAACTTAAATAGCAACTGCTGTACAGATGCTCTGAATTGAATCTGTTTAATATCTCATAAGAGAATTTCAAGCTCTGCAGTTTTCTCTATATGTTTTGTTTTAGAATGCAACAAAGTAGGAAGGGAACTTGGTAATGACATAGATCCTCGAACACAGATATATTTTACAGGATCATCTAGACCAGTCTCGACACTTTCTCATTTACACATTACTTTTTATGCATTACCTGATTATTTTTGAATCAAACCTTTACAACTGACTTTTCATCTTGATTCCAGGACAACATCCATCCTTGAAACTGTGTGTCAAAATTCAAACAAAGAATCTTTCTACTCTGCCCTCTGGGGGTGTGTTTTGCACTCAACGCAAGTTCGTTTGTCAGCAATAACATTTGTTCTCAATCACTTGGCCAAGGCTACAGATGGCAGGGATACAAGTTACGTTTTCGGAAACAACCGTGCTCTTATGGTAAGCATTGGAAAACCTTTAACGAATGTTTTTTTGTGTCTACTAAAGACTCGGGAATCTTTGATAGTGGCCCTAAGACATTATAATCAAAGTAACAATCTGAGTAATTCTGCTACATTTCCAAAACTCTTTCAAACTGATATTCGATTTCTTCTGGAGATTATCAGGAAGATAGATATTGTCTTTGAAAGCCTTCATTGTGTTTTTGAAAGCCTCAACTTGGTATATTTCTGTGTTTTAAAATGGCTTTCCTTATTTCGCTACATTCTAGGTTGATTCCATATGTGCTGCATTAGAAGATACAAATGTATTGGCTCAACGTATTACCCTTGACCTCCTGCTGACGTTCTTACCTATCTCTACACAACAAGTTGAAGAATCGGACATCGTGAAAATACTAGTCTGCGCACTTAATGTAGTCCTGCGTAGAGACATGTCATTGAATAGAAGACTGTATCACTGGATCTTGAACACAGGCACGGGGAGTATGGGCAACAAACTGACTAGAACAGACAGTAATGATTCGAGCAACCAGGGCGTTCCTGACGAAAGCACCGCGTCGTCGTTGACTTTCTTTGAAAAATATTCTAAGAAATTCGTTGTTGAAGCTGTCATCATCCTCTTCAGGCTACTGTCTCAAGATCAATCTGTGGCAGACAGTATCAGATTTAGCCATACAGAAAGCAAGATGGAAAAACTTAGGCCATTAAGAATTTTGATTAGCTTGCTCGATAAACCAGAGATCGGATCGCCAGTTTTGGAAGAAGTCCTCGTCGAAGTTTTTAGAGCACTGCACCACGAATGTTCAGTGCATATGACTGTGGAGGAGCGTCTAAGCACCAATGACGAGCTCTTAAAAACCGCAAATTTGCTGTTTAATGCATTTGAGCCTTATTTTATATGGGAGTTTCTTGAGAGGGCGTTGATCAATTCGTTTATCATTGATAAAAGGGATTCCGGGATGCTATTGGATGAGATGCATGGTGACGTTGGCAAATCTTCTCCCATCGTTATCAACACCAGGCAGCCAAGATGCTCTGAGCTATTTTCCTTGGCGGAGCTGCTCCTTGATATTGTGTACTTGGTATGTCCTTCTAATTGTTACATTCGGGGATAGTCATGACAGCCTCAAACTGTTGATTTGGTCTAAACAACCCCCATTCTTTTTCCTCCCTTACTTTCTTACATACAAAAATCGATAAGGGTTAAAGAATATAAAGAGTTTTCATCAGACCCCCCTTTCTTTTAATGCAGAAAGTACCTGCTTGTATCTTGTCTGTTTTCTGCTGTTTAATAAAGAAAATATTACAATTACTGACGTTGTTGAGGATGGGTTTCAAATATCTTTTTGAATGTTCCCATAATGGAATCATCGAAATAATCTTCTTGACTTGCATAGAATCATGACTCTTTCCTTTCTGCAGGATGCATCAAGTGCAACCCAGAGTGAGCACTGGCCTTCTCTTTTGATTTGCCTTGTCAGTGAAATGACAGACTATGTTAAAACGATGAACATTGATGAAATAAACCAAGGGATGCTTCTGGCCTTAAAACTCCTTTCCAAGATATCCCCGGATATCAGATCTCCGGCATCTACTAAAAGAACAAGGTCTCAGTCAAGCAAAACTCTATTTAGTCGCGTAGGGAGAAGAAAAAACCACAAAGATTTGGCCGAAGGTCAGGAACAATCGACTCCAGTGTCATCAAACGACGAACAGCACTCACATAGTCAGAAAGACAGTGAACGATGCAACGAGGAGTCAAGTAGTATACAGTTGTGTGTTGCCAAGTCGACAGCGTTCTTCCATGCATTTGTCAGGCATCGTATTATGCCATGGTTAAGTGACAATGCTACCAATAATGCAAGCACCAATGAATGCAATGGTTCTGACGTACACGAACATTCTGATGAGGAGACCCAGGGTTCTAAAAAACCTACCGAAGCTACTTGTGTTTTGACATTTGCTGCATCTTGCAGATATCTTGTCGAGCTCGCTTGTTTTCCTTGTTGGGAATCAAGTGCTGAGATAGACGAAACGAAAAATTATAGTAAGTTCCTTTTTTATTTTATTATTTCTTTGAATATTTTACATTTATATATTTACGTTAGTATCGCATTTATTCTAGAGGTGCTCCTTATTGTGTCGATGAGTAGTTGCCTTGTTAGATGCCATCTTTAATTTTAGCTAGTTTCGCTAAACGGTGCTCGAATGAATAACGCCGTCTTTTTATTTGTGAAATGAGTTACCTTCTTATCCCAGCATAAAAGAATTTTCTCCTATTGAAACAGCCTTATGAATAGAGTCCATCTGACCCATATGTTTGTATATACCTTGTCAGTTTGTATGACGTATTTACAATGATGTTAGAATGTGTATATTACCTGTCTGCTGTTAGAATGTCTGGAAATCCTAGAAGGGAAGCGGGCACAATGTATTTCTTATGGCTTCTCTTAATTTTCTATGATATTTCTTAAATTTTTGAAAAATTAAGGAATAATGGAATTTTGTTAGAGCATACATAAGTAATTTGTAATAGGTCTAGAATGTAATTCATAGTTAGCAAGAAAAAAGTATCGTTCTGTGATATGCTGTGTTATTCATGCCTGGATTTCAAGTTTAGATACGCACGGGTTCTTTTCACAGTACTGACATAACTAGATTCTTGAGCTTTCGCCGGTTTTAATAATCAATAATAACTATTTCCAGTGTAAAAAAATCAGCGCAAAAATATCGCTTAAGTGGATTATGGCTACATAAGATTCAAGATTTAAAGGCCTATTGATCAAGGCCTTTCATAAACAGTTAACAATCTTTCTGACAGAACACACACTGAGTCCATGGTTGCAGTCTTTAATAAGCTGTGCATCGCAAGCCAAGGACATCGACATCCAAACGGTTGCCATGGGTGCACTGTTGGATCTCATAAACGTCAGTCTTTGTGTCTTTCCTTCGCTGGATAGAGGTCACGTGACAAAGGGTGCTGCCAACATAATTCCACTGATATCTCATCGAGATTTTTCAATACTTGAAAAGTCAGCCGTGTACAAGGTACGTTTCTGTAAATAGTTTTTGGACAATTCATGATTTGAAAATCCCATTTTGAGGAAAATGTAGCCAATTAGAATAAGAATATACTATTGAAAAATTGATGTACAAATTTTACACTGGTTCCCGACGTGTCCACTGTCATTGAGTGGTTTACCCGCGCTCATGCGAGAGATCTAAAAAACCTCTTTACCCTGACTGTCTGTAAACTTTCTATAGCCTTTTCACTGTGGTATGAAACTAAATAATGATAAACTTTGTTAAAAAAACAATGTGAACAGGAGTTCCTGCTTTGCTACACTATGGCTCTGTTACACTAATTTGTCTTTACTTTACTTATTGGAAAATGCTGAAGCTCTAGTTTTATGATTCTTATTTTTAATGGTTTAAAGGTTTGTCTAGAATGGTGACAAGCGAAAAAGAAGCCAATTGAAAAACAAAACTGCCAACAGTTCTTTTATTAGTTGCAAATGACCTTATACTAGCAAAAGTATTTTCTTCCAAATTGTGTATTGAATCAAATTGAGGTGGTGCCCTTTCTAAAAATTCTTTGGGTTTCATAATTATATTAATTGGAAAATTATATAAACATATTTGATCTTAAATATCAGATGCTGTGATATTGTTAGCAGAGAGAGAGATCTTGGCCTATATTGGTTTTGAGAAAACCCTATTTCCGTGATTTCTCCAAGTTCCAAAAGGTACCCCTTTTTCTAAGTTTTGCTGTCCTAGGTTTGAAGAAAAAACCACCCCTTTCTCAGAGGTTTTCTGCATGAACTTGGGTACATCTCTGAATGAGAGTGGACGCACCGGGCACCAGTTAAACGTTTTAAAAGCACAGATTATTCTGTGTTTCTGCTTTCCTCACTAGCCCATAACAATCAGATTTCGTTTATCTTTTGATAAACCCTTTCCAAGTGGTACATCACTACCATTTTTGTTCATAGTATAAGAACCCAAAATATTTATCACTACGATGTAAACATTGAGTTTTTTACTTTATCTCTGATATGAAAATTGAATGTTTCCGTCTTCTTGATTCCTTCCTTGTTTCAAAAGTTTTAAATTAAAACCCAACTTAATGATAGCTTTTTGGTTTGAAAGGACATGGCATTGATTCTTTGGAGTCAGATCGGACCGGCCAATTGCCAGCTGAATTCTGCATGTGCTGAGCTCTTCTTGAGGCTTCACAATGTGTCACCATCGTCTTTAGTTTGTGAAGATGCCATTTCAAGCTCGATGGTTGCTCATTGTTTGGTAAGCAATCTTCTTCGTCCAGTATTTAGGGAAATTTTGATTTGAGGCAAGAAATTTTAATAAAAGAACCTTGTATTGAAAAGTGCAAATAAAATTGGAAAATAAACAAAGAAAACGAAGAAAGAATCTTCTCGTGTTATCTCTTGGCTGGTCTCTTGCTTTTTTATAATTAGTCACTAATCAAGTTCTTTTGCAATTATTAGATAATGATTTGTTTATATTTCAATGTCTTAGATAAATATTTTCAGTGAAAAAGAAAGTAACCTACATAATATGGAGCGTTGATTGTTTCTCGAATCGCCTGTTACTGAAAGACGAACTTGCTGTGTGATGGATTTCTTTGCTGGTTTTTATGAATAAGGTATATTTAATTTGAAAACAGCCTTAAAATGCTGACCAATTTTCCTTTCTAACAGAACCAAAGAAGGAGTGCCCATTGGAAATTTTCTGTTTTGTGGCATTTGTCGAGAGAGTTTTACAAGAATGAAAGCAGCAAGTCTAGCAGGGGAGGAAACAGAAGCTTAGACAGGTATGGGGATTATATGAATTTGGTTTACATTTAGTTTATTAGCAGGTATACCTTCATTGGTATGGATCTTAGAAATTGTTGTCATGGTAGTTGCATAAGAATATACCTGACTCTTGATTTCTTCTCAGACCGTTATCAATCACATGTGGAACAACAAGGTCTTTTCTGTTTTTATTGTAGAAGTTTTTGTAAGTGAAGTTAAAAGTTAAATCAAATTTTTAAGTTAGTGTTTTCAAAATTATCAGGCGTGCTCAGCCAATCAGGTGTTACTGTAGCTTCATAATGTTGCATAATGTGAACCTAAAGTCTGGTTTCCAAATTTACAAAGTTTACATATTAAATGTCAAAGCTTTTAAAATGTCTGAAAACATCTTCGAAATTTATGTATACCCTTTTTGAATGGATTAGAAAATACCGTGTAATCTTAAGGCGATTGCTGTAGAAAATGAGTTGCGCTTATCAAGAATCATGATATTCTCTATTTTGACTAGATCTCTTTATTAAAGCCTATTGCCCATACTGATGAAGAGCATCAGGCCTAAAGGCCAAATCCCGACCCCGACCCCTTCCTGTTGGGTGGCTGTTTCTAGAGACTTGATGACTACCTAGTCTCGAATTAGGAATAAAGCGGGAGGGGAACTCCTGCCTATTAGGTGAAGCCTGAAAAAACGTGCGCATGCGTTAACTTATACGAGGCTTAGCGTGTATCTGTCGGGCGAATTTTAAAAAAGAAAGTAGACAACTTTATTTGAGACGAAATGCCCCATGATAGTGAACAAATTCAATTATGTATCATAATTCGTTTATATCTGATTAATGAATGGCAATTTGTCATGGCTAAGTTCGTCTAATGAAATCGAGGTTAAAGGGGAATTAAGGAATTCTATTGTTGACTCAGACTTCAAGAACAACAAACGAACCGATGAGAGTTACCCTTCTGCCTAATTCCTTTTCTGTGACCTAGTTGACTAATTAGCATCCATTGATGTGATTTCATTCTTTGCATCTTCATTTCTTTCATTAACATGGTGAATTCTTTATGGTTTTAATGTTTTTATGCTATGGTTTTGTTTTTTAGGTGTATGCTGCTGATGTTGGATAGCCTGCAGTCTGATGACCCAACAATAAGGTGGATATTTTTATACAATTGTGTTCGCATGCGTCAGCAAAATGATGACGATAGACAACGAGGCTTTAAAATGAATCCCAAAGCTAACTTTAGTCTAGGCTATCGTCTCCAAAATATTAACAATAATTCATTTACCATCGGTATTGATAAAATTGCTTTAAAATTAATGATGTTATTACACAGGGTCATGTTCATTTTCAGCTCAACCAATGACTTTTAGCTCTTTTAAATTGCTACATTGTAGTCAGCTCATTTTATAAAGGGTTGTGATTCTAATCGTTTTAGAGCTGTGCAAGAAAAGCTCTTTTAGGGATATTCCAGAATATGCTTCTTCGGGGTAGGATGACCTTTGTGCTAAAAAAAGTGTCGAAGCTTTTATTGAATGTTATTCCCGAGGTTTTCTGGACATGGTCTGCTCATGATATAACCAGTTTTTGTACTTCCGTATATATGTTCTGTTTATGAAAAAATAGAGAAAAATAGCGTTTGAAACTAGGTTTGAAGCAGTCTTGTGTAAAGATGTTCCAATCACTCGATCCTGCAACTAATTAGATTGAATACCTTTACCAATCTCTAGCAAACGATCGCAAGAATGGCTGCAGCACTCTGTTCACTTTGGCGACATTGGCAGGATCCTTGAGCCTTTACTTATCACTATGCTGAACCCATCAAGCAGACGTATCTCTGTTCATTATACTTTCCTTTGGAAGTCAAACAACCAGCACACTGCGCGGCCACAGAGCATTACCTCCGAAAAGCACCAGGGCAAACCAAACTGGAGCAATGTTGAAAACTATAAACAGTCCACAAGCACGGACTCACAAAGTGACCAAATGGATTCAGGTTGGAACATATTGTTTATAAGATTTATGGAACATATTGATTCTGAAGTCTTCAGAAACATCATGTTTGATTAGGGAAATCAGGCTTTTGTATATTTGCGAAAATGTGCTTTATAAGCAGACTATGTAATTTGCAGAAACCTTGTCTTACTTGAAAGTTACAAGACTGGTAGATACAGGAAGTGGTTCTTGCAGAACTTCTCGAATGGTTTTCTGACAATGTTCGAGGTGGAACACGGTTTCATGAATTTTACTCTTTCAAGATGTGACTAACACAACTACCTTTGCAGGTTTTATTTTCATCTTGCATTGTTACGAAAACCTAAATTCATGGCCTGGCAGTTTATTTTTTCTATCATTTATTTTAATAAGTTATTGCTCATTTATTTGATCGAAATTGTTTCAGTTCTTTTTTCTGTAGTAAGCAAAAGTGAATATTTCTATTTTTGTGAATCTTACGTCATTCTTAAAGACTGTTTTGATGAAGATGAATATTTTTGCAGTTGCAGACATATCAGAAGAGCCATTTAACGAAGAATTAGACACAAGGGCCTCGGGCGAAGACGCACAAGAAGCATTGAACAACGAGGACAGCGATGATCGCGAGGCATCGAGTCGAATGCAGTCTGCTGAAGGTGATGAACAGCAGCAACAGGAACAGCAGCAACAGGAACAGCAGCAACAGGAACAGCAGCAACAGTTTGAGACCGAGGAGGTGCAGGAGGATGAAGGTAACAGCAAGGAGGTTTCTGGTGATGCTGAAGAATCAAGGAATGAAATGAATGAAAACACTTCCAGGGGTAGGTGTTTGTTAATTCCAATGGCATTAAGAAGACTCGCTGCATTAAGGAGAGCATACGTGCCTAACATTCTATTTTACCTGCGTATTTATTTAATGATTGCTGATTACAATCGATTTCCAAAGCTCTGAGATCGTTTATCTTTTTGCTTCCTAGTTTATCTCTTCTGAACAACAGGCATTAAATGACAGGCATTTAGTGAAGCTTGCGCAGCTAGTTCAGTTTAGTTTTATCAAATGATCTTGCACATAGTCACATTTTTTATTGCAGAGAAACACGCCCGCGTCACTGTTCACCCGTTGCATGTGCATAGGCTGTTTTACACACAGCTCTACGACACGACCCAAACAATATACGCCCTGAAGACTGTCATGTCGATATTGGAAGTGGACGGAAAGGCGTTCGTTTTTGCCTCTGCAACAACCAGCATGAATATGTGCAACACAGCTCATCAGACGGCTCTCAGGGAATTGCTGATACGGCACAGGAGAGCCCTGAGTGGCAAGGATTTCTATGGGTCTCTAGCTGATAGTGAGTAGCTAATGTATCGATTGGATGACGTCATTAATGTTTATCTAAATCGTTAACTAAATCTTCACGACTAAAGTATAGAAGGATCTGGTTGGCTCGATCATAGGCCTGGCTTGGGATAAAGACTTTCTCCTTCTGTTAACCCAGCAACAGATTGGTACCCTACGACAACACCGTAAAAGCGAAAGGCTGTGACAGAAGGAACTTGCCACCCTACCCTTTTATGTTGATTCGTAGATTATATGCTCTCTCTAACAGGCGCCTTCCCAGTGGACGTTGGTATACTTCACTCACACTAGCATACCCCGTCATGTAATTGTTTAGTTTCCCAAGTGTTTGGTTAGGCTCTCTAGGGGCAATTGTATATCCATATGGTCGTACAAGAGTATATATTCCAGCGAGGAGATCAGTCCTTTGAACCCCAAAAGCGGGGTAGAGCAACAAGAAGTGCTCCGTGTCCTCGTGTCCGTGCTCCGTGGGCACATAAGGTTTATTGTATCTCTAAAGTTGTGTTGAAATTTGTGAAAGTTTAACTTGCTGAGACCAACCCTGAATTGAGTAAGATGAGACAGGCCCTTTGGTTCTTGAATCCCAAATACTGATTTTTTTATTTTCTTGCTATTTAAATATTTTGTTAATTAATAAATGTTAAAATTTGCAAAAAGTCATGAATGGACTTTGTTAGAAGCAAACATATTATTGCAGTTGTCACAAAACTTTCTTGGGGGAAATTTTTCCAGTTTTGAGGTTTGTTTTAAATAAATCCTTGGTATTTTGTTTGTTTATTGTTTGCATGGAATTTTTATGAAGTTGCTGTTGTGTTTGTTTGGTACACTGTGAACTGATGTTTTGTGACGCCTCTGTTCTACGTTACTTTCTCGAATTCTTTTGTGGGATTTGTCCTTTCTTTGTAAGATCGCTGATGCAACTCTTTTGTTTATAAATTCTCAGGTCAGCAACTTCTGGTGAAGGCAAGCACAGCAAAGTACATGGAGATAATTTTGTCCGTCTGTCTTTATTTCATCCGATCTGATTTTCATGCATCCATGAAGGTCAGTCGGTCAGATCTTGAGGACAATTTTCGTGTGAAAGTTAGCAGCCTAAATGTCCTCACAAAAATTGTTGATGTCTTGCTTCAAGTTGTCGCTGACGATGATGTTGGGTTTTCAAATTTCGTCTCTGATTTGTTCAACCGTTGCAAAGTTCAGCGAATCGCCCTGCATTGTTTACTCAGTGTCGTCTACGGAGCCTCTGGTGAGAATGAAACCGCGCGGAAAGACTTGGAAAAAACAAGAACTGCTTCCTCGCAAGATGAAAAGAGTCGGGTATACATGCATGGGTTCCTGCTAAGATTCGTAAAAAAATTGATTTTCCTTGAAGATCACATTGGAGTTGGCATGTCATCTTTGCAACAAGGGTCAAACGAAAAGAAACTGAAGAGGAAGGATAAAAAGAGCAAGGCAAAGCCACTAAAGACCTCACCATTTGAATATAATATAGAGACACCTATAGTATCACAGACCATGTATCTCTCTGTATTACTCATGGCTTTAAAAGGAGATAAATCTTTTTACAACCACGATGATTGGATAAACGTGGTTATAGAAACATTGCCCAAATGTGGCTCATCATTGGCAAAGATCGTGATCCCTGTCGTTGAACAAATTTGTCAAAATTTCAAGAGTACGGCAAAGATATTTTCTGAATCTGTTAATGGAAACATTATCAAAAGGTGTGGGATTTATCTGTATTTATAATGCCACCAGTGGCAATTTCTCTGCAGCTTTTAATGTTTGCGAATGTTATTTGAGCGAGAAGCGTTTGGTTGTGGGAACAGCTCGCCCACTTTCCATCAGTTTGCCATCTGTCGCGTAAATTATGAAATGTTTTTTAAAAGTACCCGCAGAGATTATAAAAGAAATCCTTCCTACCACAACAGAAGAAACTTAATCTCAGGGTTTGTTTGTATCTTGAAGCGTTCTGTAGCAGAAGCACAGAAGCCTCCAAAAATAAGCTTGTAATTAGATAGAAATTTATGATCCTGAAGCAGCTGAAGTCAAAATTTCAAGCATTTTGGTTCTTGATTTCAGCTGGTATTCAAGTTTTTTTTAAATACACAGGAACTAGCTTTTAACTCTAATCTGAATTTTGTTACTCTGAGAAGAAGGCTTGAACTCACATCACGGGACAAAATGATAATTTTTGTAGTAAACGGTTAGAAATTTAACAACCCTCCATTCTGAGAAATTTCCATTAAGATTATTTTCAACTCTAAATTTTTCACTTTTTCTCTAGGCTAGACTTTAGATCTTTCATTCTATCTACCGAGTTTTCAAGCTTTTGACAAATGACTTTAGTCGAATCTTCCCTGTTTTAATCTTTTCTTTTTTTATAGCAGCCGGGAATTCCCAGTTGATTACATGCTAACGATGCTGGAGAAAATGACGTCAATTTGCCACTATTGCTTGGTTGACAAAGATGCTTCTTCTGTTTTGCAACATGGCGCTTCGGTCAAACCTGGCCAGGATCTGCAACGTAGCGACAACTCTATGTCAATATTGGAGAGCCTCGCTCATGTGTTCTCCCCTCAAAGTTTACCGAACCGAGGTGCAACAAGTGAAGAAGGTAGACATTGAAAGATTAGATTGAATTGAATTCTTCTCCAGTATGACCTTGACATGACAGCAGTGAAGCTTTAAAATCCTAAACAAGTTTTTAGATAGCGATGCTTTGTCAAACATCAGGACAAATATTTTCTGTATCAAGATGACAACGTCGGTAAAGCATGTAGCTTGGAAAGCGCCTAAAAGATGACATATTATATGCTTTAGTCTTTAAATGATAGAACTAGTCATGAAGGCTATCTGCTATTTGCTTATTTTCTTTTGCAATTTGATAGAGAACTTTTAATTGTTTTGTTTCCCTGCTTTCTCGCACAACTGAAAAAAGGAGCACCAAGATAGCAGGGTGGTCAAGTGATCAACTACAAAAGAAAGCCAGTGAAAATGAACGAATTGAAAGTGCCACACCCACAACCCGCCTTATTTTATTTGTTTTTACAAAGGCTTTCATTGCTTGAGGGTATTGTTAAGAAGAAAGCTTCTGACTAACAGCGCATTATGCTTCTATAGAAAACAAACTTCAAGTTGCTTGTTCGTTCTATTTATTAGATCTCATTAGCTAAGAAATATCAGTACTTAAGTAAGAGCTTACCTCCGATTTCACTCATCTTTTCTTGCTGATTTAAGTGTCAAAGATTTCATAAAGATTTCATGAATACCAAATGCTAAAGAGCTGTTTTATAGAAACGTAACATTGGATAACATGAAATTAAACACAAACTAAGTCAAAAGGAGCTCCTCTTTCTATTTACCTTAAAGCAAATAGGTGCCTTATTACCGAAAAGTCATCATTTCTATACCATCTTCAAAAGAAAGATTTTTTGGTTGTTTTTCAGGGAGGGTGATCTAGTCTATTGTTTTTCAACTTTTGTCATCTTAGGCTCGGTTTTTTATGGAACATTTTTTATGCATACGAGTGTGTATCGAAGCTTCACTGCATGTTTCATGGCTTTGAAGCTCCACTGATGTACTGCTATTTTAATTTTGCTGTGTCCAATTTTCTTAGTTTTCCCAACAACTCCAATTTTCTCACGCAGTGGCATGGCTTTCCTTAGAAGCAATTTCTCTTTGGAGCTGCATACGATTTTCAAGACAAACAATTTTGAAGAACACAGGCTTGTTATTTGTGATATTGTAACTATTCATTTGTTGGTTAACTATTGAATACAAGACGATTCTTTTGTTTTTTCAGTTAACAACCCGTATATTGAGGCACGAGAAGGACTTTTGAGCATCCTACCAACTATACTTTCATCTGTGTTGATGGTATGGCATGTTTGGAATGCTACCGACTCGAAAACCAGTCGATGGAGGATCGTCTCTGAGTTGCCCCTCCCAATAGGCAGTCCTAAGGTAAGTTGAAATTCCTCGAGGCCCATTAAAGAACCGTAGGCGAAACTTTTCCTTTCATCTTCCCAACAGTAAATTTTGACTGCATTTACTAAAAGTGATGTTGCAGCTTTAAAAAAAACATATATTAGAGGAATATAAAATGCATGTATCTTGGTATGCAATACAGTTACATTCAACTCAAAAACTCATCAAAGCAGTCTTTCAAGGTCCTCATTATTTTGGCTTTAGTCTAATTAGCTTTAGAAGCTAAGACATCTTCTTCAGTTAAATTTTGATTTTACTACATCGGTTATTCTTTTTCTAAAATGAAGTACAACATGATTTTCGCCATGATTTATGACCTTGAATTTTCAAATTTTTATGTCTTACTCAAATGTCCAGTCATAAATATTCTAAAAGAAAATTTCGGTTACCGTTCTTGATTTGTTCATTCACCCATTAAGTCATTCGTTCGTTCTTTCATTCATCCAATTTATTAGATAAATGCCATTGCACTGAACAATCTTAACTTTTAAAACCAGATTAATTAGTTTTTTCCCTCAACACCCTTATTTTTCTTTTTAAACTCTCTTTTTATAAAAATTTTGTCTATTGTAAATATTCAGGCTCCGAATAATCCAATGTTAAGAATACTATGGGAATATTACTCAGCCTGAACTAGCATATTTGTGTGTCATTTTTCAGCAGTTGACTGTTTTGGAATGTTCGTAACACGGAATCGCAGAAATGACTTTTCTCGACTTCGTTCTTAGTTCTTATTCAAGAGCGGAAGCTGTTCTCCTAAAACCATATCAGTTTTGAAAAAATAAGAAAATTTTCAGAATATATTTAGGCTCAAAACGACGAATTTCTTAAGAAATTGGGACTGAAAAAAATGTATCGCATTCTTATAAAAATGAGTATATTGCTGAAGTTTAGCTTCGACCATGACACAGTCCAGTACTTTATTTTTACCACTGCGTTGCTGGGTGACACGATGAATAACCATGTTTTTAAGTATTACTATTATCGTCAATATTTCAATGTTTGTTATAATTTACAACCCATTTCCCTTAAGTAGTTAATTACTTATTAACGATGCACAATTACTTAATTGATTAAGCTATTTTACCTATGTGTCTTATTTTAGAAATGCATTAATATAACCTGGGCTTTTGGTTCTATACAACCCAGTCTAGTAGACAGATTTCTTTACTTACGTCATTCACTTCAGTTCCAATCATTTTCGAAGATTTGCAGTGCAGTAACAATATGACATACAAAGGAACATCCCGTGCAATATTGTTGGTGTTTGGTTGTAAAAAGCAAACAGCATTGGTGTTTCTTGTATATGAAAACAACCTTTTGCTTTTGCTCATGTTTACTCTAGCCTGTATTCACACAACACCGTATCGAATTACAATTCATACCAAACAGGCTTTCGGTCCGTACGTCAACCCTTGAATCGGACACCCTCTGTGTCGTTTTTTAAGAAAATAATCATTCCTTTATCAGAATGCGATACGTCGTCTCTCCGGAACCCTTTTTTGCTGCCATCGTTGCGCATAGGGTTTGTAGACAAATTGTTCGTGCTACCCAACGCAAAGCGCAACGTGCTAGAGCCTAAGATTATTCATAAATTTTTCTTAAGCGACACAAGGTGCGAATTCACCTGAAGATCAGCGAAAAAATTCAAATCTTTTTTATGCGTTACAACGTCACAAAAACAAAACAAAAACAGAACAGAAAAGAACAATAAATATGGAATAAAAATATAAAACTTAATCAAACAGCACCATCTCAACTCCGTCTATTTCATCAGCTCCAATGTTGTCCTCGATATCACCTGCAAAAATTAATCTGTTTTAGCAAAAGATTTGTTAAACTACTCCAAGGTCGGATACGTCTATTTCAAAACGTATAGTGTGAAACTCGCATTTGATTTGCTTTCCAAAAAAAAAATTTAATTCTTGATAAAGCTTGAGCCTTGCATTATTCTTAAATTATTCTAAAATTTCAGCGATTTTGAGCCTTAATATTCTTATAGACTATATTCTTATTGAAAAAATTTGTATATGCGTTTGGTGTCATTCAAAAGCGGGAAAAGAAGGCCTTCAGTATAGTTTCCTCCTTGGTGGTTGATATCGAATTGTCATCTCTAGCAATTGTTTTAATAAGTCTTTGATTGCTTTAATTTCTTGTACATCTTAGATAAGACCATATCACGTACCTACTCTGGGTACCCAAGCAGAGAAGCGGAGGAGCGTAGGGGTGAAGAGTAGCCCAGAGCCGCTTTTTCTTCTTCATATCTATACGCTTCTCCGCTTCTCTGCTTAGCATTCTGTTAACGCCTTCGAAATTCTGTGGCTCTGGTACCCAGGGTACTGATGTACCTTGACTAATCTGGACAGAGTTTTAGACTCTTGTTTTTTTAAAATTTGTTATTCATGTGGTCTATAATCATATGCTAAATAGAGAATTATTTATTAAAGTAACTTACGTAAGCAAGAAACAAAAACTCATACAGTAGCAGACGTTATTTGATACATCCTTTAGTAAAACGCAAAATTTTCTCGTCACAATTACTGAATCCACTGCATAGATCAATTTTTGATTGTATTTTGTGGGAAGAATGATAGCCAAACAGCTGAATCAATCGACTTGCTTGGAAAATATTTTCAGTCAACATGGAAAGCTTCTTAGCTGTTGCAATGCTATTTTGAAAGTATCTTGTGTGTACTTGTGTGAAAGTATCTTTTCAAAAGCAGTCTGTCTCCCATTGTTTTTACAATCTCTTTTCATGGCCAGGATATTCATGCATCGTTGGTTTAATGCACAAATAACCAAATAGAGTGAAAACCACCATCGTGTCCTCTCCCTGAGCGCGTTGCTATGAATTATGTTTAGGTTTCAAACGTCTGAGTCAGCTTCGATTTTTTTAAGATTAGGCATTTCTTGTCGTGTTCACCCACAATAACTAATGTCGGATGCTAAGAAGGCAGGTGAAGTCCCTCTTTTAAGGCGAGGCTTTCAAGCTCGGGGGGGGGGGGGTACGGGGACGTGCCATTATTTAGGGTTACTTTTTTTCTGAAAAGTGCGAAATTATCGGTACTAATTTTTGAAATTTGTGCACCATTTCAAACTATGGTTACCATTTGAAGAAACATGCAGAATTATGGGTATTATTTTGTGGAAATATGTTTTTTTTTAATTTTGATTTTGTGGAAATAATGATTTTTTTGTGCTTTAAAAATTTTATTTGCTCTGCTTAATAATGGGTATAGTTTTCGTCATGTTTGCAGAATTATGGGTCACATTTTTTCAAACATTTGCGAAATTATGGATCCAAAATTTTAACCAAAATGACACGTCCCCGTCCAAAATTAGGCATAGTTTACCTCCCGAGCTTTCAAGTCAGAATTAGCCAATCACAAAGGGGACAGACTGCCTTTCAAGTGAATTACTCTTATTTGATTCAGTTACTAGTTCTCCAAAGTTTGAAACAAAAGTTCCAAACTCGTACTAACCCTATTTAAGCTTTGTTGGTAGACACTTTGTCGCTCAACAATACAATTTTTGCATTCAATCAACAGAGCATAAAGCAAGCAGTTCTTCAACTTCTAACCCCCGTGGCCATGCAGCATACTCCCGTATTTCTTGCTGCTTTGGCTGATGTCTGGAACTCATCGAAGAAATCAAATCAGGAGGGTGAAACCGAAAAATCACCTAACCTTGATAAGCAGACGAGAAAGGAGAAGAAATGGTTGTCATCTGTTAACCAGAAAACGGTCCCGTTTATCACAGATGAACAACAAGGCTTAGTTGATATTGCATTGGCCATAAAAGTGAGTCATTATCGATGTTATGCTGCGGAAGTACGAAATATTCTCAAGTGGCAATATTATCGACATTTTTGTGGTGACGTTAAACTGCGTATCTCAGGCAATATCAATAATTTCAATTCACGTGAATAAAAAGCCTTTTTTGGGAGGGTTTGCTAGAATGAAGCAAATTGTATCAGACCTGCTCATGATATGCTATGTGTACTGACTTGACTTAACAAATTTAACAATGGATCCTCTTTTTCCCTTCATGATTTACAAAGATTATCCGTCAAGAATTCCCCTCGTGATTAAGTTGGTTCTTTAAGGACATTACTTAAATGAATATGACGGTTTCAGATACCAAGAATAAGCTAAAAAAGATAGAACAGAACTTTAGGTTACTTAGGGTTAAAGCTAGAAGATTGTGGCACTTGGTACAAAAGGAATGAGCAGATGTTATTCACGACAGGGATATATTCGGTAAAAATCATTTAGCTGAGGAATATATTACCCCATCAAGATAATTTCAAAATAATGTAGTGAGTAGCCTTCGCTTCATATTCTCTGCAAGAAAACTTTGTCTCTTCTAAAATCTAGCTGTTTTTCATTGTAGACATATTTGCATGAGCTGTTAAAGGCAGTTCACAATTTGCTTGATTTTTTCATCAAGCTTTATTATCTCTGATATTTTCTTTAGAAAAACTCTCCTGAGTAAATGCATTCCTTTTGCATCTTTTTAACTCATTTTTATTTGCCTCATTAGGTTTTATCAGCAGAAACAATCGTCTTAACAACCAAACAAGTGCTGCGACAAACTCTCATTGGTAAAGAGAAGGGATCAACAGGAAGCCAGTCGCTGGAGCTTAATCTGCTCCAGTTCCTCTTTGAATACTTGAAACGAGTTTCAAATGATCAGCTTTCGTTGATGAAACCCGTACTGCTGGCCTTTTTGAAAGAAGGCGTCAACCTGAATGTCGCCCCAGCCGGGCTGTTTGTGCTCTTGAATATTTTGTACGTTTTCATTCTGCGAATTCAATGCCCGGAGGAAAAACGAGCAAGGAAAGAGCTACAGGTATTAATGTCAAATCTTTCTTCCAACTTTGAGGCGCTGGTTTTAGCTTATCATTCATTTGAACACCTATCATTCTTATAAGCCAGCCATTTGTATGAAACCATCTGCTCCCTTCTAAACGCATTTTGATTTGCAATTCAAAGGCAACCTGATAGTTCAGCTGAATAGATGTTAACGTCATTGATTTGCTTTCGCTACGATTGCTGTAGTTTCGCATGATTTCAGCAATCCGTTGTTTACAACTGTCCTTTGACGATACTTGCTTTCAAAAGCAATGGGAGAGAATTTGACAACTCAACGTATTTAGATGCACTCTCTCTTGTTAACGTATTTAGGTGAAAGACCGCAACGTATTTAGATGCAGAAGCAAGTCTGGTTGTTTTTTTCTTGATTTTCGAGATAAGGGCTACATTATGCTACGAAATGGAAGAATTTAAACTTAATGAACTAGCAAAATAAAAGTTTGCTGTCAAGATTTGGAAATCGCAGTGTAAGGAAATTCACTTTTGAGCCCATTTCCACTCAGTATTTATAATTGAGTTGCAGTTGCTTCATGCTAAACCGTGTCATTTTCTCCCTGTAATCGCCAACGCTCGCATTTTGCTGCTCTTTATACGTGTAATTAAATGCTTAAAGCGATTTCTTTTCCAGCTGCGTTTCGCTTCTTTCATCATGTTGTGAAATAACGTATTATTTGCTCTATACGTGAACTGTTTGCATGATACAAGAACAGTTCGCTGCTACTCTTCGATCGAACTATTCGTGTGAATCTTTAGTTGAAAATTGATTGAGATAAATCATGGTTAGAAAAAGCATTTTACTCTATTCGATCTTCCGGTCAAGATTCGATCGTAAAAGTAGGTTTGATCTGAGGTCTACTTTTCGCTACGTATCATTCATCATTGTTTTATATTTAAAACCCTCCGAAAAATCCATTGTAAATCAGGATATGGTTTAGGCTTTACTGCCAGCAGCAGAGACCCCCAGAAAGAGCCACTTGCAAGGCAATAGGCGCCAAAAGCCGCTAGTGCGAAAATTTGACAGAAATGAATTCAATGTTCTAAAGCAGTTCCACCAAGAAATCGCTATCTTCTCTTGTAAGTCAATCCGTCATAGGGCTCCTCGCGTGTTTATGAATTTCTGGTAAAATCTCCTTTTTACCAATTTTCAAATTGAATGAAATTAAAAAAGAGCCATATTCTGCAGCAAGGAATGAAGGAAAGACAACTCATTGAATGAACACCTATTCTACTTCTGTGTTGCTTTCTTCTATCTGGTCCTTCTAAAAATTGGTGCCAAAAATTCCGTGATAGCAAATCTGTTCATGATAAGGAGGCAACTTCTGGGTGAAAAAGATTTATGAAGAAAGATGAAGGAAAAACCACTTTCTCTCGATCTTATTGGCCAACCGTCACAAAAGGTTTTTTAACTGATCTCTCATTGGTTCTCTTTCAAACAAACTGTCTCAACTTTGGCTTTAAGTCGAATCCAACTTCTAATGGGCCAGGTTTGATAAGGTTGACGCATTATTTCTTTTTTTCAAAGGACCTTGCACTGAAATACTTCGATGCTGTCAATACCATTGCTGGAGCTTCGCTTGAGAATTCGACGTGGTTCCGGCGCAACGTCGCAGTGCTTCCGCAGTCAGACCAAAATCCAGACGAGCCGCTGGTTAAACCCAAAGAGCACACGAACGATAATCCAGAGCCTACAGTACCGGTTGCGCCGACAATGCAAACTCGTAATGCCCAATACAGTGCGAGTGCGCTGTGTCTAATGGCTGAGGTATTGTCATCATTCAAGTCTAAGCTTATTGTCAAGCGTGCCATTAGCAATGGAAAACGCTGTTTTCAAAGTTCCAAATTAATTAATTTCAGATCTAGACCATGCACTTCTTCAGAATTTCCGTAATGTGTTATGACATTTAAGTATCTCCTCACTTCTAAATGTCCCACTTTGGTAACATGAAGCCCACATAAAACTTGGTACCTGACACTGTTTGTACCCAACCACCTATTGTTTGGTGTCTCTTGTGCTTCTGCATAGTAGCGTCTCCACTTCTGCATTGTATAAATTATTTTGTCTCCTAAATATAAAAAGTAATAAATAAATTTTTCGCAGATATTATCTTCGATGCTGGATTTGCTGTATCTGAGTGAAGAGAAGGACAAAATCACAAGCTTTATGTTCTATGTTATATACAACGTCACGCCATATTTGAAGAATCACAGGTTAGAGAAATGCATCTGTGATCATTAGGTCATCAGACTTTGATTATATACTCTATAGGTATTCGATCTCTAGTATACGGTTAAACCTCCATTAACCGACATCTCTTAACAACGGACACCTCAATACAATGGACACCCCTCAACAGCGGACAGATATCTTTGTCCCTAATTGTTGAAACACTCTTAAAGGGACCGCTATATTGAAAATAGAGTTGTTCACTAATGCTAAGCATCAGGACCGATACTTCCACCTGCTTGTTTTCACAGAATACAAACAGTTCCTGAACATAAGAAGTTATTTTAGCTACTCCTGTTTGATACTGTTTTTTTACTTGCAGCAACCAAAACGTGACAAGTTTCCGAGGCAGCAGTGCTCTGCTTGCCTCAATCACCGATTTCCAATACACTCTCAGATCTTGGAAGAAAGATGTTTACGAGTTATTCCTCGATCCAGGCTTTTTCAAAATGGACCTTCTCTCCTTGCAATACTGGCGCTCGATAATCGATCGATTGATGACTTATGATGTTGCAACATTTAGAGATCTGATGGCTCGTATCAACCTTACGCAAAGTGGGACGATAAACATTTTTGCTAATCGTGAACAGGAAATAGAGCTGCGAGCGGGTTTACTCAAAAGGCTCACATTCGTTCTGTTCTGCGGTGAAATTGATCAGTATCATAATTATATGCCAGACATCCAAGAGAGGCTTGTAGATAGCCTCAGACAGATGCAGGTTTGTTGTATAAACTTATTTTTCTCGAATAGTAATCTATTAGTTTTCAGCATGGCTGTGAAATTGTTGGACAGAACGTACACTTGATAGTCTTGAATCATAGAATAGATGGTATTAATTAACATTTTTCGGTGACATTATTAATGAAAATTTCTTTTTAGGCACCAGTCCTCTACGAGCAAGTTTTCTTCTGCTTTCGAGTCCTTATTCTGCGCATGTCTCCACATCATCTTACATCCCTCTGGCCTCCCATTATCACAGAACTGATTGTTATCTTTTTGCAAATGGAGAAGGATTTATCGCCGGCAGAATCTCAGCAAGCTAAAAGTAGCATCATGGGAACCCTTGAGTCATTTTTTACTTTCAACGGTATGCTCAGAAACAAAGGCAAATGGCTGAATTTGTACCTGGAAGCTTGCAAACTGCTTGACTTGTCATTTTCTCTTCAGAGCGACACACTGCCTCACTTCCAGTCGTATAGATGGGCATTTATAGATACACCAGGTGTAGAATACGAGGCAGAAGAAGTCGAACATAACAGGGATGGTGACAAAAATGGAAAAGCAACCTCGCAAGGAAAAGTCGTAGCAACTTCAAGTAAAACACATGGTAATTCACAAGCAAAGCCAGCAAAAAGTGTAGAAGATTCGGTGTCAAAACTTAGCGTGATGAACGCTCCGCTATCGTCGAAGTTGAGAAAATCTGAGAAGAAAGGTGGCAAGAGTAAGACAAGCCATGATAAGACGAGTGACAATGTGCTAAGGATGAGGTTTGCTCCTTATTTATCAAGACTGGCTACACTGATAGTACAGAAGCATGCTGAAAATGACGGCAGTGAAGGCAAGACAACTCACCCTTTACAACTGGCGAAAATCGATTCCATTTTTGAGCTGTTGCCATTTCTTCTATCAATCACAAATAGCCGGGCAGTGCTACACGAAGAGATTCAAAGCAAATTGGACTTTGCCTCTTTAACCAATGAAATGTTAGAGGAATTGGTAGAAAAGGATTTCCAAGATCAAGCTTAGTCAACAAGAATTTGTTGAATCGTGTCAGTTTAAGCGTTATTTCATCATTCATATTTTTAATTCGTAAGTATATATTTAGAATTGTTATTCATGCTATGTCGCTATGAGTTTGTTTACGTTGTTACTTTCGTATCGAAAGAAGACTAAAGCGCAGAAATGCCGCTGGCTAGGCCACATTGATAACGAATTGCTGGCCTTTCTCCGTTACCATTAACCTACCCATCAGTATATTTCGTTTCATATGCAGACTTAAGGGGTCTATGGAAAATGGACATCAAAAGCCAAACTTTAGAACCATTGATTAGAATATTCAAGGTCCAGCGACGCTTACGTAAGAATTTTCAGATTTAATTTGTCAGTCACCCCTTTGTTCCCCGTTATTATTCATGTATTCAAACAGAGTTGAGCTATGCCTACATGCACTGTCATTTATATACTGTCATTTATATCTTGAACGAAGCAAATTTGTTATTAACACCTTTTTATAAGAACCAGAAAATTCTTGCAGAGGGCTACGAAATGTTTTGGATAATTTGATGTTCACGGTAATTTGATATACTTCTAATTTCAACAATGATCTTGCTGCATTTACATACTATTAATGTTTCCAAAACAACCAAATAGAAGTTTTGCGAGACATTTTTAGCACACCGTTGCTTCCCTGATAAAATATGTTTTGTTAACTGATGCTCGGTGTTATTATTCTTGAAAAAGAGTGTACTCTTAACCATAGACGATTTTCAATCTACTTCTGGCTAATTCACCCGTTGCTTGGATGCCTCGTGTATTCAAAGGGGAAGATATCAAATTATTTCAGTGTTTTGTCAATCTAAATATTTTAGATGTTCAGTATGATTAAATGTCCGTCTCGAGATTTGAACAATTATTATTATTTATTTATGAATTTGGCCAGTGCCATTTGAATTATATATTTTCCTTGTGAGAAAAGTGTATTAATTATTAACGGGAATGGTTTTGTTTTATGTGGAATACCAGAGTAAAGTAAAATGTATAATAGAATACGTTCAACGTTTATTTACCGCCTTATTACCCATTTGCTGGAGAATGTAGTGTTTTCGAAAATATCTTTTTTGAAAACCAATAAAGACACAATTGGCACCTGACAAAAAATCTTTCTGGACTTTTGCAAAACTTTGAATTCCTTGAGACGATCTGAATTAGTTTGGCGAAACCCAGTCAAGTGTCAGTCTAGGCCAAGTAGAAAATGACCTTTAATGTTTTCAATAGATTTCTGTGATCGATGCCAAGAACGTTTTGATACTACGAAATCTTTCATATGGGAATCTTGCAGTATATCAACACAGGAATCTTGCAATAGTGAACCTTTCCTTCTTGGTAAATACGAGAACGTAACATAAACAAATGTACAGAAATTAGTCAAAGTAAAATAAGTGCAAAGAGAATTTCGTTTCAATCAAGAGGACAAACAAGGACTTTGTAACAATTAATGATCAACGTGTACCACCCCCACCCTATGAAAAGAACTGAGAACTTCGGCAGTTTTAATAAAAATTGAAAATCTATCCAATGCTTGATATCAATGTCATCAATTTGATTGCTTTTGTCAAACATGGTAAGAAATTATATCAAACTGTAGATATTTTAAGAATTTTCAAACATTACAAACTTAACCTTGTTTAAATATTTATCCAAACTCTTACCAATTAAAGTCTCCAAATTCATATTATATGATTAATACAATAAGAAAAAGAGTCGAATTAATTGGTTGTAAAAATTAGCCAGGGAAGTTGCATGATTTCATTTCCTGGTTTAAATGATTTTGATGACAATATTTGATTGATTAATGATTCTTTAATGATATGTTAATATGGTTCAAATGTTTGTTAATACAACCTGACTTTATCATAAATTGATATTATTTGATTTTTCTGTAGTTGCCGAAATGCCTTCCAAACTGAAATATTTGTGAACTGCTTCAAAAGCATTTATCTTGTTTTCTGAATTCTATTCTCTGCCAGGGAGTAAATCTTTGGTTTCCTTGATGCTGATGACGATGTTGCTTTGCTAAGCGCTAATGGAATAATAAAGCGACAAATTAATTTACAAATGGTCAATGGGAATAAATTTTATGCTTAGCAGGAAACACTGATCAGTGGTGCGTCAGCACGGGCGTGTTGGAGACTTGAACCAATGACTGGTCACGTTGGCATGGGAACTAGCTTCTGTACTTGCGTAGTTCAGGTTGGAAGGCCTAAAGATTTAATCTGGTTAGGAAAATGAAAGCGCACCTCTTTCTAAACTTCTCGTGATTATATTAGTTCATGGATGTTAGAGAGGCAGAATCTAAAAGGATGGATAGATAATCCGACTCATGTAGGACGAGACCTACAGAGCTCGTGTACAGTCAGATCTAGGTAATAGTAAGCGCTGGTAAAGGATAGGGTGTGGATGAGAGCTTAACACCGATTGGCAAAATCACATGCAAGGCATTCGCATTTGATCTTAGAGACTTATCCTTTATTCTTGTCTTAAGCCTTGTCTGCTGCCTTCGATGGATTTAAGGAAATTTTGGTTTTCTATTTGCATAAAAATTTTACCCCTTGGCTTTGGCGTTTATTCAAATGGTTAGAAAGGGCACATGGCTTTTTTTCAGGGTTCTTGCCACGCAACTTTCTCCTCCCGTCCCTCTATCCTCGCTTATATATAGCAAGGAATGCTTCTTGTTTGTTCTTATTGGCTCTTTAGGGTTGGGGTTTAATGTCACAACAGAATCCTTTATAATTTTATTGGTTTCTTTGAAAAGATGCATCCCTTTGAGAAAGTTATTTTTCTCTCCCCATCTCATATCTTAGTTACGAAATGTTTCCAGTGACCTGTCCAATACGTCACAGTAGAAATAGGGCTTTGCCACACTCCGGATCAGCAAAAGTGCCGAATTTTTAGTCTGAAATGCATGCATAATTGCTTTATCAAGAAGAAGAATCTTTTCTCCTTTTATTAAAAAATTTCAGGTATTTCATGATGCCAAAACGGGAAACACCTTTAAATTGCGGCTCTTTGTTTAAAAGAGCCAATATCATTTCAAAAGAGTCCCTAACTTAAAGTCACGCCTTGTTTTTTCGTGCGCAGTTTCGTGTTTGAAGTATATTGCTTGACGGCCAGAAAGAAACATTGGATCCCTCCTGACCAATCGATTCTGTCATATCATTGTAATGATTTCTCCAGGCGTCTCTTTATCTGTTATCAGTGAAGAGGGTTTTGGATTGTGGGGGTCCAGAAGGCCTCCATTACTGTTTTCAGACTTTTTGTCACCTGTGTGTGCGGCTTAGTCTGAGAATGAGAATTCATCGTAGACAATTGACTGGGTAATTTGATCAGTACGTGGACAATATCTAGAATATTCCCATTATCTTATTTGCAAGGTACATGGAATATTGAAAATGCCTGTTTATGTTCATAATAACCTTAGCAAATTGAGTTCAATACCGGTGATAATAGGATGAGATAAAGACTCCTAGCCCGAAACGAAACTAGAGGATACATAACATTACCAAGGAAGTGTGAGATAAGTCAGAAGGAACATTCCAAGAAGAGATATCAAAAAAAGAATTTGAAGAGAAAGTTTAAGTATTGTCGAGCATGGAAACTTTCCTAAAGGTACTTCTTACCTGTCTTATAGCATCGGAAAGTATTGCTGCAGAGGAAAGGCGAAATGCGACATTGCGACGAAACCCTGAAGGTAAGCAAAGTCTTTTTTGATAACTTGCGCCAATCAGATGTTTTCAATCAGGTGTCTAGTGGAACTATTCAAAGATTTCTTATTCGGCTGCACGAAAGGTTTCGTCCCAAGCTTTCTGCTCACATAGCCAGTTAATTCAAATTTAGCCTTTTTCGGTTAGAGTCGCATTTTCTACATCGCAACAATGAGGTAACAGAGTGTTGAAAATTCCTTGGTTCAATTGGTCGATAAAAAATAGCTTGCAAAATATATAGTTAGGCATTTCTTTACAACTTTTATCAAGGCTCCACTCGATGTGGTGAAGCGAAGTGGACATTGTGGAATTGAAGATTTGCATGCAGTTCCACAATTCAAAAAAGGATTCTCCAATCTAAATCATTTTCTAGGAAATTGAGGGCCTGTTTACAGTATTCTGTTTCTAAGATGAAAACATTTTCACAAACACCTTCTGTGTCGTGTGTGCAGAGAAAAATTTCGGAACAGGGTAAAAATAGCGACGATTATAGAAACGAAGCGGTTGGAAAACAATGCGATTCGTCTCAGTGTAAGCGCTTGAAAGCAGAATAATTTCATATTGAATTCTATAAATCTATTTTAATCGACGGAAAAGGTAGCTTCTGCTACGTGTATTATGCTAAAACTTCCTTAATTACAAAATTCCAATTATTCTTTTAAATAAAAGGACGAAAAAGCCGAATCGATTTGGTGACAATGCTACTTCACAGTGTTCGGCTCTCGTTCGCCGTGAATTTGCTCTAAAATTATTATACACTTGTCCCTCAAGTAAAGACTTTAACAGATATGAACTTTGTCAGCCATATCTGTTATGAAATAAAAAATCCCCACAAGTCGTCTCTTCAGACATAGCGGATTTTTGCAGAATCCGTCAAATTGAAAATGACTGTTCTCCCTTTAAATCATTCGTCAATCGACTCTTACACTCTACTTTAAAATCTACTTGTATAATCGAACTACGTAACGTTATAAATTTGCTAGAATTTTCCAAAGGGAATTGCATAATAAATTAATAACCAGTTACATTCGTGCACTCTTAATCGCTAACCCAGAAACGAGGTTATTTCGCACATAGGCTTTTACTCCAACGAAACGCGATTCTCAAAGAGTTCGGGTTTAGTACACAATATAAATTAACGATTACCTAGAACAGCGGGTCCTAAATCAAGACGTTTTACACAGAGGGTTTTTCTAGCCAGCTTTAGAATACACTTGATTTCAACAGAACTGTTATTACTACCACTTGCAATGCAAACTTTCTGGCTTCACATAGGAAGGGGAACTATACCGGTCTTGTGTTTGCGTTTTTCTGATTGTCCTATTTCGATCCACAACTGGGTATATATTTTTCATCGTGTTCTTTCGGACCCTGATTCTGACGTTTTATGCTCTGAGGAGTGTCAGAAGAAAAAGCTTTTAGCCAATATGTTGTAAAATGTTTGCCCTTTTCAAAGCTATTAACAATTTTATTGATAAGCTGGTTGTGTCCATTAGATCAGCCAATAAAAATGGTTTTTCAGATCTAGCTTTAACAAAACTTTCCTCGATTTCAATACATTTATTGAAATGTCTTTTCACTGAATTTACGTTGCCTGAAAAAGGGATTTACTTTTCAAAGTACAAGCATGCGCAGGAGATATTTTGACATTCAGGAACGGTACGCTAACCGACACGCTTTTTGTTTTTGAATATTGAAATCAAAGCAATTCATATCGTTTGATTTGATTCCTCAACCGATTAAGTTCGAAGCATTACGACAGAACTTCAGGAACAAGCCGTGCTTCAAACTGAGTCATCGTCATTCTGAAATACTGTCGTCAGAAATGATACATCCTAGCAAAAAAGTCTTATAACTTAAACTTGATGAGGGGGGCTGAAACATTTTGAATATGTCAAAAGTAGCTCTTCTCTTCTTTCTGCAAACTTTTTCACTTGTTGCTAAGATCTCTTGGAGGCCCAATTTGACCTTAGTTATCGGACTAAGTTGCCCCAAACTGCGTTACGCCACTACTCTACCTGAACCCCCTCGTTTGACAGCCCTGAACTAAGAAAGTAAGCCGTCGCCGCAGCTAAACAGTTTCAAAGTAAGTGAATGCATTCTTTCTTTTCAGATTGCAGAGACAGCATTTCAAGCCAATACTGTCAAATGCTTCGTCGCAACGGAGCTTGCGTGTCAGGAATTAAGCGGATGATGCTGTTATGCCGCAAAACATGCCATTTTTGCAGTAGGTCAAAACTTTGTCACCTGTTGTGGTTTCATAATAGAGAATTTTTAGTGCTTTGCTCTGTTAAATGCTATGACAAGGGAAGGAATCTTTTCTTTTTATAATAATTCGCCTCCAAAGGAGCAACTTCGAAAAAAGGAAATAGAATCTCTAGTAAAACTGCTTGAAGAAAGCTTGCATAATTTCTAATTGGGTAATACCTAATCTAATTGGGTGACCTGACTCTAATGGGGAAAAAGGCGTGGTCGAGTTACCATGTCATGTCAGAGATAATCGACGTGGCCTGTGTCTGATGGTAACACAATCTGCTATGTGCAGTGCTAGCAATGCGGAACGTTTAAGTAATGGTAGAAGAAAATTAGAAGACCGAACGGTTGATACAGCTTCACTTTTATTCGATCAAGTATTTGCTCACCTTTAGATCTCTTTCTAAAGCAACTTAAGGGTGAAAATGAGATTGCAATAAAACTATCAAGACCTACAGACCTGCTTTAAAGAAAATAAATAGACTTTTGCAATAAAGAAAAAAGGGGCCACATAACAAAAACCAGTAAAAGCCCGGGAGTAAAAGTCAAAGAATCTGTCGTTCTCTGTTTTTTGCCTCTTTAAATATACGTTGAAAACCCGGTTCTCAAAGCGACGCTGCTTTCTAGCTGTTTACCCTGCACTCAGGCCCGTCGCTAGCTTTTGTGCTCATTCTTTAGTTGTCGACAAAATTGAAAAATACCGATTAAGCACACCTAGATGGCAAAAAATAATATCTTTAAGTCTCATTTCAAATCTTTAAATAGTTCTTCCTTGGTTCATTTCCAGGCAGAGCAATTTCATTGGACTTCATTGTTACTGACATTGGTGACCTATCCGAGTCACTTCACCTGTTCAGTTTGTTAAGAATTTTCTGTATATATTCGTCTGTATTCAGTGCTTTTTGTAGCAGCTAAATTAGATCCAACAGGCTTGATTGGGACTCAGTTATTGAACCTTTTACTGGAATGAGATATTTGTCTAGTTGTATTAGTTCAAATATTAGAGTTGCCTTCCCTGTTGGCTCAAACGTATTAACGCTCCTGTTCTATTTCAATAGAGGAAGATTGTAAAGACTTTTTGCCGACCTGGTGCCCGTGGTGGCAGGCGCATTATGCTTGCTATACCCATCCACAGATCCTACACAAATATTGCCGGAAGAGTTGTGGGAGATGTCGTAAGTAGTCAACTGATAATTTATATTTTGCTTGAAACTAGATCAAATATATTGGCACTTAGTGTCGTCGACTGGCCAAGTCAAGCCTCTAGAACTCAGCAGAGACGACTGCAAAATCGGGAGAGGGGTTTTTGTGTCATAAGACATTTAAAGGACCATTCCGGGCAAAGCTTGACATCTCCTTTTATAAGCTTATTTGATGCAATTGGATTTGATATTCTTGAATCTGTTGTTTACTTTTCAATATTTTGCATCGCCTTTCATATTTTCCTTCCCCCCCCCCTCATATTTTCATGCATGCACTTAATTTTTGCAACTTCTGGTGTTTACATAGCTCATGAAATGCATTTTCTTCAACATGGCCTGAATTTTTTCTTCCGATATTACTTTTATTTGCCATTTGTCATTTGACACTCCCATTACAACTGGATCGTCAACATACAGTAACCCCATCCCCCTCAACATTCTTTTGGTAACCGGAATTCGGAATAATTTGTTGATTTGAACGATTTCTGTTAGTTTTTTGGAAAAATCAAGTTTGATTTTTTGGGTTTTTCCTAAACGCAAATAAACCGGGAAAAATATTGTTACCTATATGAATAGTGCGTTATTTTGGTTCTATGAAAAGGCAAATTATCAAAATACTTGCCTACTTATTCCTAAGATGGTACTTCGAAGTTTTTTGTAAGCTTGAATCACAAAACTGTTTTTTTTCGATGCTGTGATCGAAGTATTTCTTTTTTTTCGATAAGACTGAGAAGACTGAGCATTTTAGAGCATACTTAAACTTATCGTCTGACACTCTTCAGAGTATAAAATGTCATAAAATAGGTCAAAACACTATGCTAGGAAATATATGCCCCCACCTGTGGACGATTGGCCTATTTCGATCCACAGCTGGGTAAATTTATTTCCTAGCGTAGTGTATTGATCTATTTTCTGACATTTTATCTTCTGAAGAGTTTCTGACGATAAGCTTGTTCTAAAATGTTCGCTTTTTCAAAGCCATTTATAAAAACCTGCTTGCACCAATTTACTTCAACGTTAAAATTTGACTAGGTGTTGCTGCTGCACCTCCTAAACCGAAATGTGCTTCTTCAAAGTTTGGTTGTTGTTGGGACAGAAAGACTGAGAAAGGACCAAATGGAGAGTGCCCAGGTAAGGGTAACATTTGAATTTTCTCTATAGCATTTGATTTTTGCTCATGAGCTGCAGATTATGCTTAAAAAATTGGGTTACCTTTCATCATCTACGTGTGCAACGTTTATTTTTTCATGCTTCTGCAAATTTCAAAATCTATGAAAAGATTTTGCGATGTTTTTAAAGCTTCATCAAGAAACACTCTTAAGTCAAATTCAGTTCATGCTACTTACGTAATCCTCTATGTTACTTTACGGGTATAAATGTTGAGGTGGCTGGGGAGTGTGTAGGCGGGTAGCGTAATCTGCAAAGCTGATTCTTTTTAGCTCGTAATCCACAATCAGTTATACTTTCATGTCAAATTTGCAGTTAATTGTCGTTGACATCTGATAGCAGGTGTGACCTTGAGGTAACTTAAAGTGTTCCTACGTGCAGAAAGTATAGAAGCATAGACCTGAACATCTGGAGCATTTTAAGGTTGGAAGGACAAAGGTTGAAAGGGGGACTGTGTCTTGGATATAAAGGGACTTTCCAAAGTAACTCATTATTTTCTAAAGTATCCCTTCTCTAAGTGAATAATGGACGATATGATTATGTTCAATAGCGTCGGTTCATTCTTTGTGACTTTTCAGGAAAAGCAGAAACCTGCACTAGTTGGCGCCAAGAGATGTAAATGAACAGCTTCTATTGCAAAGGAAACAGGCACCACGGAGCGTTGGGAAAAGTGGGAGGTCTAGAAAAGTGGGGGGGGGCGCTAAAGCCCAATAAAAAGTGGCTTGTGATTTGTTGGTAATTTTTTTGGCAAAAAATGGGTTTCTATAGCACCCCAGCCCCCCTTCTCCGCGGTGCCTGGGAAAATAATGCTTATGTGAAGTGAAAGAGTCAAAATACAGTGTCCATTGATGATACTTCCTTTAGACACGAAAACACCTGCTGTATAACGCTCGGAAGAAACTTAAATTGGGTTGCTACTTCCTTATGTTGAAGAGACGTCCTATATTTCTCAATGAATTCCTCTTCAAAACTGTGGCTTGTCTTTAAAAGGAACAAATCTGAAAAACGAAACATTGTTGAGGATGTTAGAAAATGGTGCTTGCTTTGATCAAAATTAGGGTGCGGATTCTTGTATTCAATCATAGTTCTGATCTGACCAATTGTCTGATCAGATCCTCTGAATCTCTGAAAGTTATTTTCTCCGTTTTCACATTCTTCAGTTTTGTTTTTCAATGTGGGCATCTTCTTCTTTGGCTGTTTCATATTTGATCTTTCGTACATTCGACTCAGTTCTTTTGGAAATCTTCCTTTTTCTTTCATTTCGGCGTTCAAATCCTGGGATTTTCTTAGAACAACCTCTCTGCCCATACATAATATTGAAATCTTAACTTAAGCCTGTAATCCTATAGCTGTAACTGCCAGGAGCAGCCATCAGCAGCCAAAGGTACAATAAGCAAAGTTGTGATGTCCTCAACTATTCCTATGTTTGCGGACAACTTCAAAAACTCTCCATCTCGAACAGGTTCCCACTTGCCCTCGTTTTCCTACAGGGCTTGGTATAGAAATGAAACTCATTATCTTGAACTCACTTAAATCAAGCTATTCGCTATCTCGAGCGAAGTTTTATGCCCTTCAAAGAAAAAATCTGGTTACCTCGAACAAAAAGTGATAAAAACTTTCAGCTATTTATTATCATAAAAATGATAATTCATTAGAAAATTATCAAATTGCAAGGGACTTGCACTCCTTTGCTATCTCCAAAGTATACACGTTCACCACAGTCACGCAGGAACTAAATTCATTTGCCCTTAAAAAGAAGATTGTATTTGCAAATCTGCCAGCCATTCTTTTGGTAGATGTCCTACAATAGTTTCGATTTTCTGTACACACATGGCGTGTTTGTCGCTAAGTTGTCTGGCTCAATCACGACTTTCAATTCCTCTCCAACCTTGGGCTCCCAAATAGAATGGTGGACGTATTCAAAGAATTTTTTTAATAAAGTGCATTATTTTTGGAGTTTGGTGATTGGTATTCCTTACTTGCAAAATTTTTCAATGTTCTGAAAAAGTCAATTAAATAAAACTGGGTTTTATATGGTCCGCTTCTTAGCCCTGAAATTATCAGATTGCCATAAGCAAAAGTGAGAAGCTGTCGGGCATTTTACGGCTGATTCACACTGTTACAACGGCGAAAATATCCCAATAATTGGAAATTCCCGGTTTGAGTTATCGCTAAAAATTGCATGATTGCAAGTTTCTTGGAGTTTTTCAAATGTGCAGCAGCTGTTTGCTGGCTGAGACTTAATAATAGTTGCCTTTTTGCTTCGTTTTGAAAATCCTTGGAAATCTGAAAAATATGAGGAAAAATTCTGGCCTGCATAAGAGTTAAGCCATACAAAAGAAAACTGTCCTTAAAATCATGGCCAGTTTGCATGAGGATGAAGTTGGCAAATACCCATGCATAGAACTGTAACACCTTAAACCTACGGAAAATGCATCTCACGATCTTGATACCATAGGGCTGTACTAGCATGACCCCTTTGGCCTATATCATGAAATAAATTTGGCACTCACAAATTTTAACAAATTATTTTCTAAGGTAGCCTCATGAAGTTTCAAAAGATGCTAGTCGTCAACTTTGGCAGGTCAGTTCAAGCTAGCTCAAAGTTCAAAATTGGGAGTTCAAAATTACCACCAATTTTCTACAAGTGTGGTAAAAACGTTCTTGTTTCTACCATCCAAACTTAACCACAAGTCACATCAAAATATTTTAAAGTTTCATTGTTGTGAAATAAGCCATAGGATTCATGCTCAAAATAATTTTTTTGCTCATTCCAGAATGCAAGGACTGGCTTCGTTTGTGCAGGTGGTTTAAAAAAGACTGTTATTATGGAAATAATCGTAAATTCATGCTTACAAATTGTCCAAGAACCTGCAGGAGATGCTTCTAGCTTATGCATAACCTTAAAGGTGAAAGCCACTGCATTCAAGAGATGGCTATCAAGTTTATGGACAGGAGTAAAAGAACTGTACTTAAAACATTCTGTTAGCTACTTGAAATGTTTATAGATAGCGTTGCAACAGCTAAATTTCAAATTTTCTTATCTTTATGAGTACATGCTTCAGCAAGCTATGTAATTAAAAAAACCGTGTGAAGCCTTTATTTTTTTGAAATAAGTTTTTAAGTTAATGTTATGATCATTAATTGAATAATGCTTCTTATAAATTGTCAGTGACTATTATTGAGAAAGCTGGGATAACAAATTCTGCAGTTGAATTTGTCACACTATTGATGACAAAAGCATTTGCATCAATCATGCATCACAATCAATCGAAAACAGCTAACTAAATAATAAGAAATTGAAATATAGCTAGCAGCTAAGGATTGAAATCATCAATCATACCGTCTTTTGTCTCCTGTAATTTTACATAATTTTGCATTCAGGGACAATAATTCCCAAAAAGCCTGCCCATTGTTCAGTCATCATAACAGTGATGAATTTGAAAGTATTAAAATTACTTTTTGTATCTCTCATTAACAGTCAAACAAGCTTTCAGCTGTCAATATGACAGGTGGGGATGTGAGAAAAAAGCACTTCATTTTTTTTAGATAAGAACAAGAAAAGACCATACCACAACAATAAAGACAGCTGCAAAATATTGTCTATTCATTTCATCCAAAATCAGAAGATTTGTTTTAAAAATATATAAATGTACAATTATTCTGTTACCTTGTTATTTTATATAAATCAATCTTAGTAAAGTACCAGCTTCACATCTTTTCAAACATCAATGTCATCCATTAAATTTCACTAATTAGAAAAAAGATTGCCCCATACTCAGAAAAACAATTTGATATAGAAATGAATACCTCTGAAAATTATAAAGGAAATTAAATTGTTGTGATGCAGTTAGTTTCTAAAGGAAAATGTTTGGTGAGGATACAGCAGGTGATGTGATTTCATTTTAATTTTACTAGAAAACATTTGCATCAAGCTGTAACAAGGCATTAAAATTGATTGTTTTAGTAAACTCTAATATGCAATATGTTTTACTAAAATCTCTGAAATATGCAAATATCAAATAAAATCAACATTCATATAACTGTTGTTACAATACTTGGCTGTTTGTTCACCTGGTACAAAGCATGGGGTCTCACACGGCGTCTTGTTTTGAGTGGCACAAACTTTGGGATTGTCAGAACTGACTTTGGTATAATCTCCACACATGCCTCCCTAAATTTCTTTATCCGAATTGTGTAAATGATTGGATTGAGTGCAGTATGTCCAAAGCTGAGCCATAATGCTGTAATTGAAGCAGATATGGAAACTGATTTTCCATTTACCACAGAATAGATCTCTAAAACCTTCAGGGGCAGAACACAAAAAACATATACAAGGGAGAGTAGAGATATTGTTGTAAAGGTTCTTCTTTTATAGCTGTAGTCAATAAATAATTTTCCTTTGCGATGCATTGCAGTTGGGTTAACTGGTGGATGATTTTGTACTCTAAAGCAATTTCTACGAACTGTTCTTAAAATGAAACCATAAGCTGTTGCCATCACAGCACAAGGAAGAAAACTTCCAATGATATTGAATGACATGACCCATACCAGATTTTTTGTTGAAGCATCAGTAAGTTCTAATGTGCACTGTGGTTTGAAAGCAGAATATTTATATTTCCCCAAACCAATAAGTGGAGGTATACTCAAAATCATTGATGCCAGCCATGTCATGATAATGATGCATTTTGCTCTAAAGGTGTTCAAATTGTCTTTCCTTTTTACAATAATGTAATATCTATCCACTGATATAACTACCAGCAGCAATATTTTTTCTGTTTGGAACTGGGAAAATAAAACTGCCTCCAGTTGACATACAGATTCTTCTATGCTTTCACTTTGGAGGTTCAAATAAACCAGCGTCAATGGCATGCAAAATAAGGACAGGAGAATGTCAGATAATGCCAAATTTGCAAGGAGAAGGTTGATGCCAGATCTCATCGCTGGTCTCCTGTATACGATGTAACACACGAGCAGGTTTCCGAACAAACATATGAAGATCATCGACAGCATTATCAGCGTCAGAAAGACACGTCCAGTCTGTCCAACATTGAAGGTGCTAGTTTTACTGCTTGTAGCATTGCTGGAAAATGCATACTTAGTTGTGGTCGTCGGAATCGTGATGGTTGAAGTCCACGGCATATTAAACAATAATGGATATTGCTCATAATGTGTAAGCTGTAAACTCAAAAAAATTCATGCATTATTCATGTTTATGATACGGCGATTCCCAACAGGTGCGGAAACGTAAACGATCCTCTTTCGTCATAACGTCTCTCCTCAAATGGCCTAGCAAAAGCACTTGTTCCTACAGCAGCTGGAACACCCCTCTGTCTTAATTTAGCTAAATAAATCTCAGATGGAAAACATGAAAGTCACTCACTGTAAACAAACGGAATTCCTTGACAACGCACCATAAACAAAGCTTACATTTAAACTGTAAAAATTCGCTTGACAATCAATTTGTGATTGACATCAGCTGAGGGAATCGAGGCAAACTCCAAGAAGAGGCAACACGGTCACTCCCAATACTCTTCCTACTTGCTACCAACTTCTTTCTTATACAGTATTCTCTCCAATTAACGGACACTCTAAAAAGCGGACACCTCTGATTAGCGGACAATTATTTTTCCCCGATCGTTTTCTGGTCAAAGTCTAATAAAAAACTTTCTTAAAAGCGGACACTAAATGAGCGGACACTCTAATTAACGGCTACGCAGAATTTAGAAACAGCTACGCAGACTACAATGTTTCAACACCTATCATCAAAGCTCAAATTTCGTGTTTTCATAATCATTGATATTATCTTTTCGTAATCATATCTTTAATTACAATTCTTTGATAAATTTTCTATTATTTCCCGTTTGAACTGTCGGCTTAAAACTTTCTGTTACTTGTTACAGCTATTTTAATATTTTCGTTAAAAAACTTTGGCAGCTGTACGGCTATTTTTTGTCGAAGATTGCAATACTTTCAGGCCGTAAGTGTAAAATCTTAAGAGAATTTCGGGGCATAACTCTTTATGAATGTATGATGAAGGTTTCATACATTTGGAAAATAAAATGTTGCTTGATTGTTCTGAACAACGTATTCTGAGATGGCATACTCTTCATGCTTTGATTCGTGATGCTTCTAAAATTGTCAATGTTCCATGGGCTCCGACGCAGGATTGGAAGGGGGGCGTGTCAAGGGAAAGTTTAGCAATCATAACAAAAGATTTTGAAAAAAGCTCTCTTGTTTTGCAGAAAGTGGGGGGGCATGCCCTGTGTTCATTTCATTCTTGCATCAAACACAGTTTACTTTCCGTCTCTACTTTCGCTGTCGATCAATACCTCAGACTCAACTTCTACATCTCGAGGCGAAGATAAACATGTTCATTACTAAATGTATTACCCTGTATAAAAATCAAATCAATCAAATCAGAAAATGCTTTTAAACAAAATTAAATTTCGAATCAATCAAAGAGAATCAGCTTTTAAAGGGGAACATGCTTGGGGCTTGGACCTGATGCCCATGTCATCCATATGATAATACGTGACTAAACAGACCACAAGACAAAGTGCAGCCAATATGAGTGTTGCCGGTAGTAACTAGGTTTCTTTTAAAAATTATTGCATTACATCAGCTTCATTAATTTTCAAAACAGACGAAACTACTTACTAAACACCAGTCTTAGTCTATAGAGGTTCAGTTGTCGTAGTTCTCAAGTCTGTTGTAGATCTGAAAAAACCTTGTACACGCTTAATAGCCAAACACCATTTGATTAATTAAAGCTCTATTGTTTGAGACATATGCAAAGATAGTTACTCTAATCGGAAAACCGACAGCAACCTTTGCGGATGGCTTTGTATCAAAGATCGAAAATGTTTACGTTAGGGGTACCTCAGGGATCCTGCTTAGGCCTATTATCTTTTTACTACACAGACACGACTTGCCATCTATCTAGAAACAGGCGATATACGATGATGATACGACTATTGCTTGCTTATAAACAAATTCTGAAAAACTTCAACATTTCGTTAATAAAGAAATGCAAGGCATTGAGAAGTGGTATTAACATCTTTCATAAAAGGATATGACGTTATCGATTTAGTCATTTAGCCGACAAAACTCTCCAAGCAGTGCCTAATTTAGAGTGTTATCATGGGCTCCGACACTGTTTAGAAAGTGGGAAGAGGCAAGGAAAAATTTTGCACCCATAGCAAAGATTTTGAAAAAAGCCCTATTATTTTACAAAAAACAGGGGGACCATGGCCCTCAGCCCCCAGCCCCTCCCTTCGTCGGTGGCCATCTGGTATCTGCCACTAATAAAGGTCTTGGAAATTTAAATAACAGTCTTTGAAAGAAGAATCAATCGGGGAAAACTGGGTCCTTTTGGATGAGGAGTTGAGGTACTTATCCTGTTTAGGTGCTTGTCACTCTTTGCAATCTATCAACAGAGGGACATCCTACCAAGGTGCTTATAACCAGTCGTGTAGTAGCCAAGTCTTAGAAAAAGTCAAGTGCCGACGACTATAAAAAAGGGTGCCGACATATTTCATGAACTCCCCTTTACAGTATCTTTAAGTCCTAAGATCTTTTGAAAATGAATGAAAAAATGTCAACCAAATTTCACTATTCTTGGGTATCCTTTTGTTATGTTTGATTAAATTCTATCTTAAAAATTGAATTCATTACTTTACAAGGCCCCATAGAGCCTTAAGGGGAAATTTACTTCGTTGCCCCCTTGCCCCCTCTTTGCGGTCCTGGTTATTTTATGCCTCTCAGATTCCTAATAAATCATGGAGCTGAGCTGAATTGATTCAAATTGGTCAAGATATTAAGAATTAACGTGGCTGAGGTACTTTAGAATGTAATTCTGAACAAAGTTTTTCCATCTAGAAGTGCTTTGACGCGGAATTTTTCAAACTTTGTTTGTAAATGGTGCCTTAATACTCCCCTTAAGCAAAATATTTAGCAATTGCACTGCTTACACCCTCAAGAACAAGTTGTGAACAATCCAGCCTTATAGGGAACTTTTGGGGGCAGGTGCCCCCCAATGACACCCCATAGCGCCATCTCTGGTGTAGTATCCGTATTGAAGGTATTCAGTGAATGTTTTAAGATTTTCAGAGAAAAGTTAAAAAAAATATGTGAAATTTTAAATTATTTTAGGGATGATTGATTATTGCTTTGGCTGCTCATTCTACCGTATTGATTTAAAATGTCACAAATTCACGAAAAAGTAAGATAACATAAAGAAAGTTTTGTTTAACAATAAAAATTGGATGTGATGTCAGTTTCCAGCAATTTGAAGGGTGTGATAAGCAACATTTCTCTCTGGGTGAGTACCCCTGTATCCCCTTCATTCCATTTAGCAAAATCAGTGGTCTTGGAAAAAGGCTTAATTAAGGCACTACCTCGAACTTGACCGATACAAACATTAACTCGAGCTTTAAATTTCGAATGATTCCTGATGTTGGGTGTTTGTGAGGTGCATCCTTAGAATTTTTATCTAGGAGGGACAAACACAAAAAAGGTTTGCTTTTTCATTATAGTTCCTTCATTTCCTGTGCTGTTTATGAAGTTTATTTTGTTTTTAAAGCCCTTGTGTGCAGATATGCAAAAATAGAAACAGGAAGAAGCTTGTCCACACTAAATTCAATGGTTTGCATTATCTTAGGGAGCAGCAGTGCATTTGAACACCTGATTTCAACACATATGCAAGATGACATATGCAAGCACAGTTTATCACTGGCAACTTCTATATTTATGCAATTTTGTGCAACTTGTTGCACAATAATAATGAGGCCAATATGTAGTATGTGAAAGCAGGCTTTCATCCTGCAACCTACTGCAACCTGGGACCAATTTAGGACCAAAATCCTACTTTCAGGTGAAGTTGCATTATTTTGCAGGTCACTGACCAATGACAATACTGCAGAAAGATCATCCTGAGAAGTCAAGATGGTGAAGTGAAGTTGAAGTTTGAATGGTTTTCCAAGGCACAAAACCCAATGTTTGAACATTTTGAGGAATACCCATGCCTGTATAACACAAAATCTGATTAATAAGAAAGACGGGAACTATGTGCAAGTAACTTATGTAGCATGTAATATCCTTGGGTGCCAATTCTCTTACAAGGGAATGATTAGCTCCCATATGATAATGATACCATATTGCACCAAATCAAGCAGACTGAAGCAACTCCACAGCCAACTTCTGCCTCTATTTGTTTGACTTTCCACAGGGTCCCCAGGATACTAGACAATAATCCTCCAACTCGTAACCTGCAACTTTGCAACCAGATCCATCTAGTTTTGAATGGGTGAACATCACAAGTATGTTGCAAGTTATGAATGACACAGTGGTTAGGGTAGCAGACTACAGATCCAAGGCCTGGTATTCAAACTTTCACCCAGAGTGAGGAGAGTCGCCAGCTCTCTCCAATTCCAGGCTCTGGAATCACAAAGTGTAGTCACATTGAAAGGAAGGACCAAGACACTGCTCAATAAGCATACCTTCTCAGTGTCCTAAGGACTACCTTTAGATGCTGGGTAGAAAAAAATCTTTGAAATGCTTTAGAAAAAAATTAAATAAACCACCAATGACAATACTGAAACTGCAGCATTTTATTTTCTTATTACAACAATTGTAATGGCATGATAATAATCAAATCTATTCATACTATCACGTAAGTTTATAATAATCAAAACTTCATTATGGTGGTTAGTAAAGAGAGCATATTCCTGAAATAAAGAATTAAAAATGTAAAACAAAAACATCAACAAACAAAATTACATCCAAAGATTTCAAGACACCTCTAGTTGAAATAAACTCACAACAATCAAACATGATGCTCTGACAATGGCTGACAATTACTTTCAACTCATCAACAACTTTACCTGTGGCTATAAGCAATTTTTATTTAACAAATGTACAATTATTTACATTTAATTAATTTCTATAGCAGTCACTGTATGGGTGGTCTTGATGTTTGCACATATCCTCTTGGTAGGATGTTTAGTGGATGGAAATCCACTTCAACATTTATTTCTTTTTCTGGATTAGGGCAGCCATGGACAACAATGCCTGGTGTATCTTCAGTTTCAGCATGCAGTTCTTGGGGTTCATTTGACAAGGCAGCAACTGCTGATAGAAGATCATAATTTACTACAGGTATAGGTTCCTCTAATGGTTCCCATCCAACTGGAGGTGATGCGGGTGGCGAGATAAGAAAATGCTTTTCTGGTTTAGGAAGCTGAAGGGAGCTCGAAGATCCAGCGAGTGTCTGAAAAGGAAAGTAACAACTTAAAAATAAAAATATTGGACTACATAGATATTCATATGTTTAAAACATCACGAAAGAGTTGAAAGTAGATGGTAATCAAGAAATTTATGGACTTAAATGCATTTTTGGCCATCAAATGTTACCTTTTTAAAGTAGACTTTCAATTCGTTTTCTTTAAAGACTGTGAAGTGCATAGCAATTTTAGCAACTGCTGCCGACAATGAATTACCATAGTTGACTAAAATACGCTTGAAACTCTTCAGATAAATAAAAGACGCTTCTCCAAATTCTCTGAATATTTTCTCGAACATTTCTCGGTCATCGTGTGCATTGTCAAACACGGTGCTTGGAACATTTGCCACAATTAGACAAGTTGACAACCCTTCGACTTCAATCCCATCATTAAGAACACCGTTTTTATCATTGATTAAACGATGACTGAATCTCTCTTCTTCACTTCCATCCATATTTTGCGTCCTTTATATAATGGTAAGAAAAAAATGACAATTTAAATATCCTAAAGTTCATAAGTTCGTCACGAAAAAAATTGTTTTCTAGGGTTATTATTGTTCGCCCTCATTGCAGATATGGAAGTGAAAAGGAGGTTGTAAATAAATGGTAGCCAAATGTTGATGAAGAGCAAGAGCTGAGCAAAGAAGGAGTGTTTTCGGGCCCACCAAACAGCTTATCTTCGTTATGTCTGGGGGCGCAATTGATAACGGTGAAAAGCTTTTAATTACCATCATTTTTGTGGGAACAATTGTGTTGTTTTGTATATTATGGACAAATCGGCATATATCAAGAATGTTCCTGATATCGAAGAAGGGGCCACATGCCAATGTTGGCAACGGCGCAACCAAAGACTTGAAGAGAAAGATTGATAGGTATTTTGGACTGATAAATAAGCTTTCAATTGAGCCAAGATTACTGAGTGATCAAGGTTGTAAAGATACCGTCATGTCATCGTTTGTTGAGAGAAGAGACGAGAGCACATACTTATATCGAAGGAAAGCGTTTGATTTAATGAGCTGTTTGGATGACCTTCTGTGTCGCGTTGATGTTTGCTTGGCTCGTAAACCTGGCCAGTCAGTGAAAGAGCATATAGAGAATTTGCAAAAGCCACCATATGCTCCGTTTGTAGATTGTAAAGACCTTTGCTCAAGGGTTGTCACAATGTATGAACATGCAAGGTACGGTGTAAAACCATTCGAAGTTAGTGATTTTGAAAAATTTTCAGAAGAAATGAATGATCTTACAAAGAAGGTCTATAATAAACTGCAAGTCCCAGGAAGTCTGATCGTGCCACTGAAACGTTCATTAAATGAACAGAGTGAAGCTAGTTTGCTCTCTGGGGAAAAAATTCATGGCATTATGGAGTATGAACCAGCAATAACTTCAAAGGTACTTTATAGAAGAAAAGATGAAGTAACAGATTGTGGTTCAAAGTCTGATAGAAAGATTTAGCTATGCAGGTTGAGTAAAAGTAAAGGATGAAATTGTATAATTTGCAAGCATGGTAGATTACTACAAACATACCTGGCAAGGGCATTACTGAAGACTTCCGAATTGTCACAAGACCCCTGGTGCTTATCAGGTAAACCTACTAATTAAAACCATGGTAAATGCAAGATATATTTTCAAGTTCACAAAAATTGAACATAACATACTGCTTATGTTGAATTAAAAATCATATGCACCAGAGGATCAATTTTTATTTTATTTGTTTCTGTAGTTCATTATTGATCTGCATTTTATCACAATTGGAGATGTGATGCTAGGTACCAAGTAAAATCATATTTTTAGGCTCAAGTTACATGGTGCTTGATAGTTTGTTGTCAGTTGTTCAGTTATCAGTTCAACTCATACAAAGCTTGCTCATCTTTGATAGTAAGGGTACCATGACAATCATACAATGGAGAGCATTCCAGGACAAGCTGTACCCTTTTTCAGAGTTAGGAAATGAAAACAATGGTATAAAAGAGAATGGTACCAAAGTGATGATTTCCGCAAGGAAGCAAACAGAAAAGCTATACAGTATAGCCGGGCATCATGTAACCAAAAACATATCTAGTAGGTTTTTACATTCCAAAAACAAGATGCTATCAGGTACCATGTGATTGGGGCCTTGCAGATTTGTTTGTAATTTAGATCTGATGATTATTTTGTTGTCACCCCTGTAGATTAATATATACACTTAACATATAAAAGTATCAAATTTTGATCCCATAGATAGAATGTGTAATACTGATTGGTCTGTTCTTCTAATTGTACTATATGTATTGAAAGTGTGAGTTTGTAATATTGTGTTACTTTATGTTGCCAGCTCAGCTGAAAGTGGATTAGGTCATTCATCTTGTACATGGGTGGTAGGGGATAAATTTTATAAACAAAGATTGCAACATTGCAAGATTGCTAATTCCCAAATGGCTTTTATATTAAGAAAGGACTGAAAGAATTCATATTTCTTTCCAGCATGGAGTTTATGCTATAGTTTTATCACATGCTCAAAAATTGTGCTGAGACTCTTGACAGGTTTTTTGAAAAACATTAAAATCTTACAAGATACCTTCAGAAATTTTTATCAGACATTTATATAATTTAAACCCAGGCCTTGCACTAAGCAAACAGAAGGAGCTCCATAAAACAAGTTCCTAAGAAACTTGAGGTGCTCTATTTCACACTTCTGTTTTGCAAAAATTTGCGTTTTCTTCTTAAGGTTAGGCTAAGCGTTTTCTGGATGACAACATCCATTTTTCAATTTTTTCACATTTTAGTACCCGAACTTTCAAGGCAGGCAATGATACCATGTTTGAAACTAACATAAATTTTGAACATGGAAAAAATCCCATGTAAATGAAGGTTCCCATAATTTTTTTATCAAAACTTTTAGTTGATGTCTGAAAATCTCTTGACCTATTAAGCCGATTATCCTTGCTTTGTGGTTATGGTTGCATGTCTCATTAGGATTCGAATGGCACATCCATGTATGCCATGTATGTCTGTGTTTATTTAAAAAGGCTTATTGATCTTAAAGCTTCAAATGACTTAAACCGGACTCCGCTATGGTTTACGACTGTACCTTGCAAATGCAATTAGTAAAATCTCGTTTTCTCCTCTATATACAGGCACGAAAAAGCTATTTTGTACCCAAGGAACCAATTGAATTGCTTAAAAAATTTGCACACGGCCAGGACAGGCTTCAGGGAAATTGATCACCCATTTTTGACAGGACATAGTTTCAAAGGAGGGAGAAATTTTAAAGATCTGAGACACACTTTGGTAGCTTAGGATCTCCTCTTTCTTTTGATATAAGTCAGATTTTGTTACCTTGAACGCAAGGGTACAAAATAGCTTTTGAAAGTGGTACACTCTTTTAAGCAATAAATTTGCCTGAAAAATATAATTTTACAATATTTGTAAATTATTTTGATATGGTTGGCATTGCCACATTCTTGTGCATTGAATGATATATAGTTTAATTCGATTCCGTTAATAGTTTGGCTTTTAGAGAGAGAAAGCCAAATATTGTGTCAGAAACGTTTACCTTAACCTTAATGAAAACGAGTCAAACAATTGTATTTATGATGCATGGAAAATATTAATTTTTACTCAGAAAGGTATTCTTGTAGACGTGCCTTTATGAGGAACCAGATACAAAATCTCTTCATCAAAAGGTTAGTGTCATTTGAGAAGATTGTTTTATGCTCTATCAACATTATTTTCAAACATTATTTTGCATCAGTGCAATATTGTTTTACATTTCCAGACTATAAATTGCTCTCCATGGCTATATTCAGGTACAGTTTAGGTGCTCACGCTTGATTGAGCGCCTTTCTGGGCAAGGCCTTTTTAAACCATCAACAATGATTGGATAAGCAAGTGCCCTAGAACTAACTCTCTCTATTAAACTTTTGTTTATTAAGGATCATCAAACTATCAAACTTTCTTACCAGAGTGATAAAATTTGCTCCATCACAATCAAAATTGGTTTATAATTTGCTTTTTAATCTTCTATACAATGTTAAAAATATAAAAAGCATTATCCTTTACATACTTTCCACCAATGTGTTCCAACTAAGGTCATCAATATGTATCTCTTAGGAAAGATGTTATATCTCAAAATTTAATCAAAATTTTTGTGACAATCAGTAAAAACCCAATGTTTGCTAAGTTAAATGCAACAGAGAGTTGACTATAAAAATCACCCATAGCAACAAGTTTGATCAAGCCATTGGCTGGCTGTATTTAGCTACTAAACTACATATGCCTTAAATCTTTCGAAATACAGCTATGTAGTATTTAGAAAAATTATTCAACTTCTTAATTGAGAGAGAATATCTTACTAGGAACTCCGTGAAGACAGAATATGTTGTCATAAATAAACAAAGAGCTTTTCCTCTCAGCATTTCACAATCACAACTGGCTGATGTCACATGAATTTTAAAGCACGTTTCTGTTTTCTAAAGAATGCTGAAGTAAACAAATTAAAAACAATTTGTCCAGCTAAAAAGTGATGTAAATAATTAAACATTTTAATACTGATGACTTATGCAGCCCTGCATAACAATGAAGGATCCTTGAGGCACCCCAGATCTGCACATTGGAGTAAGATTGTATACTTTTTGTAAAAGAAGATTAATGAGGAGGTGGGGGATATTGTTATTAGTTAAGTAGGCCAATACAGGTAGCAAAGATTATATTTACTTTGTGAATATCATTTCAGTTCATTTTTGGAATCACCTTCTTCGGTAGGGACGTGTGACTGCTTCCTTGTGTCTGTCTGTTCCGACGAGTCATAATGATGGGAGCAAATCAAATCAATAAGACATCTCCTGTTGAATGTATTCGCGAAACTAAAATTGTAAATGAGTACTGCTCATTATATGGTAATCGAGACCATACTGGATAAATTTCGGCCGGGTAACAGTGTGAGGATAATGAAAGGGTGAATGTTTTATTGACATTTTAATGGCTGATGGAGAAAACGTTTAGGCAAACCTGAAATCTCAGTCTTAAATATAAGATGAAGCGGTCTTTCACTAGATTAACTAGTACTAGCGATTACGCATTGGAAAGCTTAGAACGTTATTGTTTTGACTTCAAATTACGTAGCCAGTTATTGCCAAGCTTTTTAAAACTTAATACAGCCTTATTACGACCTTACAAATAAGTCGTTTTGGATATAGCACCAACATTTAAATCAATTACAATGTTGAACAAGAACCTTAAACGGTTTTGGCTTCAATGTCATCCCAATAACGCCTTCTAACTCCATGTTATCAAAGGCTGCAAACTTGAAGTTTTGTAAAGTATAGGCCACCACCAAAAAGAGCACCATTCTTGCCATTTTTTCACCTAAACACATCCGTTGTCCGCCAGAAACGGCATGAACTTTTGCTTCAAAGGACAATAAGCTCCGTCTTGGTCTAAAAACCTTTCTGGCTCAAAATTACTAGGATCACGCCATATCTGCTCGTCATGGTTCATGGCAAACATGTTGAATACAACTGTCGTATCTTTTGGAACGCAGTACCCGCCTAGCGTAGTTGGTTGTGTTGTTTTCCTTGGCACGCTCAGCGGAGTGAGTGAGCTCAGCCTTAGGACTTCGGAGATCGTTGCTTCTAAATAAGGCATGCTTTTTCTATCATGATACATCGGGTTTCTGCCTTTAACGATTTGATCCAGTTCTTCACGAAGCTTTTGTTGCTTCTTTGGCCATACAGCGAGGTACAGAAATGCCCAGAGCAAAGTGCTAATTGTTGTATCCGCACCTGAAAAATTCAAAAACAAATTTCAGTATGGCTTCCCTCCAGTATGGTTTCATGACTTTTTTTCTAACAAGTTTTTATCTTTTTATTTTCTCTTGATAAGAACCTTGCTAGAGAAAGTTAGTAATCTTGGCAAAACAATTATTGGGTTTAAATGAATTGAAGAATTCTGAAAATTCATGATTTAGTTAAATATCTCCTTGGCATAAACTTTCAACCCAAACTATAACGACCCTTCAAATTCTTCAAAACTAACTTAATAAGCCATAGCCATGGCATAAAAGACTCGATCTGACATAAAGGCGTTAGTCCAGCATAAAAGATTGTAATTAGAACCAAAAATTTTAAAAGAGCATGACATCAAAATTTCGACTCTGATATTTGCCACTGCACCGGATTTCACTCAACCTCGCTTTTCTTTTTCTTGTGAGCAAAATGAGTGAAACTGATAATTGTTCCACATTTGCTTAAAATAAAGTACATTTTAATTGTTTTCAAATAGATGCACTCAAAAGCAGCAATAATCATATTTGCTTCTTTAAGGAAACTGCTTGCCGATCCTTCAAGTTTAATTCGAATCTTCCTTACCAGTGGACTAGACGTTTACGGTGAGAAATCAGAGACTTTGTTGAGCGATCAGAGAGAAAGGTTACTAATGCTAAACCCAAATTCTATCAACCTGCGTAACTGTCAGCCAGAGTCAGTAAGAAACTTATATTTAAAAGGTACAAGGTGGATTTATTAGGAAGGCAAATAGAGTGAAATTTCATCCGAAAAAGTTGATGTATTTGCTGTTAGCCCATCTGTTTCAGCGTGCTCGACATCATACAGACGCAGCTTTACACAATTTAGTGTGCACAGCAGAACGGTTCTCAATACATGTTTTAAGTTCATTTTTAATCCAATCATCAGGCAACTCAAAGTCCTTTTTTGAGTTAAACTGTGAAGATTGAGTTGCCATTGCAACAGTGCTGGGCCCTATGCTCTCTAATCAATGTTCTTTGGTATAGATTTTTCTTAAATTCACAGTGCAGAGAGAAAGGATTTAGTTTTTGAAGATTTTTCTCTCAAATCATAGGAGACAGTTTTACGAAAATCTTTTGTGTTCACATCATCATATCGTCTAAATAAATTTTTTATAAAATATATTATTTATCGACCTTTCGCTCCGAGATTAACCACAAAGAAATCCCGCGTTTACTGAATTTTGTAATAAAGGAAGTTCGTTATACAGAAGATATTTTTTGAAAATTTCAAACAAAAATGTGTCAGTATAAGTAAAGGACCTATTCTTTAAAATCTAATCCTTACTGGCATAATGCATTTTTTAACAAAACTGTTAACAAAATCCTTGTTTATCTAGGGGTTTGGAAACAGAAAGTGCATGTCGCGAAGGCTTTCGCCCATAAACGGTTCCCTTGAATAAAGTCATCAACATAAAAAGCGGAGAATTAGACAAATCTTTCTTATTCTCACAGAAATTGAAGTGTCATGACTTTAACTTATACAAATATGCAGATACCATTGAAGATCAAAATTTTGAGAAACTGAGGGGTTAGCATCGCTCTAATTGCCGCAACAAAAAACTGCAATACAAAGAATATGTCATTTAGCTGTTAGTTGCTACAATGAAATTTTTTCCTAACTCAATCTAGGGATGAATAAATAGCCATGTTTATACTCACCAGCAATGAACAAATCGCTTATTAACATAATTTGTTCATCGTTGCTCAGAACTGCACCAGATAATTTCTTGTCTGATTCTTCAACATCATTGAGAAAATGATCCATCAAGTCTTTTGGGTTCTTCCCATCAAACATACTTTTGTGCTTGTTAAACTGTTTTTCCAGAACGTCATCTCTTATCTTGATAAAGGCTTTCAGTTTTTTCATTTTTTGCAGTGGTAAATACCTCAATAAAGGGAATGAATCGACAATTGATGAACACGTGATGCCTTCAACGAACCAGTCATTGGCTTGCACGATTTGCTTGAATTCTGCCTCGTGCGATTCGTAATGCTTCCCAAAACATAACGAACAGATCACATTTAGCACTGTAAGTTTGATATCTCCACTGATGTCGATTGCAGTGTTTCCTTCTGTCTTACATTTTAGCCGTTCTATGAATCTCTTACACTCACTTGAAATAATGTGCTCCATATTTCCACTTTCGCTTGTGAATGTCGCCATTGCAACATGCGCCAGTTTTTTCTTCCTTTTCAAGTTTTCTCCATATTTATCTAATATAATACCTTTGAAATTACGCGAGTAAAGACTCCCTGTGTACCTTTGAGGACGTCCTGCAAAAATCTTGTCTTGCTTTATCAAAGCCTCTTTGGCAAGATTTATTTCATTGACAATAATAATTGGCTTTCTTCCCACCCAGAATGTTATGATTGGGCCAAGGCTCCTTGAAATTCCTTGAAACAGCCTGTGTGGATCACTCCAAAATAACAAATGAGCATTTCCGAGAAAAAGCAATCGCCATTGTGATGGTGGGAGTTTGTTTCTTTGAGAAGTTTCGTTTCTGAATAAACTCAGACAGAACATGAAGAATATTCCACAGAAAAATATTGCACCCAGTTCCATTGTTTAAATGTATTTCAGCTGATCTAAACAGATAAAGCAACAATGCTTTAACGCAAATATAGGAGATGGTGCGGTGTAAGAAGTTAACGGAACCAATACGGATGTCTATGCAGCTTCAAAGGAAAGTAGACTAAAATCACGGGGTGAACTGGGGTTGACATGTCCAGCCCACTTTTTTTGAGATCAACTTTCTAATTTTTCTAAAACTGGATTAAAAACATAAGGGAGATGTTAGTTTCCTTCTCTGAGATCGGAACCTTTTTTCATTTTGATGGTCATTTCAGATCTTAGCTAACAGAGTATGGTGTGTTTGGATCATCAGTTCCGCAAATAGTGAGAAACTAAAATGAAGATAATCTATAAAACACAGCTTTATCGTGCTAAATAGTTGGTTCTTACAGTGTGGTCTTTGCCTTCCTCCCTTGTTAAAGGTTTTTGGCAATAATTAACTTAAAAATTTGTACCCAAACGTTTTTAAGCTGTAAGGATAGAATAGTTACAGCCCCACCTGTTACAGCTGCATCACCTTTTAGCCTCAATGTCAGACGAAAGGTTGGAAAACCTTGTTCAAATTAGCATCGATGGAGATATGGCAGATAAAATAGACAACCGAATCTTCTTAATAAGTTTAAAAACCCTGCTAGCTATAAAGTATCACTCTGAAATTAACTTCTATGTTATTAGCTTTTATGTGTGTAAACCTTTGCTTATGAAATTTGACTCTTCAATGAAGGTTTTCAAAATATGTCAAACTGGGTTATCAATAACGAGCGCGATTTCTCGTGCGGTGTTGCACCGGTTTCTTACTCAGATCCCTTTATCAGCTCCACCCCTTCATTGTCCACCCCACTGTTTTGGGGCTGGCTCCGCCCCTGATCTGCAATGATACTCGATTTCATGAAAATTTTTAATAGTATTCCAAAATGAAAGGCAAAGAATAAAGTACCTGGAGCAGGAGTGCTTCCTCAGTTGATTATTGCCAGTCGCCACGCTATGCCCATCAAGCCTCTTGCTGGTTGAGCAGATTACCTTGCAAATGTAGAACCAGAAATTCAACAATTCAAAGTCATTTGCAATCGAAGAGAAGAACTACACACCACACAAGAGTTACTTTCCTTATTTGGCAATTAATTGTCCAAAGTGAATGGCGCCTTCAATTTATAATGGATCAATTTAGCTGTGGTATCAATCAGAAGCTTTGGTAATCATGACGTATGGCAATTCAGGTCAGAGAGGTCAGCCAAACCAAGGGCCTATGTCGCACTTGACGTATCAAATACAATTTACAATTGGATATCAAAAGCTAAAATACCCTTAATACAGTTGTGTTGTCAATTAATGTCTAGGTCATAGGGGTCAATAAAAAGCAAGATCTGGCAATAGCATTTTTATTTATAATCCAGTAAATACAAATCTTTTTTGAATGCGTGCTTGACCTCTTCAAGTGTACTAAGTATTCTACTTGTATATTTGACTTCAATTATTAGAAGGCATTATTTTTATCACTGCAACTGTGGAATGGAATTCGGGTACGACTGCAAAGAATCAGCACTTGTAGCACGTAGAGGCATGCAATATCCGTTAAGTGCTTTGCTGTCAGGTAATGTCTTCAGAATCCAGATCTTCCTGCGCCAATGATATATAATTTTCCTGAGCTTAGATGCATGGACTATATCACTTTCTACATTTGCTGAATGATAGACCCAACCTCACTGCAATAAGTTTGAACCTATACAGGCAAGCTAGCTTATCAAGTATACTCGAAAAATTCAAGTTGACGTTAGAAACAAATAATAGTTAACAGCTTTGCCAAAACATAAGATTTAGAAAAATTGACTACTTCACTATGGAAATAATTTAACCACTATGAGAATGGCTATTCAAATAACAGGACCATCTTCCAATAGGATTTCCTTGCCTTAGGCATTTCGATATCTTTATAACATATCTACATTTATGCGGGAAAACGTTGGAGTTTTTCATTATCAAACTCAACAAGTATAAACAAAAGATCGGTTTCTAATATAAAACGCAGCAATATCTTTTACAACTTGTTGAAATCCATACACAATATTCTCTAGATTTACATTCCGTTTCAGATTTCACTTCAGATATATTTTTTCTGCTTTCAAGGGGGTAGATACAAATGTCCCCAAAAGATAAGATGCTTATGGCTGTACAATTATTTAAAAAAAGTAAATTTTCTTGTCAATCAGAAACTGAAGAGGACATACGGAACGAACTCTGTTAGAGCTGATCTTGTCACTTGTACGAATGTACGATGCTTGTGATTCTTTTCTTGGCTATTCGGTTCACATAACTACTAAGTAATTAGGATTATTTAGTTTACCTTACCAACTTTTAATTAGATTCATAATTAATTAGTATCAGCTATAACCAATTAAATTTGTAACGGTCTAGGCTTTTTCATGCCAACTCATAAGACACAAAAAATGCATAATCTTGGTAGCCTGTGAAAGCCATAAACCCACAAGCAATAAGAGCTATGTGGCTACTCTTAATTATACTAATTTTTTACTTGATTAATTAACTAAGTTATTTTCTCCATTTATTATATCATAAGGTTTGCTAGCTGGAAAATTATTTAAGTTTGAATGAAATGCTCTGGTGTAATCACTGTAAGTGGCAATTGTAGGCCAAAATTGAAAGTTAGAGATCTGCTAATTACAACGTTAATTACACACGGTTATGGTTAATTCCAAGCATGTTACGTTCGTCAAATATCTAAGCTGTCACGTGGCAGTTACATTCCCACGCAATTAAACCATTGATTGGCAGACACTTTCTTTTCTCGCGTGTCATGTGTGTGAAATACTACAAAATTAAGTTACCTATGCTTTTAAATGCTGACAAAATATTTGACAAAGTAGCAAAAATAGGCAAGCTCAGGCTAGAAACCTTATACATCACAATCCATGCTGATTCGTTTATTTCATGCAGTTCATTGCAGAAAGCAAGTCTGATGGAATCAGTTTATGGCCTCCTTGAAGCAAAATCTGAAGAACAATCGACCTTTCGCCTCATATCATGTATAGCTTCGAGGTCATGAGAGTAAGGTCGCCGATCAGGTCAGCTTGACCCAGCGTACAGAGCTCAGTTCTCCCATGCTTATAAAACCCAAAAGGCGATACGAAATTCACTCGCAAACTGATTTTGCACACCAGCTATGATTAAAGAAAAACTACCTTCGTTTGTGGAAACAACACTGGTTTTGATAACACGGCATTGTCCAGTCGATATCTACAATTTCGACTTGTTTGGCGACCACTGTCTAATAATCACACTTCTTGTTCATGAACCCTGAGTCAGAGCATTTTTCATACTATTATACCTATCAAAGAGATAGTTCAGAGCATATCATTTCATTTTTTTTCGTTTAAATATGTTTCATTATTCATGTTTCACGTTAGCTTTTATCAAAGCCCCGGTATTACCTGCTGATTTGGTGGAGGGAGAAAGGATGGGTTTAGGACAAATCAACACATGTCGATAGCAAAACTACAATATTCTCAATTGGCCCATATGCTTTACTTTCTATCGTCTATCGTGTTCTCTTGCTTTTTAGAATCCCACTGGGTCACTGAGATACTGTTGAGTCAATATTTCTATTCTATCACCAATAATTTCAGTTTAAGAATATTGCTAAGCTGTTTTCTTACCAAATGCAAATGCACAGACGATAAATGACACATCTACCTTTTAAAAAAGATATTAACATCATATGCTGGCCAAGCGTGATTTCTTAAACAAATATCTTTGACTAATCATAGAGCTTGACAAACGAAACTATAATCTACAACTGGGAACTCAGCACCTTCCAGCTGGCACCAGGGCTCATTAATAATATTTTGTGCCTGCGAATGATGCCTGCAAGTAAAATAGGTTGCAATTTATAGTCAGATATTGATAAATCAAAACCTCCCTGTTACGCTCAGTAGTGTTACACAAATTTACGTTTGTCAAAAGCAGATATCATATTGATGTCATCATGAACTACATGTAAACTGAACAGATGACATAATAAATGCTACTAGCGTTATATTGGGTACATAAAAAAGGGAATGATCCAGTTTTTATCAAAGGGTTGTTTTGGGTTGTCAAGTAGCCCTTTCGCTGTTATCGATTTTTTCAAAGAAAGACATCTTCAGTAAAAACGCTTTCCGATATCTTGAACTCTTTACTTTAAATGGAGCAGTTTTGTTTACAACATATTCTTTCAAAGTTCCTCAATTTTAGGATTTGTATTCGCTTCGTTGACAAAAGTTGCAAGAATTTCGACATTACACTGGGTTTTTCTGATTTCAAAGATATAAAAAATAGCCATAAAAGATCCTATTCCCAAATACTTTTGTTGAAATGTCTTATAACGATACTTTTTATAAGACGTTTATCATGCTTGTAAGATTTGATTATTTTAATATGAAAATGCTTTCACTCCAAAAATTGAAGAAATAGAGGCTTGTTGGTGTTGTCACAAATGAAATTTTTGTTTATGAATTATTTGGAGGTGTACCATCAAATTTTGCTCAAATACGTCAGAAATCGATTGCCACCAGATTCAAAAGCTTGAAGACTCTAACTTAAAGGAGTGTGCTTTTTTCAGCCAACTATGCACGAATGAGTTTTACAAGTCATAGCATAATACTCTGAGAAAAAAGCGATACAATGCGAGTGATCTCTTCCACCAAGAGATAAAAGGTGAAAAGAGACCAACAAACAACTTGATTTTGAGAATCAAATGGCGCCTTCAGAGTAAGGACCTTCTGTCATTTTGGTAACGAAGACTTTCTTCTACTACCTCTTATATTTTATTTGACTGTTCAATTTCAATACCAAGAAAGCTGTTTGAAGAAAGCATGACTGTAACACAATAAAGGTAAATAAAAATCGATGGTCTATACAAAACCGAGGTCTGGTTGGCACCCGTTGTCCGCACTAAAAAGACCTTTAGCAATAACATGCAGGTTATTCACAGTCCTATAGTTGCAGATTTATACAAACTACTTTATAATATCAATTATATTTACTACATCTAATTCAGGTTTCAATCAAGAGGTTTTTGAAAGTTAAAGTCAGCCTTTGATTAGGTGCTATTGCAGTCTAGACAGAAGTAAAGAAATTTTATCATGCATTTCATGCCATTCATTCTATAACTTTACAAACATCAATCAGTATTTTAATTGGCTCAAGAAAACTTCTTGAACGTTTGAGATCACCGTCTTTTGTTTATCTCATAGATATTGTTTATCTTCATCTCCTTTTTTCCTTGCCAAACAGCCCAAATACTACCAAACAGCGTGAAGACCATAAGAAATACGTTAACAGATATTCTTCTTCTTGTATTTGCTTTTGCCATGACATCAAGGCTGAAACAAAAAATACACTTTTATAACATCATCATTTAAAATTTTATATCAATATATGCAAAAAAGCCTTTCCACAGCATGTAATCAATTGTTGAAATCTTTTTGTACAAGCTGTAGAAATAAGTTTATGATAAAGACAAAATCCTGACCTGGTTGATCAACCAACACTAAAAATTTTCTCATAGCTGGTTCATAGTTTGAGCTATGCACTTAAAAATAGGGATATACTTTTAAGTTCCAACTTATGGCAACAAATCAACTTTACTGATATAGAAGACTAAAATCAACTAAAAGGCTACCAAGAAACTGGGTGTGTAAATTTAATTGGCAAAGAAAGAAAATAAGGTAGGAGAAATATTTATCAATCAACAAAACCAGGTTGCAAGCATACTCTCCCTGAGCTATGATAAAATTATTAAGGAGTAGACATACAGATAAATCTTGAAAGCAAGAAATGTTTCCTATGAGATTGACAGGTTTTGTAGAATTAAAAAAATGAAGACATTACCTTACTTCGCTGCCAATATCCTCTGCTTTTAGAGTTCGAGTTGCAATTAAGGTGAATCGATCCAGTTTACTTGGGTGATGCTGGGGCAGACTAAATTTGTTCTCTATTACAGGTGTAACTAAAAGGAGGGGAAACACATAAGAATTGACTGTTATTTGAAATGGAAGAAACAGTTCCAACTGAGCAGAGTTACTATCAGGGTGAGAATGTTTCTTAAAACAAGCCATCTTCCAAAGCCTGCAATACCTATCATTAACATGGCAACAAGAAACAAATTGGGATATTGAAGCCCCTTACAACTTACAAAAATTGTCTGCCACTGCACTTTTAGTTTCTTGAAAAAAGCTAGTTTCTAGTCACTGCCTGTTAGTTGTTGGTGGGCAAGATGTCAAATCTTCGGGTAAACATTTTCTACTTTCTATTTTGGAACAGTCTTATGACTTTTTACAGATTACTCTTTATCATCATCCCAGTTCTGTGGGTGATAAGTTCTCATAGTATTGCAAAGTTTGTTGTCTTTTTAAGGAAGTCTTTCATAAAAGCAAAATTCTCAAAATTGTTTGCAATGGCTTTCCTTGCATTCGCAGCAACCTCTTTTGACTTTGTTGAAAACTCCATCCCTCCAATTATTTCCTAAATATATATACTCTTTTCATTGGCTTTCTTTTTCCATGCCCTCCTTTAAGTACACTCCATCAATTTCACCATTTTCTTCTACTTTGAACCTTGTGGCCTGACTGTTTAGGGTTGCTTCATCTTTCCTGGCTTTTTTCTCCAACTTATCTAGCATAGCGATTGTGTTATCAACAATCCCTGCACTTTAACACAGCACAAATGCAAGAGATGCTGGCCTTGCAACCTCCAGAACTTTAATGTAACTCTCAATTTTGGAAAAAGAACCTCGTTAAACTGTAACATTTTTAAGCAAGTCTTTTACTTTTGTACTTGTTCTTTTGCTCCTAAACTGTCTGGGAAGGTATTTGAAGTTTCGATACATGTCAATGTGGATAAATGCTTTCCATAATGGCACTGAAATGATGTTGAATTGTTTAATTTTTCACTACATTTATTCTGAATATATGCTTTTACCATGGCTCTGGCACCCTCTTTGCACAAAGAATATAAAAGAAATGACTCTTTATGTTACAAAAGTAACAATTTTATTTTACTGTTCTTCCAATCCTTTCTGTAATAGAATCTTCTAGGAAAGATGACAGTTTTTTAGCTAGTGTGACACATTGTGTGAACTTCAAATAAAATACACCATCATGTGATTAAAAGTATCAATCATATCTCTTTGCGGCTATTGCAGTTTCGCACCTCTTAGTGTGTGGTTCCATACATAAGGATAGGGTTTTGGGTATGGATCAGTTTCCAAGAGGGAAACAGGGAAACAATAATGAGAAAGGGTCCAACGAGATTGGCCTATATTTTAGTTAGGGTGAGTAAATAGTTAGTATTGCGTGGTCAAAGTAGGCTTTATGTGTGTTAGATGCAAATAACAGCACAACTGAAGACATGCGATATTTAAACTGAAAGTTGTCTCACGTGTGGCCGTTGGTTCCTGACGTGACTCAGGAACTGCGGTCATCAACCTGACATTGCTCTTGGTTGCAGGGTATCGTAGGCTGTCAAATGATTTGAATTGTATTCCTGATCGTACTTTTGAATTATTACTTGTGATTCCTTCTAGCAAAATCTTTGGGCAACTGCAAGCAGCATATCTTAATTTGAGCATTTTGTTATCTCTTGGTGTTTAGATCAAGTTTCGGTTCATTATAAAACATTACCCTCCAAATGAATACGAGGTTTAGAGGATCAACCACTTATCTTATTGTCGAGTTAATAATGGTAGCTTATGATGCTGGTTGTCACTGTAACAAATTGCAAAAAAAGATTTTCAAGCCAACACAAATAGTCAAAATTGAATAAGAGAACTAATTCACACAATATTACAGTTAAGTAAACAAATTCATAAATTCTATAAAGGCTACTTGTCACGTGATAACAAGCATGAAAGTAAAAGAAACAACTGCTTTGATCACATAGTTTTCAACGCCCTTTATCTGAATATTTACAGTGACTAGATATATATCAGAGTAATCGAAGAAGACAATAAACTGGCTTCTTGAATCTTTGAGCCAATAGGTCGATAAAGACTAGCATTTTACCAGACATTTTACCAAGACTAGCATTTTACCAGGCTTCATTCTTGTATAATATTTTTTCTCATATTACTGAGATCGAGAAGTCAAACACACCTGTTGATGGACCAGTTTTGTCCAAAGTGGTTTGATTCATATGCTTGTATGCATAACAAGTATTTGATGATACCAACATAAGGCTCCATAGCATTGAAAAGTCGATTTACAGCAACTATTTAATGTAGAAAGACAGATACTGGAAGAAACATTGGATCGATTACAATCACTACAGAATTATAACCTGCAAAAGAATTGATATCCTGAGCAGAAACTTAAAGAGACTAAAGAAGACTCAAAATGCTTGGTACTGCAATTTTAACTCTTCTTGCTATAACCATTGTCACAGTCGACTCGCAAATGGGTCCACCTGGCCCTCCTGGACCACCGGGTGCCCCTGCACCCCCAACGCCTTGCCCAAGTCCGTGCACTGACAAAAGATGCGAACCTGCTTGTATCATGGCTTGCTGTTATCCTGAAAGATATCCAGGATATTTTGACAAAGGAAAGAACTCCCAGTGATCGTAGCTGTAAGAAGGCGTGAGAGCAAAAAGAGACCAGAGAAGCATTGGTACAATGACACAAGTGTTTCAGTAAAAATGCTTTTCGGACTGATCTCAAGAGAAGTTTGTAATATGTGTATATTGGACAAACATGACGTTAGACATATTTTCATTTTTGAAAAATATCTAAAAAGCGTTTCTGGTTGACTTTTTGGTAATAATATAAACGTTTCTACAGCAGCATTGTAAAGCTTTCTTCTTAAAGTCATGCTCTCTTAAAGCTTTCACATAACTTCATATATTATGATCAACTTGATCTTGTGAGACGGTGGCTGGAAACTTTGATCTGTAGCACTGGTTCACCAGTTATTTGGATAATAAACGTCTTTAGAGATTAGTAGATCGAGTAAACAACAGGTTGATCGCTGAATGCTTTCCTTTGTCAAAGAACAAACCATGTTTAACACATTAATGGCAAGTATTTCTGTAAAGCTGAGTCTTTTTCAACGTGTAATCGATCGCATACAGGCAGCAATTCTTTTGTAGTTCTGAATCAAATATCAAGATGTTGTCTGCATATTTGGTAGGAGCTTATGTTTTTATTTGCGTATTCTTTGTTGCCGAATCCATTAGAGGGCCACGAGGACCGCCTGGCCCTCCAGGTCCCCCTGGGCTCCCAGCAGCTTGCCCAAGTCCATGCAACAACAAAAAGTGCGAGCCAGCCTGCATGATGGGATGCTGCTTCCCTGAAGACTATCCAGAGTTTAATAAAAAGAAATCAAAGATAACTACAGCAAAGAAAGAAAAAGTAAGTAAAGGAGAAAAAAAAGCAGCAACAAATAAGGAAAAAAAGCAAAAAGATTCAAAAGAGGAAAAGAAGGTAAAAGAAAATTCATCAAAAGAAAAGAAAGAAGAAAAGAAGACAGGAACGAAAATGGAGAAGCAACAGAAGAAGTCAAAGCTGAACCTGGAGAAAGAAGAAAATACAGACAAAGAACAAAAGTCTGAGAAGAAAGAAGCAAACAAAGAGACCCACGAGACAAAGAAAACAAAGAAGAATGAGGGAAGGTCAAAGAAGAACAAGGCTGAAAAGAGTTCAGGAAAGAAGGAAAAGCACCATAAATCATAGATTCTTGTGACTGTTGTTGTAAATTTCTCACTTGCTTAATGCTGGGTAGACTTTTCATCGATGGAAGTGTTGCTATATTGAAGAGACATAGACTCGAAAACAAGCCGAAAGATTGCATGGACCTACGGCACAATAAAGGACATCTGCAGAAGCATAGCTGCAATATACATCAGTTGTCTTCATCGTAACAAATTAATGAAATGCTCGACATGTGAATATGCCATTTGAAATTTCTTGTGTATTGCTTTTGTCGTTGCTGTTCTTAGAAGAATGTTAATTACTAGATTCTAATCGTTAATCCTTAATTAAAGTTCTAGCGGAGAACAATATAAAGTTTAAAGCCTTTGTTAACTCTACCAATCTGTTTTAAGGTTTTTTGCATGTGTTACGAATCAGCAAATACCAGAAAAAAGATCACTGCAAAACAATGAAGTGCACTACAGGTTGAACAGGTCTGTCAATCTAACCATGAAGGTAAACATTCTACAGACACGGAGATATGAATAATTGAACAACAAGCGCAATTGTAGACTGATTTGGTAAAATGTTCATTTAAACGAAGAACCGTCAATTAGATCAACTCATACTAAAATTCCAGATAACTCTCACTGGTTGTCTGCACTGCCAGTTTACTTTGATATTTCATATTAGAAAATTATGTTTATTCTTAACACTGCAGATTAAATGTCAAAATTATGCAGGAATTGGACACAAAATCTGACTTCTTTTTGTGGGCAATTATGAATACGTTGATTGGCGATATACACGTTAAAGATCGAAGTAACAAAAGATTCCAGTCACGTTTCTATTTCATGTTGTTTCTATTCCGTATTGCAGGAACATTCTTGCATCTATTGAGCCTACAATCCAGAATAAAGATGTTGAAACAAATTGTTAAACACATGGCATGTATTTCAACAGCAGAAATATAAAAATGAGCAGAAGAGAAGGATGAAAAATCTTCTAGTTGCCTGTCCAAGATTACATTTGCTATAATCTTCGGCAGATGTGGTTTTAAACATTTTTATCATTGCAAGATTAACTTGAAACCTCATATTTTAAGAAAACTTCGGAGATATGAACTTTTGATGATAAATAATACTTGGCAGAGACACTTTTCTTGTGAGAATAATGGTAAGAGGCTTTAAAGCAATTTTTTCATTGAAAATTGAAGTTCAAGTAAAGGATCACATTTGTAAGCTTATATGAAAAGGCAAGCTAAATATTAACCATATGAAAATAATAAAACCACGCACTTCTGGGAAAAAGTAAATTTACAAGTAAATATCAAACATTCGGCATTCCCTTTTAAAGATAATTTTGTAATTGTAAAGTGTAATTTTCAAATGCCAAAAACCACCTGCTCTTGATTAATGTTTAAGCATTTACTGGTGCAAAAGAACATATATTGACCTATTTGAAAGTAATTACGACTGCATTCTCATTCAACTTAAACTGCTTGTATTGACTGGATCGTATCTGACGACAGTCTTCGGTATCTTCGGAAGACTTTCTATCAAGAGCTTTGTTATTCAGGAGTAGAAACTGCAAATGGAATTCATTCCTAACTAATCTTCTTTGAGGATCATGGTGCTACCCTGCAATGACGACATTTTAGCAAGGGCAAAGTCCCCTTTCTACATATGTGCTATCTTCAACCTTGTCCTTGCAGTACCTACTACACTGTTGAATACATCATTCATTGTAGCTGTTCTTAAATCTAGTGACCGGGCAGAACCATATCAAATTCTGATGCTGAATCTGGCAATAACCGATCTTTTGACAGGAATTGTTTCTATGCCAAGTCAATTCATTTCATATCTTCATCATTCACACTTCAAAGAAACTTGCTATAGCAAAGTAGTTGCTGAAAATATTACATTCTTTCTTGGGATGGCCTCCTTTTTTACTGTAATCGCGGTTACAATGGAGAGGTACACCTATGTTTTTCATCCTTTCTTTTACAATGAGAAGCTCACATCTCGTTTCTTGACAGCCATGGCAGGAAGTATATGGCTATTATCGATTGCTCTTTCAGTTGACATATTTATTTACGGGAGGCAGCTATATGATTAATACATGCATTGGCGTTCTTGCCTCGGCTCTTATTTTTTTCTGCTACACAAGGATAATGCTTCGTGCTCGGAGAGTACGTCGTCAAATAGCGGCAGAAGCAGGACGTTTTGGACAACGTAGAATGAACAAGAAGGACAGGAATCTTGTCGTTGTTGGTGGATTGATTATAATTTCATTCTTTGTTTGCTATGCTCCAACTGTTTTGTCAAATCTGTTTTTGGCTTTCGGCATACGAAGTCATATTTTCCGAGGCATGTATTACTGGCTATTATTGCTGGTCCTTAGCAACTCTTTTATTAACCCAATGATATCCTGTACATTCAATCCAAGAGTAAGAAGAAAAGTCATCAGAATATGGAGTTGTGGACGTAAAGGTAGAACCCATTGATAAGTTCAGCGGAAAATTGAGTTAAAAGATGCATAAAAAGGATTCAAAATTCATTTGCCTTCATGAGAAATGGTTGTTAGTTATTTAGTTAAGTTCTTAACTATTGTATGTACGACAAAGTTTTATGGATGACCTTACAAAATTAGATTAAAGATAAAATATAAGTCTAAGCTATATACTAGTCTAAAATAGTGTGTCTTAAGTGGTGATTTCAAACTATTTTCGTTCATTGCACTCTCTACATGTAATGACAGATCATTCCACCATGTAGGTCCCGTATGTCGAACCCAGAGCCCTGATCAAACGCTCACGACTCTCAGCTATAAAACGCTCGACTTTATCAAAGTAAGTTTTCTTTTAGCTTGTTTTACTTCAATAGCTTTAGATCTTGTAGGAGTACGATTTCCTAAAAAGCGAAGAAGTTCTTATAGTGAATGAAAATTCTTTGGATTATCAAATCAAACATTGCCAGTGAAAATGACACTTTCTAGGAACAGCTGTTAAAATAAAAAGCTACTTATATTGTTCATTATCAAAGTTATCAAGATTTCTTTAATATATCTAGTAAAACAAGATATCCTGTTTGAAAAAACGCATTTCTATTGGATAAAACATGAAAGAGAGAATTAGACTAGGTTAAGCTGCATAAGAAATGGAAAGCTTGAAATTTGTCTCATTGGGTCTTTCGGAACACAGAAAGTATCGTTGCGAGAAATTTTACTCTTGACAAAAGTTTGATCTTGGAAAGAATCAGCTGAATTACAAACTATTATTCGCTTTAAGCAATTAAGTGCATTCGAGGGGCTGCGTTTGTGTAGTTGATTGATAAACAGCTGCTAAAGAAAATGCTTCCTTGTGAAATGAATGGTTTAGAAATATCAAACACATCATCATACATAGCAAGTGCATACGCCTGTGCCGTCCTAAACATTCCTTTAGCAATGTTAACAACATCAGTCAATGCATGCCTTATTGCTGCTCTTTTGAAGTCAAATGAACGGGGTGAAACACATCTGTTGCTAATTTTGAATCTGGCAATTACTGACCTTGTAACTGGACTGTTCACCATGCCAAGTAATTTCGTGGAGTACCTATACATTGCCATGCTCAAAGACCCTTGCTATTTTGCAGATGTTACTATTGTTATCAAACACGTTATTGGATGGGTCTCATTTCATATTGTAGCAGCTCTTGCGGTAGAGAGATACATCTACATTTTTCATCCATACTTTTACAACGCAAGATTAACATCAAGGTCATGGATTTGGTCTGTCGTATGCTGCATTTGGCTTTTGTCTATTCTCGCTGTTGCACCAGGATATCTTTCTTTTCATAAAAGGCTACTTTTTGCATCTAGTATAATATTTGGTACTCCTTCATCAATAATCATTATATTTTCACACGCCAAGATATTTGTTCGTGCTCAGAGGATCCGGCGACAGATAAAGACTGAAGCAGAAAGATTTAGACAAGTAGGATCAAGTGACAAGGATAGAAACATCCTGCTTGTTGGTGGTCTAATTATTCTGGCATTCTTTGTTTGCTCTGCTCCGACATACATAACAAGCATATTGAAAGTTTTTGACGTTCAAAGTTCTTTATTCAAATACACAGTATGCTGGGAATGGTTGTCTATAATGACGAACTCTCTGTTCAACCCTGTCATATCGTGCGTTTTCAACCCTATAATCAAACGAAATATTCTTAGCATGTGCCGTCTTCGGCGTAAAAGCCGAACGTAAAAGGACGTCCTTTCACGCAACAACAACATGAACAAAGTATAGCCATCTTTTAATCGATATTAGTCAATCATTAGGCAAGTAAGTGGTATCACGCTCACTGATTGGTTAAATTTTGATTGACAGATTACTTTAAGCATTTTAGTATGTGTCGATTGCCTTTAAAAAATTACTTGGTTTAGGGTCTATGTATTCAATATAACTTTTTACTTTTTGCAAGAATGGAAGTTCGTTATTGCTGATTAAGAGTAATCCACTGTATTCAAATGTCACTTCGGTACTGTAAGCCTTGCTTTACCAGCTGTTCTCATTTTTGGTGAATCTATATTCATTTTTAAACAAATTATTCGTATTCCTTTATTCGTATATCGATAAATGCCAGACCAGTTCTTTTCTAGAAATACCCAAACTGTTGTTGCGTTGCCCTTGGTAATCTTAAATATCCTAATTTATTACTTTAATTCAGATTTTGCTAAAAGCTTCTATGCAGTTTTTCGAAAAAATTTTCACAAACGATTGCTTCAATACTGTCGCCTATATTCTCGTTGCTACAAAATCAATGTGTGTTTCCTCCTTCGTTACCTTCGAATCGGCATACCGGAAAACAAGAACCCAGGACCTTAAAGTAGGACCTAGGATCCAAAACCCAGGACCCAGGACCCAGGACCCAGGACCTAGGATCCAAAACCCAGGACCCAGGATCCAGGACCCAGGACCCAGCACCAATTCTTACCTATCATAAATATCACGAGATGGATATCTTGGTTAATTAGCGTTCTTATAATCATTTTTGTTATTTTGCATTATTACTGATTACTATCGTACTGTTCGACATCAATGCTATTGTAAATTTTGTTCAATCGTCCAGAATACTGTCCATTTGATTGATGTAATCACTTTTGTCTAAACTGAAAGTTAATCAATGAAAGCAGTCTAAAGGTTTGAAGATTTTTTCTTGTTACCTTTGCAGACTTTCATTTAATAAATGAATTAGGATTTTAATGACCAAATAATTTTTTTTCGATTTCAAAAGTTTCATTTTTTCCATAACATAATAAAAATCAGGCTTTTTAGCAAAGCTCGACTAACGTTTCAAAAAATATATCCAAGCAACTACAAGCCCAATATATATTTTTTCAACTCTTTTTCTGAATAGATAAAATTTTATACAGTAAAGATTAAGTCTTGAATTCCTTTAAGAAGAAAAGCATGTTGTTAGTCAAGCAGCATCTTCTTTTTCAATAATTTTTTCTGGGTTTTAAATTATATTAAAGGCTACACAGACTACACTAGAATATACGGAGCCATAATTTTACGCAGCTGCAATTGGCTGAGATAACCATGAGTTATACATCCTTTATAAAATATGATACAAACCCGAGTGCCAAAGTATTAAGACAACAAATTTGTTGTAATGAACATTGTCATCCATGCAAAAATGCATTCATAGTCGATAGTTGTTTCGCAAAAAGTATATCGATTCAAGGAACTTTCTTTGATATTTGTAACCTGGACTGTTGAACATATCCTGCTGGAATGAAACTGTCTCCAAAAACCAAAAATTGCATCAATGCGTCGTAAAAATCAACTTAAATACTGTCAGTTATTAGATTTATCTTTGCTTCTTATATTATCTTTTGTGTCAAAAAAGTATTTGCTCTTTATCAAGATTGGTTTGGCATAGAACAACTGGAGGAAAAATCTAAAATTTTGCAATTCGTTTGCAAATATTTTTCGACCACAAGCAAACAAGTCTTGCATGCAGGCAGCTGTGCCAAGCGTATCCAATTGCGAGTCAAAATCCTTTATTTTCAAGTTGCTTGTCTTGCTTTGCAAATATTTTCTCTTTGATATCTATACTTGTTTTACAATTTTAATCTAAGTTTACTTAGATCCAAAGAAAACATGCAATTTGAACAATGAAAGTATTTTGTTGTTTTTATCAATCGATTCAATTATTAAAATCTAGATATTGCGTCAAAGTAAAAGATATTTATTGTACACAACATTTTGGTAGTTTTCAGGTGATAATATTTCTCCATGAAATCTAAATTACAAGCAGAATCAAAATGAAAAATGGTATCGAGCCTAAATCTATTGTGATAAAATCAAATCTGAGCTTAAAAAAGTCGTATAATTAAATTTGGAGACATTTTCAAAACGAGGCCGTAAGTCGAATTGGTCTATTTTTAGGTAATCTAAAGGGCATGGTCGCCAATATTTTTCTGCTCGCCTCTCTCGCAAACGGCCTCCTCTTTCGATTCTGCCACAGGGCCTCTAAAACCTCTCGGCGGCATTACGCACAATGAAGCCAGAAAATCATATCTAAATCATTGTAGCCAGGCTTTATGTAACAGCCGTTTTAACAATAATAGAATGGCATGCTTCCTTCTGCTCTCAAAATCTTTGTCAAACAGATTGAGCCAAATATAGAACTAAATTCCAAACGAAATGAGAAGAATTACAAACTTTTCAAAAATGCAACACCAGTTATATTTGATTTGAATCATATTCAGCGTTTATAATTTAAGTTAGTTGGCTTCATTTAGCTTCAATATAGCTGCAGATTGTACCAACTTTAAATAAAGAAAGTTCAGAGAAATTATGTCCAAAAGATATATCAAGCCATGTAGATGGTCATCAAAACATTGTTTTAAGTAGGATTGGGTCCAGTCTCCCTTGATGGTTGATGTTAAGGTGAAAAAAATTTCGAGAATAAAGTTTGACTGTAGTCTTGATTCAAATGTATTTTTATGGTTGTTGCCTTCATTTCCGAGAGTCTTTAGGGCTTAGCAACGCAAATTTTCCATAGGGGCTACGCCCCCAGGACACCGACCCTCTCTCCCTAGACAGGGTTTTCACCTACAACCAGGCTTCGTCATTAACTAAACGACAATTCGCGATATCTTTCATCAGCAAGCATTGACACCCCAAGGTGCCCTTTCTGCCAGTACTGCCCCACCGCACCGTGAAGCTTCCGGCGCCTCTCGTGGACACTGGGTGTTATTTCTGTGTTTTTGATACAAACTTGATCTACAAAAATCGAGGAATAAAAGCGTCTTTTCACAACCATTCATTTTATAAAATTTAAATACAATTCCCAATTTCATAAAACCTTATAAGTAGACATTCCAAAGTTAAAATATTCTCAGCAAACTACAGATTGAATTTGGCATAATGTCGTAGGAAGATTTTCAACCTAAACAACTGCAAGACGCCCAGGCCAGTAACTTTAGATAAACAATGGTTGATATACAATGTGAGTTTCTATAGAATTTGGTTGTTGACAAATTTTCAAATTAGTCGAATAATATTCTAAAAGAGCGACTCGCTACATGTTTTTATAGAAATCCCTTAGAAAATTAGGATACAGATAGGATTAAAACCGCATCTATTAGTATGACAACTACTCACATTATTCATGCTAATTATGCTAATTGCCCACACTTTGTATATCATATTTTGTACATTTTGCATGTTATAAACTGAGATCAAAAAGAGGCTAATAATTAATATTCACTATCAGAACGAGTTTTATTTTTTTTTATCATTCTTGTCTTGTAAAATATTCACAAAACAATTATATGGGTAGAATTTTTCATCCCTATTCTATTAATCTTTTATCAATTATAGGGGTTAATACATAACAGTACATCGGATGAAAATTAAGTCTCTCTTTATTAATGGAAAATTTATTAATCTAATAGGGTTTCAATTCTAAAGAAGAGTCTGAGAACCCAAAAGGCTTAGTAAGGACACCCCATAGCAAGATAAAGTTGCTAATTAGTTGATTCAGAAGAAAAAAGCTTAGCTGAATTTTTGTCAGAAGACGAAGTTGCACACGCAAATAACATCCAAGACATAGAAAAGTTTCGAAAGTTTATATAAGAAATAGAAAGTATTAAAGAGAAGGGAACATTGTAAGTTTTAGCTCACAAGTTTTTAAATGAAGATTGTCTCCTGGTCGGAATTAATGATGCACGACAAAGGAAAAGCAGCACCAAGGATAAATACATGCCATAGACCAAAGGAAAAGAAAGGTTGCCAGAATATGAAAAGATCAAGACGCTTCATCTGCCAAGGAAATCGAAAAATAAGTTTTTAGGTAGTTGGGAATAAAATGGATTCATGATATCTAACAGATAGGGAAACCAGAGAGAAGGGGCAAGGGGGAAACTGACCCTCTTTCCCTTTAATAAGAGAGAAAGGGGAGCCAAAAAGTGCTCTTTTTATAAAAGTCGCCTTATTCTCGGCCTTTTATAATATTAAAGAGATTCATATGCAATCCTGATTGTAGTGTTTTTTTCATGACAAGATTTCTCAAAACTTCCACAAAAACTTTTTACGACAGCAGTAAGCCCATTTGCAAGATGCCTGCAGAACATCGAAATAAAATGAGTTACAAAAGATCTAGTAAAAGAAGGGAATTTTTTCAAATTGCCCTTCTACTGAAGCTTGCCCCCTTGCTCTTCGGTCATTCCGGAGTCCCTGCCAATAGATACAGCTGAAATTAAAAAAAGATATTCAAAGCAAAGATGGGTCACTGTATGCAATTTGATTGATGTTTGTTTCCTAAATATGTAGATACCCAATAGATTAAGCCACGCCACCCATCTGCCTTTGATAACGATGCTGACGAAAAATAAGCAAACGTGCAGAGAAAGAATCGCTGTGCTAACAAACATGTTCACTGTTTGTATTTGTGGCTATGTTTTTTTGAATATTCAAAACGAAGGTGATTAGTTAAAATGTGTTTTATATTAAAAAATTGTCATTATATTAGCGCTAGAACCAGCAAGACGGTAAGCGCAGATTTCAGGCGAATCAAAAAATCATAAAATCTTTCTGCCTATTTACTTGACGAAAATATTTTGGACTTTCTTTTTAAAAAAATGGTTCTTTGTACAATGCCAGTGTAAACTATTCTGGCTAAATCCCACTATTTGGTGATTATACATTTATTAGTGGAGGATTTACAACTCCAAATACATGCATGCTGTTTGAGAGGAATTCATCAATTCCAAAACAGGTGTCTTTTGCAATTAATAAAGGCATTCAAGGTTATTAAATAAAAGCAATTTCGAGAAAAATTATCATTTGAAAGGCTGTACTAGCTGATGCGGCCGTTGTCCATTTTTGAAGATGGCTTTTCCTTGTTCTGGTGTCAGTCTAGAATTAACAGACGCTTCTTCATACATCCTGAATAGTTACGCATGTGCTATCTTCAACCTTGTCCTTGCGGTACCTACTACACTACTGAATACATCATTCATTGTAGCTGTTCTTAAATCTAGTGACCGGGCAGAACCACATCAAATTCTGATGCTGAATCTGGCAATAACCGATCTCTTGACTGGAATTGTTTCTATGCCAAGTCAATTCATTTTATTTCTGCATCATGCACACCTCAAAGACACCTGTTCTTACGCTGGATTTGCGCAAACCTTTTCATACTTTCTTGGAATTGTTTCTCTTTTGACATTAACTGCAGTTGCGACCGAGAGATATGTTTTCATCTTCAATCCACACTTACACAATGCAAAACTGACGTCATGCTTCCTGATTGTCATTGTAATTGGCACATGGATGGCTTCAATAGCCGTGTCAATTTTATTTTTATTCAGCGGAGTGAAAAATGCCATCACTGCATGTATAGGCGTTCTTGCCTCAGGTGTCATTTTTTTCTGCTACACAAGGATAATGATTCGTGCTCGGAGAATACGTCGTCAAATAGCGGCAGAAGCAGAGCGTTTTGGACAGCGTAGAGTGAACAAGAAGGACAAAAATCTTCTCGTTGTTGGTGGATTGATAATAATTTCATTCTTTCTTTGCTATTCATTCGCTGTTATAACAAGCGCATTGAAGTTCTTCAGAATTCAAAGTTTTCCTTTGAGTTATATGATTTGCTGGAGTTGGTCGCTGGTTTTGGGAAATTCTTTTTTCAACCCGATCATATCTTGTACTTTTAACCCAAAAGTAAGAAGAAAGGTTGTAAAACTGTGGACTTGCGGGCGAAAAGGCGGAATTCTGTGAGCGCGATTCGAATGCTGAGACTGTTAAAGCGAGAGGACAATTGCCATGAAAGAAGAAAATTGCCATGCAACCTAACAAGCTAGAAGTGTCTATTCTAAGGGGGCTGCATTGATGGCCTAACAAAATTTAAGATTTAGGCCAGTTGTAAAATGGTGCACCGTATTCATACAGAGGCTCTATAATTGGAATCCCACTCAAACCTACTGCAAATCAGACTTACAAACAAATACAAATACAAAGCCCAATATTACCTAGTTTTATCTTGTCAGTCTATATATCTCATTATCTGCTTTTATTTCTACTGCAAAAGATAAAGGCCGTGTTTACACGATACCGGGTTACTCACGTATCGGATTACTTTTCATATCGGATAGGGGTCCGTTTACACGGCCCCGCATTAATCCGATACGTCCCGTACCACTTTTGCGGAGTGAAATCACTCCGCTGTGAGAGTGGTATGAAAAGTGACCCGATACGTCCCGTACCACATTCCATCTCGTGTAAGCGGGTGAATCCGATACGCTTTCGCTCCGGAACCTCGTTCTGAATCTCAAGGAAAGTTTTCATCAACGGATTCTACATCTTTACCTTTCGGGTAACGTTCGCCAAAAACTATTCTATCTTGTCATCATTCGACATTACATCTTTTCAATCCCTTCCCTCGAAAAGGCATTCACTGGCATATGCCTTTACCGATTCAGGCTGCAATTCGACTTCTGCTTCCCCCTTTCTGCTTACATTTTCTTCTTCTATGCCACTGGCCAGGACTCATATTCTATACTAAAGTGATAATTTTTTCCCGAGACCTTCCTCTCCTCAGTAGACTAACGAAATTACCAGAATTTTACATTGCTAAAAATCGAAACAAAAGAAGTATGCTGCACAGTGAATAGCGGAGCGTTGTCGTGTAAACAGGATGAAAACGGTATGAATATCAATCCGGTATCGTGTAAAAGCGGTCTAAACAGTATGCTTTTCATATCGGATAGCTGAGACCAATCCAATAGGAAAAGCAATCCGGTTTCGTGTAAACGCATCCAAAGATAAATAAATGTCAAATGAAATAAAAGGACTCTCTGAGAAGAAACATTCTGATAGCATTCCTTCAAACAAAGCATTTACTTATATCAGGATCTTTCAATAGAATGCTAAATGAAGAGCCTGAGGGGAACTACAAAGCAGTTTTTAGATTGAATAAGGGACAATACTAGCTAACTACAAAGCTTAAAATTTCATAAAAAATTTGCTTATGCATCTACCAAGGAGTCTTTCCAGTTGTGAGATTTCTTCGCTATTTACCCAAGACCTGATCAGAACTGCCTCTGGTCATTTTTGGATCATAGACGAGCTGAATCGGTGTCTTTTCTTGATTTAGAATGAGCGACGGTTGAAGGCTTGATCGTTGAAAATGTCATCATAGCGATTTAAACAGTCATTGCGTAATTTTGGCAAATCATTTGGTGGGCATCGATCAGATTATACGTTGCATGCATAGAAATGTTATGCAATCAAGCAATTTTGTTCTATCATTAAGGCTAGTTTCAACATTGGATGATGCTAGATCATCTTCGTCATGTTCTATGTTATCCTAGTACCTATTGGATATATATAATTACGTTATTGACCTAGCCTACCCAAAAAGCACATGCAGTTGAAAACTGTAATTAACTTGGATATAGAGACAACCAGGCAAGATAAATTCACATGCAACTATATTTCAACAGACAACTTGGACAAGGAGTGCCACAAAAATCAATACTTGGACCTCTACTTTTCAATATTTTCCTTATTTTTTTACAGCCTTAGTGAAGGGTCTTAATGTAATTTTGCTGATGACAACACGATACCTGTCACTACAACAAATACTGATGAACTATTGCAATTTGTACAAATCAACACTAAAATATTTCTTTATTGGTTACAATCAAATGAAGGGATTGCAAATTCCTCTAAATTTCAAGCTATCTCAATCGACAGCAATGATAAATACATAAGTGAGTTTGAAATTGACAAAGAATTTGCAATTAAAATAGAGAGAAGTGTTACTTTGCTTGGTGTTCAGATCGATGAAAGTTTAAAGTGTGATGCTCATATCGATAAGATCTTTAAAAAAGCAGGTAAAGAGTTAAATTCTTTAGAAAGATTAGCAAGATTTATGGGCGACAGAGAAGAAAAGATGATTATGAATTAATTTATACTATGTCACTTAAATTATTTTACATTGATATGGATGCTATGTGGTAAAGGAAGTCAGAATAAGCTAGAGAAAACTAAAGGCTCTTGTGCAACCGGCATGCTTTGCGACAATATTTTCAGAACCGGCCTAATATTGTACTGCATGAAAATAGAAATTACAATCAATTTCTTAAGAGAGCTGCCGCTAAGCATGCCGGTTGCGCAAGAGCCTTTAACGAGAGGGCATTAAGACCAGTCTATTCAGACTATTCATCTTCGTACAAAGAATTACTTGCTAACTCAAAAGAAACTACCATACATATCCAATCAATTAGAATTTTACCCCTATTAGTTAATAAAACACTTAATAACATTAATCCTGTTTTCATGAAATACTATTTTGTACCCAAAATAACAGGTTGTAACCTTCGACTCAAAATCCCCCTTGACATTCCAAAAGCCAGAACTACCAATAATGGTATCAGATCATTAAGTTTTCAAGGGCATAAAATCTGGAATCTACTCCGAAAATCAATAAAGACAGCACAGAATGTTAGACAATTCAAGAATTTAATCAAAACTTGGTCCCTTGAAAACAAATGCGCGTGCTCGTTTTGCAGTAAGAAATCTGTCTTATGCAATTCTTGAAACTGCTTTATGGGGTTTTATGTTAGTCCTAATTAGTGTGCGTTAACTATTGTAAAAACTAACATTAAATAATCTATATAGCATAATAAAAAGCCACTCATAGCATAGCACAATGTTGGTATAAATAAGCTTTATATGATCTTTTTTGACGCATAATTTGTCTCTCTGTCACTCTGTTTTGAACTGTGCTCTTCTGAAATTTCTACATTTAACTTGTATGGTACTACCTTCTACGTTATACAAACCACATCAGGTTACTTAGCAGGTAACAAAAATATTTTTCTAAACTGCTCTTCACAGCTGCAAATTTAATGCTGACTGTGTCATCTCTACTCAGGACCGTCAAGAGATACCCTGGGTGCCACGCGGTGGAGCATTTTGTGGCTCTGGCACCCAGGGTAGTCGAGAGACAGCCCTGGCCCTGGGACAGGGAAGGATTTAGTGGATTTTGTATTTAGGACAGGCAGTGCTTGAGAAAGACTGCGCTGCACCTCGTTAGTTGTTATATATTTTGGGATATTGCTATAAGTATTAGAGTTCGTGGAGAACCGTCGTTGATTATGTGAGCAGTTTGATTCAAGCTTAGCCTTGGATTGTATCATGATGGAAATGGGAAGAGAAGTATAGACGCTCGCACAAATCGTCATTCTCTAAAGTTTCAGTCTTTGCAGTATATCTCTCGATTTTAATATCAGTTTTACAAAAGTCTTCACGTTCTTGAGACATTCCTGATAAAAAAGAAACTAAAATGCTAAAGCAGTCCAATCCTTAAAAAAACTTGATTCTGAAATGCTTGTGGGGGACTTTGCTCCAAGGAAAACGGGCAAGGTTTAAAACTTTTGATTTTTAGACATTTGATTACAACTTTGGAGAATCACTTTTTACACGTAGAGATTTCTCGCCTTACACAATTCAGGATTTAAACGTTAGTGGAATTGTGAAGGAAATAGACAGTTCTAGAATATGGTCAGCCACCTATGACGTTGAATAAAGGGAAATTGTCACGTAAAAATGCCATGGCTTTTTAAAACCCATTAACAAAATGGGTGTTTTTCCAAATTCTTAGGGGTGTGATCAGCAAAAAATTTTTCCTCTTTGGCCTACCAATCTTCCAAACCTGGCCACGTCACAGTTAAAAACCAAATTTCAAAAATGGGCGTTTCCATCATTTACCAGTGACCTGAAGGGTGTGGCACCAAAATTAGTGTTTAACACCTCCTCCCCCCCAATCATTGTTGCTTAAATCCGCCCCTGCCCTGGCGCTAAAAACATCACGGACTCTTGTGCAGGAGTAGTGGCGCAGAGGCGCAGGGGCAAGTTGGTAATCTTCGGCGCTTCATGGAAAAGAGGCTGAGTCGCGTGACCTTTTTTCGAGGCAAAGTTCAAATCTGGACGGGACGCACGAAAAAAGCCCAGTTTTGCCGGTAAAGTGTATTGGATTTAATGTAGCCAGAAACTCATGAGGTAACTTATTTTTAATCATTTTCCAAAAACATAACACTTGTCACATTTGTTATGTTTCCGCCCTGATTGTCCAACAGTATTGTTAGAACCGAAGTGTGTAAACATCCAATATTATAAATATTCGGACATTAAAAACACGTATTTTAGACTAGCTTGGCTTCCATGGTCCTGTTTTTCTACGTTTATCTTGGGACAAAATGAATTTTGTCTCGAGATACTGAACTTTTACAGATAGTTTTCGTCTTATGGTGAGTATTGAGAATATTGACCTCGATCAACTCTGGGAAACTGAAACTAAACTGAAGCTGCAAAAAGGCGTCATCGCATCATCATGCACACTAGTAATACAATTTCGTTGATTATGTGCTTTGCCTACGCCAGTTTACGCCATTAGGTTAAATGTCTTTTTACAATTTTGTACCACCAAAAATTTTTTCCGTTCATAAATTCTAAATGTGCCTCAGGCCACACGAAATATGTGATGGCACATACCCCTAAATGACTGACATGAAACCAAGTTTTAAGTTTTTGAGACTGGTTTTTAATGCAACACTGGTTTTTAATGCAACAGTTACTGCTTCTCACTGACTATATTTGAAGTCCATATTTCCAGTACATCAGTTTTGATTTACTATTTGCTTTTCAATATCAAAGTTATTTTTTCAGTTTTTTCCTGGAAAGCTGTTGCTTACTTGGAAGCAGTTGCAGGCTTTCCAGACTGGGAACTTTGACGTGCACCTGCAATAAATTGCTCATTCACTCCAATTTTCCATGTGCAGCCAATAGCATGTTGGCCCCTTAATATCTCAATTTAAAAACATTTTGCATTATTGTCACTACAATTTTCTAAATGTGCATGATTTCAGGCACGCAGATACAAACTTTCAAAATTAAATTGTCCGCACAAGAAACAAAGTTTCCAGTCTGGCAGGCTTTTTTGTGGTTGGCAATGTTTGGAAAAGGCACCGGACCAGGGCAGGGCACTTGACTAGGAAAGTGATGGCCGTGTGCAGAAAGCCTTTTGCAACCTGACCCTGTCCCATAAAAGGATAACCAAAATCATACCCTGTCCCATAAAAAGAATGCCAAAAATACACTACAATGATGCCAAAGTATACCAGATCTCATAACATTAGCAAATTTAATTGAAAATGCTCATTGTGAACTCACAGAGTGAGCTGTTCTCACATATTTCTTGTTTATAAATTTTTTTAATTCTAAAACCCTGTTAAAATACTGGATGCAATTTATAACATAATGTTCCATAACTTTTATCAGAAAGAAAGGAGGGGTTTGGAAAAAAGGGGAGGAATGATCAAACTTTTTAATTTTGAATATATACAGGCGATAAGTGTCTGGGAAGCAGAAGAGGATATATTGTACAAAGTTTACAAGATCTTAGGAGGAAAGATGAGTTGTGGAAAAGAGTTTGTGAATTTGGCAAAGAGACTTGAAATAAGTGAGCACTAGAGGAGTGTCTGCTTTCAGTCTCAGTTTCCCTTAATCTTGCTATGTGACAAACAACAGTTGGTTGTATGCAATCTCTGAAGGGGAAAAATATCCTTTGCAGTCATCATAAAAATTTTTCAGTGTGTGAGCTTCCTTGGTGATAGCAAACATTCAATTCAAAACATGCACTTGTCAAAAGTATTGAGCTTTTATAAGTGAAGCTCTAGTTATTTTGCCTTTTCTCAGACTAAACCATATCCATAGCTATTTTCTATGATATTTGTAGAAATTTTACATTGGGCATAAGGCATAGCACATAGGAATAATCATGTTGGGAATCCATCACTTCCTCAGGTATAAGTTAGGACTCAACCAACAATGATATCATAAGTCATAATTCATAATTCATAAGTCATAAGCAATTAACAAACCAAACATGTTTATTTGATTCCCCTTTTTTTCTTTCTATGGTGCTTTCTATTAATGTTTTGTTCTTCTTATCTTTCCTTTTAAACTCTTCTTTCTCTCCACTCACTGTTTATTGCACAGACACGCATCAACACATGCATGTGGAGCAAATAATGTGAGCAATTGACTGCAAGATATTTGAACATTGTTTCTTTCCTAGGACTGCATTCCTTCAATGAAATATTGAAAGTTTTGATTCCCAAAAATGAGCAACATTGGCTTATTCTTACAAAAGAGCAGCTTTTGTCATCCTATGTGGTGTGCCAGTAACTACCACTTAACAGAGTTGCTTATAAATTGTTTTGTACATATACTTTTTAATTTGCTTTTGCAAATTCTACCCGTAAATAAGGCATTCCTGCAACAGCACAGCACTAAGAAATTCTGCTTTTCTTGTTGCCAAGAGCAACAGACTGATTGTGATTTTACTTTTTACTTTCATTCTTTTCACTTGCATTCATCAAAACAGCAATATGTAAAGATGTCAAAATCGAACCGTCAACCAAAGTATGTGTCACCTGCAACTTTTATAATTCACATTCCAAAAACTAAGCACAATCCAAGCATTATCATAATCTGGAAGTCAGCGTTTTAATTTCCTGAATATACATGCAATGTTTGAAGTTAGTGTCAACTAAACGTAGCAATTTCAAATGTCTCACACAGGGCTCTGTATGCCGGGGCGAAATATTAGTATACTCTTAAATTTAATTTATTTTGAAAATTTTATTTTGTGACATTGGATTCTCGTCGTCGTATTGCTTTGTTCCTGTATATCTTTCATTTTAAAATCTCATTGCAAGATTCACAGAATCCGGCGGACAGCCTATCCTGCGGTTCTTCCTTCTCACATGAAAAATGTTTGTCGGTTAATTCAGTTCAATTATCGAAATGCAAGAGCTTATATCTCACAAACTGTAAAAAATATCGAAAAACAAACGAATTCGTGATCAGCAGGTTCAACTCCTTTAGATTAGTCAATAAAATGCAAGGGCAAAATTTGGCTGGAGAGGCCCTTTAAGTAGCATAAGTGAAATACATTATTTTGTAAAATATTGCTGCTTTTACACTTATTTATCAGGGATGCCCCCCTCCAAACAGAAAGTTTCTCGGTCTTTGCTTCTATCTCGTCCTTACTCTAATCAAGGTCTCCGAATGTTCGAAATAGTTGGCGACAAGACGTATCACGGTTTCACGGTTCACGTCCGAAGTCAGCCAGCAAAACAAAACATTTCAAATCAGCTAGATTTCTATATCGTCGATTATTTTTCAATTGTCTGTTATTTTGAACTTTGTTTCACGTTGTTTCACTTGCGGCCAAAATTCAACTAACTTCTGCTTGCTTAGACCACAATTCTTTTAACTTACACAATGTTTTGAATGAAATAAAGCATAATCCTGGTAACTGAAGTTGCCGTTGTACTTCGGTAAACTCATTGTTAGCAACTTCAATAAAACCAGTTAGGCAAGAGTGTGAATCGCAAGCATGGAATATTTTTTGAGGAATTTGCAACACACATGGTATTTTTTTATGAAGACTGCTTCACTTTTTTAATACTATTGTCAACTATGCAAGATTGTTATATGCTGGTGACTCAATTTCAGTACTAAAGATGCAGAAACACAACGATTTACAACGATAAGAAATACAACGATTTTTTGTTTAGGCTCCAATTCTAATTCAAAAAGAGAACTTTATAACTTAGATCATTCATAATGTAATTCTAATTTAGATTCCAACTTCGGTCTGTTTTGATTCTATGTCACATTCAATCCAAATCTAATTTCTATCGCATATTTCAACGTGTATTAACGACTACAACAACACCTACCATTATTAACGAGTACGTTATACCACACTATTTCTTAAATCACCTTTTCTAAAAATATTTCAGCAGGCAGCGAATATCTTAAAGTGTTCCTAATCAACACAAAGTACCATGGGGCAAAGCAGAGGCACCATGTCTTTAGTTTTTGTAGTGCACATACTTAAAAAGTCTGGGTGAAGAAGTGTGCCCATTAGGGCATCATGTTTTTAAAAAAATTGGCTAATTCATTTCGCTGCCAGGAGATTGTGGATGTCCCATTCATAGTTTGTCTTTTGAATGCATTGCTTTAACAATAGGACTGAAAGTGGCTGGCTGGATATAAGCCAAGAAGATACTTCTGACGCTATTTGATGCTAGATAATTGCTTCTCGTTTGGCAACATGCTTTAGAGTGGCTATTACTAAAACTTGGAATCAGAATCAGGACTCAAACGATTTCAAACAGTTGCAAACGGTGATAGGTTGAAGAATATAAGTACAACTTTTAACAATTGTTAGTTGTTTTCTAAACAACAGAAAAAGAGAAGAAATAGTACTTCTAACTGATATTTACTCAGTCATTTTCTCTCATTTTTCTTTCCTCAAGTATATAGGCCAAGATGGCCCTTAACTTATAACGTAAACAAAACTACTAGAAATCTGCTGTAATAAGGATCTAATTACAAAAAAACGAGAAAAAATGAAACTATTTATGAGCAAACTATAAAACTGCAATAAAAATAGAATGTCTCAGGAGCATCGGTTTTAGATATATGTGGCGCTTCTTTATTCCCTGGTTCTCTGACGTGCTGTTACTGATTTTTGTAGCATACTGTCGCGAACGTGGAGTGATTCACTCTTGCAAATAGCATATGAGATTTTGCCTAAAACAAAAGGAATCTGGAGATTCTCAGATAAAACAATAGGATTTTCACAAAAGGTGTACGAGATTTTCTTAGAATGATTTGCTCCTCGGTCGGGAATAAATGAATTTGTTTGAACGTCTCCAAAGAGCCTTTTGATGGTTTTTTAAGCGAATAAAGATTGTTCGCTCAAAGACCACCAGGCTATATTAAAGGCGATGACCAATTGTGTGCCTGGAAGTTGATATCACGTGGCGGTGTAATGCCAATTATCAAATTGTGTGTGATTATCTAAATGCAGGAGATATCAAAATTTCGTCTACGGTGAAGAAAGTAAATTTTCAATTAATGTTGCATTACCAGCTAGTTTGTCTAGGTTGTTCTTAACTTAATTGCTAATTAAGCGATGTTTGAATTATTAGATTATTGCAGCCGCCGAAAGAAAATTCCTTTTTAGTTGGACTACGATATAAAAGCATTGTCACACTACTGCTTTCATTTAATGCAGTTTTGACCAGTGTCATGGCGTGTTTTTCAGGTGTTAGAAAAGGGACAGATATCATGGACTACAATGCAGAAGATGGCGACAAAGGAATTCTCTTTGATGCTAGCAAGGAAAATGACTATGGATCCACGGATGCTGCAAATTCTTTTAATGGAAGTTTATCTTCAGGTGAGTACACGTTCGAAGAAGCAGTAGAGCATTTTGGATTCGGGAAATTCCAGATTCGACTTGGGATTAGCGTTGGCCTAACTTTGGTTGCAGATGCAGCACAGCTTCTGGCACCCGCTGTTCTTGGGTCTGTCCTCGAGTGCTCCTCGTGGCATTTATCAAAAGTAGAGGTTGCCTGGCTGACAACAATTGTATTTCTCGGTATGATAGCATTTTCGTCAGCAGTCGGATGGATTATTGACAAGTTTGGTCGAAAGAAAGGGATACTTGTAACGCTTACTGCTGGAGCAGTCTTTGCAGCATTGGGTGCAGTGGCTCCGAGTTACCCATACCTTCTTGCATCACGATTTTTTGTCGGTGCTGCTCTTGCTGGTAGTTTACAAGTCTTCGGGTACATTGAAGAGTTTCTTCCAGTTGGTCATAGACGCAGGGCCATGTTGACTCAACTTTTCTGGCCTCTGGGCGGTTTGTGGGCTTCTGGCTTCGGGTAAGTTTTCAATTGTCCAAGCTTGTTAAATTTTTTAACATTTTACTGTGCCTTGGAAATCGCTGTTTTGTTCGGAGTCACTCTACATTTGTTTCTATAGAAAATTTTCTTTGTTTAGCATCTTGAAAATGGGAGATGGGCTAGATTTTTTAGTTGGTCGAAGGGACGAAAAGTTGGACAAATGTTTGCAGCATCGAAAAGGGGAAGAAGACTTGATCTTCGTTTTCAGCTACTGAGTACGTGATAACTGAAGAACATGTTTCGTTATCACGGATATGATAACAATAAATAAGTAAACATTGAAAATCCGTGTCTCATCAAAGCTACCAGTGTTGACGAAAGTAAAACTCAAAATGAGCCAGTTACCATGTAAACGATTCTTATTCAATAACCTTCACAATAAATCTTTGATTGTTGATAACTGGTTCGCGTTATTCTCTTTTCCGTGTGTCAATTGGCAGCTAGTTTTCAATTGCTCGGAAAAACAGTTTTACTTCGTTACAGCGACAGAGGCGATGAACAAAAGTTACGATATTTTGCTCCAATACGTTTCAGACGAATGTAAATTTTTACTTTGTTTGCAATCGCTTGTGTTATCTAAACACGTGACTGCTCTCTGCGAAAGGCCTATGAATCTTTCCCTTCAAAAAAGCAAAATAACTACTTGAGATTGTAATAACGCTTATATTTGTATATCTACTAATTCTCTAATATTGATATCTTCGTTTTGCGTATTGTTTATTCAGTTTTTTTGCTTGCTATCACTGTTGATGTATCATTGGACAGTTTAGTGTCATGCACTTTTCGAATAGTCTAAGCAAGCAGTAAATAAGCAGCCAAAGCTTGAATCGGATAAATCAACTTTATATGTTATAAGATCTTTAAAAAATTTCGAGGACTGCTGCCGAACAATGTTGCTAATTATGAAGAAATGTGTACTTAAACGTGTTGTGATTTCTTTTGCAGCCTTCTGATGATTCATTACTTAAAACTTTCCTGGCAATGGTACCTAGTTGTTCTCTCCGTTCCGTTATTTCTCACCGTGCTTTTCGTCGTCCTTCTTCCTGAATCCGCCCGTTTCCTTGGAGCTCTAGGCAAATTCGATAAAGTGCATAAGATTTTGACCAAAATTGGCAAAGAGAATGGCACTGGTCTACCTCGAGGAAATTTGTCAACAGTAAGTTTATGTTCGTATTCTGAAAGCGACAAACCAGCTCCAAAGGCGGCATTCGCTGAATTATTTTCGGGCCAAAATCTGAAAACGACATTGTTCTTAGCTATTCTCTGGTTTGCCTCTGGCTTCTGCTACTATGGAATGGTACTTCTTGTCACAACATTCGACTCTAAAGATAAAACAAGCAAATCAAACTGCATACCCTTGGAACTTGGAGACTACTATGATCTGATATGGACAGGGTTTGCTGAGATTCCTGGGACAATCATTGTCTTCTACGCTTTAGAGAAGTTTGGGAGAAAGAAAAGCTTGATAGTGCAGTTTATTATAGCTGGTGCCTCGTTTATCCCATTCTACTTCAGAATGCCGTATGGTGTGTACTTGGCCAGTCTGCTGATCGGCAGGGCAACAGCACAAGGTATTATCTCTGCGCTTGTCATCTACACCCCAGAGGTCTACCCAACGTTTCTTCGGGGCAAAGGCATTGGTCTCGCAAATATGTTCTTTAGAACTGGTGGTATGGCAACCCCGTTCTTTTCGCAAGTAACTGTGCATAACTATTTTGACCTGACCATTAGTTTCTACGCTGGCTTTTGCTTTTTAGCCGCCATTTGTGCCTTTCTATTACCAAAAGAAACTCAAGGTTTAGAGCTAGAAGACTGATTTTTCTATCACGAATTGAAGTCATTTGTTAAAATTTACAGATTTGTTATTAGAATCGTGTATATGTTTGTGATTGTTCAATTTTTCAGAATTCTGCATATAGAATAGAGCTTTCTTGGGTAACTGGTACAATATCAGCTTATATGGTATCTAGGCATAAATATAAACTTTTATTGATAATTATTTATTCTTTGCAAAGCAAATAGAATTAGATTGATAACCTTGTTACTCGTTTGCAGTATCTAATTACTTTAAAATTTGCTATTTGCTTTATAACTGTAATTCGTTATATAAAGAATTATATTTTAATGGAGCAAATACCACCAAATACGAAGGATTTGAATGTCCCTCCTTTAGCAACTCTTTAAAACACTGATAAGACCTTATATTTTTTTACATTTATATTTTGATATGCGATAAACGTTTTAATTACCCTTTTCTGCCGAATCCGAATAGGTAACATGTTTTCCTGGATGTCATATTGGCAGGAGAATGTTCCTTGACCCTAGGCGACCGGTGATACGTTAATACCGCCAAAAACTCCTCGACATGTATGACTTGACTTTCATTTGATTGTCCTATCTGGATTCGCTAATTCGGCCGTTTTGTTCCAGGTGCACTGTGTTCCAGGCCTCGTGATCAAATCGTTTCTGGTCTTATTTTTGCCTGGTGTCTAGCATCTTACCCAAAATTATTATAATAGTTCAATAACATGAGTAGGTTTTGAATCCGTATTATCATCGTTATACCTTGCTTACTCCAATAATTAGAAATGATAATAAAGAATCAATCATTTTTAGTCAGCAAGCTTCATAGTGTTGATTTTGTCTTAGGCCTAGAGGTCGAATAATTTCATGTTATCACTGTAGTTTTTTATAAAGATATATCTTTCTTCGTTTAAACATGGCTCTTTTGCTCATTGGCCCTGTATAATAAACACATAGGGGATCCATAGACAGGTTAATTAGACGCTCATAGAGCATCGTTTATAACTTCGCTTGTTAGCAACTAAATTCTAGATCATTTTCTTTCTAAATTGACATTCTATGACGTAATTGTTTATAATGAGGTGCTGCATATGCATCTCGGCTCAGCTTTGCAACGATTTTTCAAAGAACACCCTGCCTGTCGTTTAGGCCCCTTTCAAACGTTACTGAGCTTCGTACTTGTCGTTTTGGCCCCATACAAACGTTGTCGTTATTAAGAAAGTTTTCACTGGAGAACAGCATGGTTAAACGTTTATTCATAGAGGAGGTAGTTTGCATCAAGGATGGCTGGCTATCGTGTGAAAGAATCGCAAATTAGGACTAATTCTTTGATTTGTAACTGTCAGCATCTTCATAGGCGTAGCGTATAGGGCGAGTTTAGAAAGAGATTGTATGGGAATATTTTTTTGCTTGAATTCTTAAATCTTTCCCGAACTCTTGTAGTGTAAATATTTCTATCATATTAAAGCTATCAAAACTAATGAAATCGAATGATTCAAAATTTTTGACAAAATAAGTTCAAATTGTTCACACTGTCGTCCAAAAAATTTCTTAGAAAGTTCTTCCAATTTTAACCGGTTTTAGGTTGTTGTAAAACAGTCAATGAAGCTGTTAACTAGGGCGGCCCATATTAGCAGTGAAACAATCAACTCCAGCTGCAGGACTTATTGGAATTAAGAAATTTCCCTTCAACAGTGAAAAAGGAAATGCTAAGAAAATCTTGTATGGAGTTCGTATAAAAACTGCCTATATACTATACAGGAGAGAAGAGGATGAAAATAATTTTTTTGTTTTACGTCCTAATTTTCACAATAAAATCCCTTTTCTTGTCTTTCTTTCGATTATAAGGAGACGTACTGCATATGATTATGGGTAAATGATAATTCTTCAAACTTATACTGCCTTTCGGTCTTTAATATTAAGTAAAAGTGCCAAAACACAATCAAAATCCAAATTGGAATGGTCTATACTGCAATCACCCATACCTTCTGAGGTTACACTCAGCGATGTCGGAAGCATTTCAATGTTGGAGTGAGGGTTTTCGAATATTTATCAATTTTAAGGTTTTTTCATATTTCAAAATTGGACACCCCTGTCCTCCGCCAATTGAAGTACCGGGGTTGTGGGTTTTGCCAATCTCAGTCAGTGGGTTGCGGCTTTTTCTGTGTAACGTGTAGGATTTGAGTTTTGAATCATGAATTTTCCTTAATTTAGTCTCGGTTTTCAGTTTTATCTAAAATTCATCAGGTTTTGCGGGGTTGCCCGAAAAGCCTCCACCTACCACCCTTAGCATCGACCCCATGGAACCCCTTCCTTTAGTCATGTAACACGGAGGAGCGAAGTATCCTCTTACATCGAGTACTTGGCGATATTTTGTTCAATTTTCGCATGTGTTGAACAATCATGGCGGCGGACGGAGAAGTGGAACATGGTAAACGAGATGCAAACAACCGTAAAAAAAGTCATTCAAACAAATCAAAACAGAGACCAAGACGGAATGATCGTAACAAAGAGGAAACAGAGATAGAGGAACTTAAGGAGCAGTGTTCTGAAGAGGTGATGTGTTTATTTGAATCGAATTTAGCTTTTTTTTCATACAAGAAAACACTAGTTTGTTGATAGACCAACATATTTCCTTAACTGTTAACTCCATGTTACAAAAAGATTCACTCTCTTTGCACTTTATTCTAAATTCGTGAGGGTCAGGTAAAAATTCTATCCATGCACAGTTTTTAATTCATTTCAATGCTTTAGAACTCATAGTAGAAATAGGAATGTTTCTTTTGACCCCTTATTTCGAGTCGAAATCAGGGCCGCAAATCTGTCATGTGAATTGGGGGGGTCAGCAGAGCGAATGAATATAAAGCATGGAGTGAGTCATGGCACCACAAGCGAATTATGGTATGTGTGTATGGAAACAGTTGATGGGGCAAATGACTTTAAAAACAAAGTCAATTTTTTTGGATTTCTCAAGACTTTCTGCTCTGTAGAAGGTATTTACAGATATTCCTTAGTACATTGACTTTTGTGTGTATAATTGGATGGATAACATTTTTCAGAGACAACCCCAAGAATTGAACATTGGGAGTTGAGAATCAAGTTTTTTAGAGGCGTAGGAGGACTCACCATGGTTGGGTCCGACGGAGAAGGAAATTTTTGAAATTATACCTTCTAGAAAGGCTAAAAAAGCATCCCCAGACATTATAAATTTCATAAAATACTAGATCACCCAAGATAGAAAATTCGACGTTTCTCAGAAGAACACAGATTATTGTTCACTGGGTGAAATTGTGGAGGGGAAGAATCGTGCTTAAACTTTAGTGACAGACGTTGGGGAAATATGGGACGCTGTTGTATTGATTGGTAGAAATTTACTTCCTGAACAGAAATATCTTATTTAAAGTGCTTTAAGTAGGTCATGTTTACACATAAAAAATGAATACATTGTAATGATACAGAAAATGATTTACTAAATAAAAGCAAATAATAGACAAATAATAGAAATATACGTAAATAAGTTAGTAAATAGGTCAAATAAAATGACAGTTTGCTCTTTTTTTATTTCATAATCTGTTATCAAAAATAAAATGGTAGAAAACGGTAAAAAACAGCAAAAACTTTTATCTTGTAAAAATGATAAAAACTAACTCTGCTTGCAAAAATAACGGCCATCAGTAAAAGTCAACTTGCACTTGACACCATGACTTAGGTTTTTTGCAATAACACAGAAAAACGTAGTTTGGTTCTAACCCAGCTACTAGGGATTTCTTTCTTTCAAGGAAAATGATGGTAATTTCTATAAAAAATCGTCTTGTTCCAAATTTTTGGGGGGGGGTCCAGTCCCCCCCGTCCCCCCCGGGATTTACGGCCCTGGTCGAAATGAAATATATCTCGTTGCTGCTGTTATCCATCATATCCTTTCTTAATTATTGTAAACTGATATAACTCTTTTAAATAACTGACACATAATATCATGTATAATTGTTATATATTTATTCTTTCAATAGATAGCATGGCAAAATTTTTCAAAATTTGATGATTTTCCAATCAGTTCCAAAACACTGAATGGTCAGTATACCAAAGTTTTAATGAAATATATTTGGAATTGGTTAAGAATCACGAATTTTTGTTGCAAGGAAGTGAAATTATTTTCGACCTGGTGTGATATATGTAATATTGAATACAAAAATTGCCAAAATGTAAAGATTTATTCTCAGTTCTGTGTATCATCAATTTTTCATTTGCTATCTATGTACCTTTCTCAAAAATCAACATTGGGTTTGAAATTGTAATGTTAAGATATTATTTTACTGTACGTTGTTTCAAATTTTAGGACTGATAAAAGCTAATTTCATTTCTCCAACTGAAATTCAAAAGGAAGGAATTGCTCTGGCACTGAGGGGGTTGGACGTTCTTGGAGCAGCCAAGACAGGTTCTGGAAAGACATTGGCATTCATCATTCCAGTATGTTTTTTAGATTTTGAACAAGTCTCTTTTTAAATATAGAAAGCAAATCTCTTTCTATATACATATGTACTTGTTAACTTCTGTGTCCTTGAATCATCCATCCTAGATAGTCTTCTTCAGACTCGTTGTCACGAGTCACTTTTAGCCACTATCATGGCCAAGAAAGGCAACCAGCCAGAAGAACATTTCAGAAAAGCAAATAAAGCTTTATTATTCATTCAATGGGTTAATGATAAAGTTAGCTTTCTGCTTAACAAAATCTTTTAGAAACAAAATAAGAGTTAACAATCTTTTTGTGGTATGAAATTTAAAAATGGCTCTAAAAAAGCAAAATTTTTAGAACATACTTAAGCTTTTGGCCTGATGCTCTTCAGGGTATAGAACGTCAGAACATAGGTAAAAAAATATCCTAGGAAATATATATACCCAGCTGTGGATCAAAATAGGCCAATTAGAAACACAAGCACTAACAGTTTTGAAATCCATCTACATAAAGCATGAAAAAACCGCTATTGTGTAGACAGAAGTGTTTGATCTTTTTTAACATTTATTATAAGAGTTTGTTAGCTGAAAGAAATTAATCATTTTAACTGTCATTGTTCCATGTTGTTTTTGAATCATCAAGATGCTCTTTTATCGTAAAGGCTGATTTCCACGAGGCAAAATTCGCAGCAAATTCGCTTCGAAATTGTCTTTGATTTCAACGAGACTGCGAATTCGCTGCAAAATTATATAATGATTTCCCCCAAAACTCAACTTTAAGGCGCCTATTTTAAGAACTGCATGCATGACGAATGTTCCAAGATTGTTTTCTTACAAATCAAGCAAATTTACCCTGCTTTGACTGGTTATTAGGTGCTGCGAAATATTTCGCCGAGAAGAAGTAGAACTCTTTTCTACTTTCTTGCGAATTCGCTGCGAAATCAAAAATCAAAACTGCGCATGCCTTGATGCCTTTATCAGCGATTTCGCCACGAATTCGCCTCGTGGAAATCAGCCTTAACAGACATTGCACAAAAAATGCATGCATTTCAAACTACTTTTTTGAACCAATCGCAATTATAGTTCCTGCTAAGGCTATTCAATCCTTGGGGTTTTTCTTTACCAAATTTACACAATATTCTGTTATTTGGTCAATATGGACAAGCCAAATAGGTGTCAAAAAGGGTAAAAAAGCTTAGAAGTATTTTCATCTGATAAAAATCGCTAACAGCTGGTCAGGTTCGAAGCTTGAAAAGTTAGCTTACTGAGGATATATGAAGTTTTTTCTTTAGCAACAGAGTCATTAGCTTTTCCCGATTCCTTCAGGTTGTTAATAATGTCATTTTGCATCTTGCTTGTTCTGCTGTATGAGGACAAAGGCAGTTATTTGAAATTCAAGCTATTTAGTTGCTTTTATTTTTCCCTATTGCCATTCTATGCATTACAACGGAAATTTTTTGAAAATGTTAATTTTGGTGGAGGCCTACTCTCAGTATTGTGCATTTTTGGAAATTAAAAATCCCACTCACTTCCAGATTGTGCTCATTTTTTGATTGCATTTAGTTGTCATAATGTTAAAGTAGGTACCTTCATCTGAAAGTATTATTTTTGCCCAATCTTCAAAAAGTATAATTTTTGAGCCGTTTATTGAAGTTTTGGGTGATCAGTACTATCAGTTTGCAGTTTTATTTTGTTTCTTTGTTTGTTGCTGCTTCCATGAAATGCAAATGAAAAACCACAAAAGTGAAAAGGGTTTACACAGTCAGTATGTTAGTCAGGGCCAAAATGATAAGCAGAATTTTTATGCAACTGCAGGACTGCCTTTTTAGTCAGTCAATTGTTTTTCCAAGTTTGAGATTTGTGAGTTTTCATCAGATTCTAGAATTGCTTTGGAAAGAAAAGTTCACTACCCTAGATGGGCTTGGTGCCCTGGTGATCTCACCAACCAGAGAGCTTGTAAGTTTGTGACAATTATTGTCTTTGTGATTGTTTTGTTTTAAAACTTTAATCTAAATCCATTGGTTATTGTCTTTATTATTCTATGGCTTAGAAACCTTTGTTCAAATCCAGTATCACTTTGTTTTAAAATTTTGTAGGCTTACCAGACTTTTGAAGTTCTGCGCAAAGTTGGAAAATTCCATAGTTTTTCTGCTGGCTTGATCATTGGAGGCAAGGTATGTAGTAACTTTACTTTTATAATGTAAAAAGCAACTTCAATGTAAAGTTTGATACTTGAAGAAGGCATGAGTATACCATTTCTCTTTAATAATTTGATTCATTCATTGAATAAGGCATGAGTATGACATTGTTCATTTGTTTTCATTTACTTGTATAATGATCAGTTTAACATATTTTCATATGAAACTATTGGTCCTTTTTTCAAGTTGGTCTTCTTTTTGACCAGTACACTCTACTTTTTACCCTTTATAATCTCAAAATGGAGCTGATTGGCAAAAGTGATATACTTCACAACCAAAAACTATTTCACTGAGTGAATCCCCGATTCTCTAATTTTTGGTTCTGCAAAGACCAACAAGAAGGAGTGTATCATAATTGGTCATATGATGATACATTTAAATAGCAGGCATAGGGAGGAATTCTACTTCATTTCTTTACCTGCAAGAGATATACTACCATTAACAAGTTATTGATGAGAGGACATACTGCGTCAAAGATCTTGCATCATGTGCAGTGTAATAATTTATCATAGCACAATGTAATGCAATGTCTAAAAATAATTATCCAAAACTGTTTTAAAAGCCTCAAAATGATAGTTTGGATTTCTATTGGAGTCAGGCTCACCACACTATCACTCATTTCCCTCTTTGCTATTGGTTGTTCGTTTCAATTCTTTTATCATCACAACAATGAATCAGTATGTTATCAAAATTCTCTCTGCTACTTCCTTGCTTCCTGCTGTAAGCAAGCCATCCATACATCTTGATCAAGGGCAGGACCAAACACTTACAATTCTTGTTTGTTGATGTTTGTTTGGTAAAAATGAGGGTACCATATTTACCTTATCTCTGTAAAAGCCATCATTTCATCAGGATATCATGAACAATATTTGCAGATAATCAAGCAAAATATTAGCATGCTTCTCATTTCTTTCCTCAGGACATGAAAGAAGAACAAGCTCGAATCCTTGATACAAATATCATAGTCTGTACACCAGGGCGACTTTTACAACATATGGATGAAACACCTAGCTTTGACTGCAACAATCTTAAAGTCTTAGGTAATCATTTTGTAAATTTTGCTCATTACATGTTTTATTGATCAACTTTGTGATCAGTTTTTGCTTGCATCTACTCAATTGACTTGCATCTGCTTTTTGTTCTATTGCCCCTTTTCTGACTTCTCTAAAGTGTGCAGACCTAAAACACTTAGTTGCTGTTAGTTGACCTAAAACAATAGTTGTTAGTGAATCATCAATGGAAAAGTTCAGGGGTTATGACACCCCTATAGGCCCTAAGGACACACACCTGCCTCAATTAAACACATTTTTATTCAGTTATTCCTATTTGCTTTATTCAAGACAGCGTGCTCCCCTCTTGTTTTTGGTAGTTATTCTTTTGTTTTCTGTGCATTTTGAAACTTGGCATTTCCCATCCTAACTGGAAGTAAAAAATTCTAAATTTTGGAGTTCGAGCCAAATATATGAAAGGAATCACTTTATTTAATGTTTGTTGAGTTTGAAAATTGGGGTTTCCTTGTTTTTCAGTTCTTGATGAAGCAGACAGGATTCTTGATATGGGTTTTCAAGATGCCATGAATGCAATCATTGAAAATTTGCCACTTGAAAGACAAACATTACTATTCTCTGCTACACAAACAAAGTATGAAAATTCACTTAAAGTTCATTGAATTTCAATGTAGCGTAAACACATCACCCTGTTTTTGCTTTGTTATGTAGACTTAGACTTACTCCACAAGCCTTTGTTTTTTTACTGCCCAACTTGATGGGCGCTATAACACATGGAGTAAGTCTAGTGTATTCCTGAAAGAGTCATGATTGTCATTTGAATCTGCAAGAAATCTTTCTTTGCTAATCCCAGCTCAAAGTCAATCTTGACATTGAATGATTTTTTATCAATGGAAAGGTTCTTGATTATTAAATAAGGATCCTTGCACTGGATATTGTTGAATCTAAACTTAAAAAAATCAATAATTTATGTTGGTTCATGCATATTTCTTCAAAATCCCTATAAAGTAAAAGGTTTACAATTAAAAAACATCAGCTTCTTTCCATCAATATTATCTTCTGCTATCTTTTTTTCATGGCATCTAAATAAATCTTCATTTTGTATTGATTCTCTGTTATGGCATATTCTCTACCATTTGTTTTATTTTGTATTTTCTAGGTCGGTCAAGGATTTAGCCCGTTTGAGTTTAAAGGTTTCAGAATTCAGTTTCTTTGCAAGTTGTTCTAAGCATGTTCTTTTACAGTAATTTGTCTACTCTTTGTTAGATTCAACATATAACATAGTTTTGTATTACAGGATCCTTCATATGTGTCTGTACATGAAAAAGCAAAATTTATCACTCCTAAAAAACTTTCACAGGTATGTTCGTAATAAGCTTTGTTTAATATAACCTCAATGCTCTTCATTCTATATTTTCAACTTTTTCTGTCCCTTTGATTGTGTATCTTGAATATACTGTTGCAAGTAGAAAGATCCTGGAAGGATAAAACCTGCTCCAAATAACTCAAAGCAAAACTACCTCGTAAAATTCACTTTCATGTTTTTAAGTTGCCTGTAGAAGTAGCATCAGTGCTTGCAATTTGTGGAAAATTTTGAATTTTAAGTAACTTGAAAGGAACAATAGAAGGAGTGGAACATCAATTGAAATGTAGAGTTTCAACACCAGTTTTGAAGTTGGCCCACTAACATTGCTATTTCCAAACTTATTTCCAAATTGGAGGTTAGCACCCTCTGTCCTATGCGGTTTATCAAAGTTAGGTACAAGAGGGAACTAAGTAGCACATTATTCACATGCTAAAATGTTCCTTTTTTTCTAGATGTAAAATCAAATACTGTAAAATTCATTATCTCTTGCTTTCAGTTTTTAAAAATGTCAAGTGATTTGTTCTTTCTTGTTTCTGTTTGAATTCTTCTGATTTTAAGCAAAGGTTAAGATTAAATTTAAACTTTTCTAAATGTTGAACAAGAATAATTTTATTGTGGCTGGTAAATCTATTACTTTTATTATATTATTTTTTTTTGTTAAAAGATATTTTGTGTCGATGCAAACATTTTTCAAGTATTACTTACTTGACAATGGTTTATCTTTCAGTATTTTGTTATCTGTGAGCTGCAAGACAAAATCAACTTTTTGTACTCATTTATCAAGAATCACCTCAAATCAAAAGTCATTATTTTTATGTCGAGTTGCAAGCAGGCATGTTCCTCACTTTTATTTTGCAATCTTTCTTTGTCTCTCTTTATCAATCTTTGCAATCTATGTTAATCTTTATCAATCTTTCTCTAATCTTTGCAATCTATTTTTAATGCATGATTAGCTTTATAGCCAAGACTTTTCTGGTTAATGCTTTCTGCAGTCTGGATTATAGGTTTTTAAATTTTTATTACGCGTTTCTTGTCTGTGTTTCAATGAAAAAAAATCAAATTACAATATGAAATATGCAAATAAGCCAAGTTTCAACCGATTACCAATTTGTACAGAGGTTGCAAATAAAATTTAAAATTCCTTTGGTCTTTTTTTATAAGCTCTTTGTTAAAATGTTTGCATCCTCCATTTCTGTGTATAGCTACAATTCCGGACAAAAACAATTTAAGACTTTTCAAGCAAGTTGATGTTTTCTCTTTCCTCCAAAAACAAAATTTTCCTTCCCCCATTCAATCTTTAATGCGTGATTTTGAAGCACAAATGACATAACTACAAATCCAACATTGGGTTCGGAGGGTAAAGGGGGATTCGAATTTTCGGGTTTAATGTCAAATAGAAAATTGCAAAATTTTATTTTGTCTCAACAATTTTGTCCAGGATTGAAGGTTATACTAATATTGCTTGTCCTATCAGCCTGCCCTTCCCTTGTTCTGCTATTAGAAATACTGAGATTGTCTGGATAATTTCATTCAAATTTTCTTTCCAGGTTAAATTTTTCTATGAAGTTTTTCGACGATTACGACCTGGTGTCCCTCTTATGGCCCTATATGGCAAACAAAAGCAGATAAAAAGAGTTGGAATTTATGAAGAATTTTGTAGAAAAGCTAGTGCGTTTTTGTTTGCCACTGATATTGCTGCAAGAGGCTTGGGTTAGTAGATTGTCCTTTCTGGGCTCAAGCTATGCATTGGACATGCTTTGTTCTATGTATTATAAAATATATTTATTCGAGCTGTTAGTTTCTTTCCATTTCTTGAGTTTATTGTAAGATCTCCATACCGTTTAATGGGACTTTTTGCACTCCCTCAAACGTTAAATACAAGACCAAAGCAAAAATTGCTGCTACACGAGAGAGCTAGCCAAACTCTGTTATAACCCACAAGCAATTTTCTCCTTTTTTTCCTCAGTAAAGAGTGCAAAATTTAACATTTTAGCATTTTTTGTATCCAGAGTCATTTTATCTACTAAATTTTCTATTTATTGTGTTTTACGTTTCTGTCAAGTACAAGCTATATTTCTCCGTAGCCAGTCTCATAACACATAAAAATAAATAGGAAATTTTCATATTTATCCTTTCCATGTCTAATTTTGCAGACTTTCCCGAAGTTCAATGGGTTGTCCAGTTTGATTGCCCCGAGGATACCAATACCTATATCCACAGAGTCGGTAGGACTGCTCGGTGAGTTCTTAAGACAGTGTATAGGAATATATTGACGTAGTGGATTGCCTGTTTTTGGTAATAGGATTGTTTCAATATGTGTTGATATCTATCAGATTCGACTAACAGGCTCGTGATTTTCAGGCTTTCAGGGGGGTGCTTAATGTCTTGCAGATTAAGCACTATGAGACCTGGATTCAATGGAGGGTTACTAACTGATTAAAACATATATTGAGTTTATGATATCTTAATGGGATATCTTTAAGCTGAGATTGAACACGACAATTTCTTCTTTCATTTAATGTTCAAGGAATTTCCTATTTCCTTTGTTTATATTTCAGACTTGAAAAGGATGGACAAGCATTGCTTATTTTGCTACCTTCAGAGGAAGCCGAGATGATAAAGGTACTTTTCAAGTATTTTGTAATCAAGCTGTTTCTCAAACTGACTGAAAAGATCATCAAATCAACCATTGACATATTGCCTCTCTGTAGATAGACAATAAAATACCGTAAATGACATGATGGCATTCATTCTGGTTTTCTGATTCTTGGTTTTCTACCAGATTCCTCCTAAGTTACAATGAGTGACTTTTATTTATGCCAATCAAATAAAGTATATTTATGCTATCTTAATCTTTGGTTTTCGCGATCTTATCTTCAAAGATAAGCCCTTTACCTACCTATTTTTTGTTTGCAAGCTATTTTAGAAACATCTATTCCTCTTAGCAATTAGAAGCAAAAAAGGTTCCAATACAAGAGATCAGGTTGGTTTTTTTTTCATTCGCTTAGAAAATTTGCTCAGATTAGAGATATGCACATTTTACAGCAATCTATGTTTAAAATTCATCGTTTTTAAATATAACAAAGACAAGCAGAAAATGATTCTATAAGCCACGTTATTGCAGAACTTAAGTGTTTCTGATCTTTGCCATGAATAGTAATATGAAATTACTTGATAAATACAGTTCTCTTTCAGAACTATCTAGATATATTGAACGATCTCTGGAAATTTTTTGCTGAAATGGAAGCTAACGTTCTATGTCAGCTCTCTATTTTGAACTCAATGTGCTTTTTAGTTTTTTTACATATCTATTATAATCACAGGAAAATTGGCGTCTTCAATTTAGAGATTTTGCATCTATGAGTTTCATAATTCTATACTTTTAAAACTGTTGATATTCTCTTTTGTTGTCTATAGACCAGATCCTAAAAAGATGCAAAGCATACAGAACAAACTGGCATCTTTTTGTGCTCAAAGTCAGGAAATGAAATACTGGGCTCAAAGGGTTTGTCTCTAATATTTGTCTCTATTATTTTGTCTTAATCTTTCCTACTTCAAGGTAAGTTTTCCATCTCAAGGAGGATGCAGACCCTTTCTGTCAATCTGTCAATAGATTTTCTACCCACTGACTTTGATATTACGAGGAATGCTGGAGGAAAATGTGCCTTCAGTTGGCTTACAACCTTTTTGATCCCTATTTATGATGGTGGTTAGAGAAGATTTAAGCGAGTATATCAAGGTAAAAAAGTTGACACCTTCTATAAGAGTCTGAATAGGTCCCTATTTAATCAAGTGTCTTTATTGCAAAGTGTGGCTAAAATGCAACACTTCTGATGTTTGCTAACATGCACTCTAAGGTTTCAAATGTTTATAGTCACAGATTATTATGCAAATTAACACAATGATTTCTTTGCTTGGCAACATCCGTTTGCTATCAACCACTTTCCTGATTATTTATATTTTTTTACTTTTAGAGCATCGTGTCATACGCTAGATCAGTGTTCCTCCAGTCAAACAAAAAGGTCTTTGATGTTCAAAAGCTGCCAATTAAAGAATATGCCATGTAATTTAGAATTTTTATTACACAGCATTTTTTAGATGTAACCAAAGTATATATTCTTAATACGTGGGTTACATCAATTTGTTTAATGATTTTCATAAAATCTTTTGAGATATAAACAGTTTTGAAATATATTTGAAATTTTGTTTAATTTCTTAGTGATTATTATTGGAAATTTTGATCAATTTACTTTCGTTTGTGCGGGGAATTATAGGCTTTAAGCATTCATTTGTTCGCGAAAGCTTTTGCTCATGAAAAGGATATATCTATTCTACATACAGACAAAATTATGTAAAGCTTTGTGTCTATGCCATTGAATACTTAACAACAGACAATTTCACAACTATCTTAATGATTTACATATAAAGATTTCTAAGCTACAGGGCTTCCTTTGTCAATATCTACTATGGTACATTATCTTTCTAGATCACTTGGCTTGCCAGTTCCTCCACGGATTAGATTTATGAAGGTGATTGATTTTAACTTTTTGTCTAATTTGTTTCACTTTGTGTACAATTATAATGAAAATCTCATTTGTTTAAATTTCCATGTATGCATGACTATGTCAAATAAACTCATGACATGATACCTATGTTTAGATTGACATCATATGTCTGTGGTTGACATAAGTTGACATTAGTCACTTCAATGGAGCTTTTTCAGGACACTACATTTGCCTAACTTGTCACGCTTGTGATTTGTGTCAGTAATCGTCAAATGCAGGACATGAAAACCCACCCGACCATGTGACCGGGCGGTCGCAGGAACTTTTTCATGACTACAGTTCTACAGGAGTTTTTTAAGATATACACTTTTGCGAGAAGCACCTTTGTTTCTTTCATGTTCATCAAAAGAAAAAATATAAAGACAAAACAAATGTAGCTCCTATTCTTGCAGAAAATTTATGCATGATTTTGGTCTGGTCGCAAGAAGGAAAATTTTTTTTCGTGCCCTGGTTAAATGTTTGCTCATTTTTGTTTGACTCTTCAGAAACTTGAGAAGAAAATTGGCTCTGCAAAGAAAGAAGCTCAAAAGGATGAAAAATTAGAGAAGGCTTTTAAGAGAAGCAGGCTTAATGATGATGATTCTGAAGATTCAGAATCTGATGACAACGAAGAGCGCATAGATGAAGAAATGGAAACTAGAAACGAGGACGGAAAAAATGAAGCCAGTGATATTGACGAAAACGAAGAAGATGATGTGCTAGTTCTAAAAAAGAAGCACCTTTACACGGAAGTTGATGAAAACGAGGATGACGAGGGTTTGCTGGTATAATATATTTCAGCTTGTAGCTTCTTGTTTGTGTTTATCCTTCAGATTTAGGCTGCTTGCTGTCTTCATAACGATTCAGACTTTTCAAATTCAGATTATATTACACTGATTCAAGGCACAAAAGGTACTCAGTATTTTTAATTTAACCTATAGTCGCTTCAAGAGTACTTAAAATCTCCATGGGAACTGAAATAGGATAGCATTTAAAATAAGTTCATGTCGATCGAAAAGTGAAAAGTGACAAGATATAATTCTTTTTCTGAAAGAAATGGTTTTCGTAGATGAGATATGAAATAGAATATTAAAAAATTTGAAGCATGTCCCAAATAATATTCAGAGACACAAGAGAAACTATTTTATGTAATTTTATGTTAACTTTGAGCCAATTTTTTTAGGAAATTAAAGATGAAAAGTCCTCCAAAGTTGTGAAGAGTAGAAAAGCTCCTGATAGCAGAGTGATTATGGCAAAGAAAATAATCAGAAAAGGGATAAGACTGAATACAAAGATCAAATTTGATGAAGATGGTGAAGTGAGTTATTTTGCATTCTGGAAGTTTTAAATTTCTATCTTAATATTGTGATTTTTTGTCAAACTGAACACTTAAAAGTGACTTTTTTGATCCAGTCTATGTTGAAAATGCTAAAAATCGTGGGAGTTTGTCCAGGGGTATGTAGTAGTAACGCTGTGAAACTACTTGCTTTTGTCGAACATTTGATGTTAAGCACATAAGATATTTTTATATAGTCAAGCTGTGCTCAAACAAAATAAAAGCTACAATCTATTAACATTGCTTAACTTTATGCTGTGTTAGCCAAAAATAGGGTTGAGTTAGTATTTGATTTCAAAAGTTTGGAACTTTTGAATGGAATTAAAAATTATTTAAAAATAAAGGAGTTATTGTTATTTATTTTCTATATCCGGTAAAGAAATGCTTAAAGATTCTTATTGATTCTTCAGGCTGTAAGGCTATCATTAGAAATAAACAACGAGTCAATTCAGCTTAAAACAATCATAAAAACGGCGATTTTTAAAGAAAAAAGTTTTCCAAGCGTTGGCATCGAAAACGAGACATTCAGCAATAAGGAAGAAGCTCTAGATGATAACTATCACATTCACTTGATGGGCTTCTTATTATTATTATTATTATTATTTTTATTATTATTATTATTTTTATTATTATTATTATTATTATTATTATTATTATTATTATTATTATTGTTATTGTTATTGTCGTTGAGCTTTGGCGCACAGATGCCATCGTGCACGGCTCTCGTTTTATAGCTATTTAACTGCCTGGATACTTACATCAACGGATTCAAATACTACTTATTTTTTATTGTGTCAACAAAGTATCTTTTTTTTGAATATGTTTCGTTCGTTCGTGCTTTGGATATTGCTGTTTTTCGCAATTTGTTCGTTCTGCGGTAAAGAATTTCAGGCCTTAGGCCGCCATACTTGGAGGTGCAAGCGACGGTTGGACAACAATGACAGTGGCCCGTCGGGATCAATTAACATTCCATTTATTGAAATAGAAAATGAAAGCGCGTCTGTCATCAACGAAAGAATTGTCAAATGCTCCTGTGGTAAAGAATGCAAGGGGATGAAAGGATTGAAAATGCATCAAAGGAGATGTCGAGTCATTAGCGGTTTCCAAAGTGACGACACCTTCGAACAGGTATCAGAGGAAACCCTAGACAATGAGATTGTATTGGCCGATATCTCTTTGAATGAATATTTTGAACTGAAACCTGGCGTTTGTCTTCCAAGGTCAAACGAAGAATGGACTGTCGCTAACGAATACTTCAAATACTTTTTTACAATCAACCCCATGGACCTGTCCTCAATTGATCAATCCATACAGTCAATGAATCAAGCAATTTATAATTATTTCAGAGATACTTGCGGATTTGTCGAAGAAGTAAATGAAGAACTTGCTGCAAAATATCAAGACCATGCTACCAAAAAATTGAAAAAAGAACTACAGTTATTGAAAAGAAACGGCGCACCTGTCATTGAAATTAAATACGTTTCACGGCTCTTACGACAACGACTTAACTCATCTGCTTCTACCGTAGTTAAAAACATCTCAAATCACGATAACTTCATTTCAAAGAGTTTTTGGGGATACGTCAAACGCGTTCTCCAAACAAGCTCGACTCTGCTGCCATCCTTTTCCAAAGATCAATGCTCTCAGTATTTCTTTAAAATGTTTTCTTCTCTGTTGCCATGCAAAAACTTTTCTATTCCTTCATGGATTCCATCTCTTAGGGAGCCTGATCACCCTTTTCCTTTGGAGCCTCCTTCTTATGAAAAGATCACATCAGTAATTCGGCGTATGAAATCTTCAGCCACTCCATGTCCCCGTGACAAAATTTCCATCATTGTTTTTAAACGATGTCCATATTTACGCTCTTTGATAACAAATATCATTCATAATATCTGGCTCTCTGGAAAAGTTCCTTTAGAGTGGAAAAAGGCATGCACTATCCTAATTCACAAAAAGGGTAGCAATGACGATCCAGCAAACTTCAGGCCAATCACTCTTGAGCCAGTGCCTTTGAAAATCTTCACATCATGCCTGCGTGACAGTCTATTTAATTTTCTTAAAGTTAATGGTCTCATTGAGCACGAAATACAAAAAGGCTTCACCTCGAATATTTCAGGGACCTTAGAGCATACTGCCATGATGGCTCAGGTCATAAACAAAGCTCGTATCAAGCAACGTTCACTAGTTGTCACTCTTCTCGATCTTAAAAATGCATTTGGAGAAGTACATCAGAATTTGATACCCACTGTACTATCTTACCATCATATCCCTGACAACATACAACTTCTTATCTCTAGCCTTTACACCGATTTTAAAACCTCTATCATCACAAGCCACTATAATACTCCTGCTATTCCAGTCCGTCGCGGTGTTCTTCAAGGCGACTGCCTCAGTCCTCTACTATTTAATCTATGCTTCAACACATTCATACAGTACATAAAAGCTGAAAAATACAAACAGTTAGGTTTCTCCCCACATGATCAGAACGACCGTATGTTTCAACCAGTCCATTGGTTTCAATTCGCAGACGATGCTGCCGTTATCACCAGCAATGAGAAAGAAAACCAACTTCTACTAAATTGTTTCACTCGCTGGTGCCAATGGGCTAACATGATCATACGTGTCGATAAATGCATCACTTTTGGAATAAAGAAATTTTCCACACGTTCTCTTCAGTATCAACCTAAGCTTTTCATAAACAACGAATCTATCCCACCTGTCTCGAATGGAAATTCTTTTAAGTACCTCGGTCGTCATTTTGACTTTGAAATGACAAACCAAGAACATAAATCTGATCTTTTATCATCACTGTCCAACATGCTCAAACAAATTGATTCCCAGCCTCTACATGCAAAAAATAAGTTGCTTCTTTATCACAACTTTGTTCTTTCTAAAATCTCTTGGAACCTTACTGTAGCAGATCTTTCAAAGACGTGGGTTGTCGAGAATCTTGACAACCTTGTATCCAAATACATCCGCCAGTGGCTCGACCTCCCAATAAGTGCTACCTTGAGTAGCATTATTCTTTCTAAAAACCAGTTTGGACTCAGCCTAACTTTACCATCCGCCAAATTCCTACAGTGTCAAACTATTTTACGCAACGCATTGAAATCTTCACCAAACGATAACATTCGCTCTTTATGGAAAAATACCAGCAGTAGCACAAATATACAATATGATATATATAGGAACACGAAAGAAGCATTAAAAGCTGTCCAGCAAGAACATAAAGATCGTCTGCAAAACATTCTAACTTCCCAAGGATCTTTATTGTCACATCTTTTTAACCAGGATCTTCCACAAATAAACAAACTCTGGTCCAAGGTGCAAAGTAGCATGCCTCAGAATATTTTCAATTTCACCATAAGGTACCTGAACAATACCCTTGCTACACAGAAAAACTTGAAAAAGTGGAACTTGAGCCAGACTTCTGATTGTTCTTTCTGTTTTCTGCCAGAAACCCTCCTTCACGTTGTTGCTGGCTGCAAAACATACTTGGAACAAGGCCGATACACCTGGCGTCATAACTCTATCTTAAACTTTCTAGCTACGTCTCTTAAAGCTGTTAATGAATCTACCATCTACGCTGATATACCTGGCTATCTTTCACCATCAATCATAACTGAAGAAAACCTTCGCCCAGATCTTCTCT